>NW_020769308.1:54149189-54172840 GCF_900518735.1 Pseudonaja textilis | reverse complement strand
AAGAAGAAGAAGAAGAAGAAGAAGAAGAAGAAGAAGAAGAAGAAGAAAGCTGTGAAAGTATGAAAGTGGTAAGCTAGGATTATCAGTGCCTGCTTAATGTAAAAACTTCAGTACATTTTATCTGTGATCACCTACTTTCCTTTCATCACAACGATATGAAAATTGGAAAACTTGTACCTGCCAGAATTTTATTTCATGGAACTCTGAATAATATACACAGGCAGAATTGGGACTCTAAGCCTGCAAGAGCAATCTTGCATGACCATTTCTTTAAATCTGGCAGCAAACAGTTACTTCATGTCTCCTTTCTTCAGATGAAGAAATTGTTGATGCTAGAACGTCTGTAAACAACAGGAAATGAAATCAGCAGCCTTTAGAAACTTCCTAGAGTACAATAGAAGCAATTTTAGCAAACATAAAAGAATACTGAGAATTCACATTCCACTCTATTTAGAGGGAGGATTTAAGTTCCATAGGTTGTGTATCTAGTTCTCCATTTGGATATTGGCAAGCTATTATTGTCACTTTAGTGTCACCTAGATAAAACATTCTGGGAAAGTGAAGACAAAGAAAACATCAGCCTAAGTTCCCAATAATTTCAGATCAACCTCCTCCTCCATCAAGTCTGATCTGTCCTGCAACCATGTGCCAAAACTGCCAGTCAGTCTGCCATTATTATTATTATCTTCTTCAGAAACACTCAAATGAGGACCCAATTGTCAAACAATATTGCAGAGGCACCATGGCAATGAGAACAGTTGCCATGGTGATGATACAAACTACCTGTTGACAGTGGCACTTAATTATTGTGGAAGATAATATCAAGGATAAGAAATAATTTGGAAAAGCTCTGATGCTAAATTGTGGCCCATGCCAGAAGCCCCTGCAAATAGAAATTAGCCTCTTGTTTCCTCTGGAGACTGACTTTAAATTGCTAAAAAGTCTTTCTGATTTTATTTGGTGCCATTCCTTGAGAAGTGGAGCCAACACTGAATTAGAGAATTATTTGACCTAGAATTACTTTTTACAGACATAGTGTTGTGGTTAGCCAGCAGCAGTGAGGAAGAGGTTCCTGAGTAGCCTATGCTAAGTGCGCGTGAGTGCAGGATGATTTGTAGAGGAGAACAGCTGGAGTAACACAAGCGACTCAGGAGTAAGAATGCAATGTAATGGCCCCTCCCTTCGGGAATATAAGCCTGGTTTCAAAGGATTTTTGCTTTTGCAGAAAGCAAAAACGTTCAAAGGATCCAGTATTGTGTGTAGAAACTCTGGCTTATCTGAAGAATTCTGTCAAGGCTTTTCTGGTTGGACTAATTGGCTGCAAGCCATCTTTTATCTACAAAGAAGTTTATTTGTAGATTAAAGCTGTAAAGGTTTGAGTTGCTACGTTTGTTTGAGATTTTCTTGCTGGTAACAGGGTTGGGTCAGAACACATAGACACATTATATGTATTTCAATGCTACTTTGGTATCCATACACTCATCCTTTCTGCCCTCTGTTAAAATTGGCTATTATAATACAGAAGAAATGCTATGGGTAGGATATACTAGACTTCAGTGGTGGGATTCAAAAAAATTTACTACCGGTTCTTTGGGCGTGGCTTGGTGGGCGTGGTAGGGGAAGGATGCTGTAAAATCTCCAATCAGAGGTAGTATTTGCGGTTCTCTGAACTACTCAAAATTTCTGCTACCCGTTCTCCAGAACTGGTCAGAACCGGCTGAATACCATCTCTGCTGTATTTGCCAATATTCTACTTGGTTGGGCTCTTAAATAGTCTTTCTTACCCATGTATGGACAAATATACACTGTAATTGAATGCAATTTTAAAGAAAGGTGAGGTAGAGGAAGGTCACTGTAAGAAATTAATACGAAGTACCAAGATAGTTCATAGTAGACATGATGGATCCATAGAAAGTCCAATGGTAGAATCAATATTCTACTGTTCAGCATCACTTGGGAAACAAATATGTCTTCTGGTCCTACTAAGGAGAACGCTAAACTTCCTAGGTGTTTGGTTTCTCATTGGCACCAGTGGCTAAAGGTTCTAGGATTCAAAGAAAATACAAACTAAGAGAGTTAGGGCCAAAAGTTATTATATTTGAAACAAATGCCCAAAAAGTTTCTTTCAATATAGCAATAACAATAGCACTTAGACTTATATACCATTTTTACAGTGCTTTACTTTATCCCTCTCTAAGCGGTTTACAGAGTCAATGTCATGCCCTTGTTGGAGTCTGACTCTGAGGGGAATATTGAGGAGCTGACAGGGAGTGGGAGTGGCTATGGAAAAAACGGGGGAAGAGCACAGTCCAGCTGGGCATTCAGAGGAAGACCCAGGGCCATCCCCTCTTCATCCAAGGGCACGCAGGGAGGAACGGAGAAGGGAGAAACATGTCTTATGGGAGAGGAAAAGGCCCTGACCCCTTTCATTAGTTGCAGATGGGATATAAGTGGGACATTTTAAATAGTTCTTTGCTGGAAGCAAAGCGTGTTTTATCTCGGTCGAGGCTTATCTGGGTTTTGGCATCTTCCAAACTGTGGTTGCTGCATTATCTTGTGGGCGTTTGCAATTTATCATCCTGGCCTGCTGTGTTAATGACTCCAATGTGGTTTGTCTTGGGTTTTTTTTTATTTCTGATTATTTTTACTTTTGGTTCGGACTGCATTTATTCTCTTTGTAGACTGTTTCTTGGAAGAGTTTGATGTCAAGTCAAGGATAATTGGACATTGAGGCCCAAATTGGAAGCATTAAAGGGAATTTATTCTACTTTTATGACTGTTATTTTTGTGTTATGCCCTGGATTATCACAGTCAGCATATTGTCCCCAACAATTTGGTTCCTAGTTTTACTGATCTGGGAAGGATGGAAGTCAAACTTGAGCCTGATGAGATTTGAACTGCCAAATTGCAGTCATCCAGCAGTCAGCAGAAGCAGCCTGCAATACTGCACTCTAACCACTGCACCACCATGGCTCATATGTAAGAAACAAGGAAAAAAATCAAGGAAATGGGAGCAGATGGGAAGAAGATGACGGCCAGAGGGAGAAAGAAGAACTGCTTAATTCCTTCTTCTCATCGGTCTTCAAGCAAAAGGGAAAAAAATAGTCCAATCTACCAAAAGCAGCACAGTGGGAGATAGAACAGGAATGAAGGTCAAGATAACTAAGAAATTGGTAAGAAAATAACTATCCATTCGAGATGAATTCAAGTCATCAGGATCAGATGTCAGAAGATTACAAAAGATGATCATATGATCCCTGGACACTGTAACTGTCATAAATATAAGCTGGTTGCCCAGCATTTGAATTTTGATAGTATGAACATGGGGATGCTGCAGTGTGCACAATGTTGAAAAATGCTTATAAGTCACTTCTTTCAAGCCGTTGTAACTTTGACCAGTCAAAAAGCAAACTGCTGTGAGACTTCCAGTTTGGGCTTCTTTGGCAACGGACCGAAATCGCGATAGTCTACGGTTTTGATCCATGCTCGCTGCCCGAGCCACCCGGATTCAGGGCTGAGGCCACCCCGTAGAAATGGTGAAGAAGGGAGAGCTGTCAGCAGGGTTGAGGAGAGCCACATCTCTCCTCCTCAGCTGGCCATTACTCCCTTTCCCAAAGGCGGTTGCAGCGGTAGTCAGAAATGGCCACCTCAAAGAAGAACCCGACGGGATAAGATTGTGCAGGAGGAAGTTTAAAGGAGAAAGTTTGACTGACCGGGTTGAATTTAAGGTACCTGGAACCTGAATTTTAAAGACTAATACTATTCCTCAAAAAGATTTTAAGCTGCGAAAGAAAAAGGGAAAGGAAACAGAATTGGCTTTTTTTCCTCTAACATCGACAGTTTTAACTAACTTGGAACATTAAGAAGAAGAGATTCGAATAAGAAATTGATACTAATGCACTATGACATTAACAGGCTATTTCTAGCTGAAAATAAAGTGTCAAAGGGATTTAAATTATTGGATAATTTAAAAACTTTCTTTTAAAAAAAAAAGAAAGAAAGCAGTGGAGGGAAAAAGGAAAAAAGAGGGTGGAATCTGGAAAATGGAGGAGACCACCTGGAACTTTAAAAAAAAAATGATAGTGGAATATTAACAAGACTTGCAAAAGATACATTGTAGCTGAAATTTTGCTACAAGAGAACATAGCCCCTGAAAAGAGAAAGTGAGAAAAGAAGCAAGAAACAATTTTGGATTATTGGATGATTCCTGGAACTTTGGATGGAGGATCCAAATGAAATAAAATAAAATCAATTGGGGGTTGTTTAAAATTTTTTAAAATGGCATCACTCCTTGAAGAGTTAAAAATGAGACTTAAAGAACAAAAAGAAGAAGCACAAGACAGAAGAGGATCTTTTGGCTTCGTGTTTCAATTTTTAGAAATGGAGATCTTGAACTATGAAAAACAACAAGAAACACTGGCAGAACAAGAAGGGCGGGACAACGAAGAAGCCATCTTTAATGACCAAGCAATTTTAAGCGATGTAAAAATGGGAAAGGGGGGAAAGGGAGTTAAAAACTTAAGCACTGAAGCAACAACCCCAAAAAAGAGTAGTTTGAAAAATAATCATAATATCAAGAAGAAACAGAAGGGAGGATCACAGAAGGGAGAATCATATAGAAAAGGGAATAAAAAGGGGAGAGAGAAGAAGAGAGGGAAGAAGGAAAGGAAAAGAAGCTACAAAAGACAGAAACAAGATATAGAGTTACAGGAAAAACCTACAAGAATTAAAGGTATAAACCTATTTAAAAGACACAGAGACAATGGTTAAAATTTAACTTAAGGAGAGGATTCTGCAAAGGTGCATGGGATAGCATTGTTATATAATATGTTAGGTGATTAAAGTGATAGAAAAAAATTCTATTGATGTGTAGTGGAATATTTGTTTGTAAAGAGAATAAGGCTCTCAATGATTTAAAAAGAATCTTTAAAAAAAACTGAAAAGAAACATGGAAGATTTTTATCAGTTGATAAGATGAACTTGAATAAGAATAATAACTTTATTGACTACTGTTAATAACTATTGTTATTAAATAATAATATTAAATAATAATAAATCAAATATGAAATATAGATGATTAAAGTGAAAGACAACTGATATTACTAGGTAATGTTTGTTAAAAGAAATGTAAATGTAAAAGATTGTCATTAATATTAATGGCAGAGCTGTATTTGAATAGAATAATTATTCCATTTACTATTGTTATACATATATACACAGATATATATACATATATACTTTTTTCTTTTAAGAATTTAGTGTGTATTTTAAGGGAATGTACCAAGCAGAATTCGATTGAAAATAGGTTTGTGTTATAAAATAGAGGTTAGAAAATGAATGTTATAACTGTAAAGATGTAACTTAAATTTTTAAATAAGATTTGAAAAAAGATACAAAGGTGTTACACTCCAGTCTAGTAATTACAGTGGAAAATTTGTTTTATCAGAAAAGATAATATGAAATTGTAAACAGGACAGACGCAAGTATAAAAACATTGATTAGAAAGATTTTAAAAATTAGAAAAAGATATGTAATTGAATTAAGAAAGGAACGAGATAATTTAAAATAAGGCTATAGGAAGTAAAGAAAGGGAAAAGCTATTGAAAAAATTGTGAAAATAGTTATAAGATATGGATTAGAATGTATAAGATAAATATGTATTGAGTTTATCTCTGTATGGAGAAGCGATAACCCGGGGCCACGCTGTTCTCAAAAAAAGATATTTTATTTTTATTTGTATGTTTTGTGAGAACTTAAATAAAACTTTTATTAACAATAAAAAGCAAACTGTTATGAGTTGAGGAGTATTTATACATTTCTTCAGCTTGTCAGGAACCCTAGGAATGACAGTAAATGGACTCCCTGGTGCTGGCCTGTTAGTCTTAATAACTTCCCAGGTCTTCAGATCGATGTCATGGCTTAAAATGATGATTAGGAGACCGGAGGCTAAAACATATAAAGAATGGTTATTGGATTTGGGTATGTCCAGTTTAATGAAAAGAAGGACTAGGGGAGACATGATAGCAGTGTTCCAATATCTCAGGGGCTGCCCCAAAGAAGAGGGAGTCAAGCTATTCTCCAAAGCACCTGAGGGAAGGACAAGAAGCAATGGGGGGAAGCTAATCAAGGAGAGAAGCAACCTAGAATTAAGAGGAAATTTCCTGACAGAACAATTAAATCAGTGGAACAATTTGCTTCCAGAAGTTGTGAATGCTCCAACATTGGAAGTTTTTAAAAAGAGATTGGATAACCATTTGTCTGAATTGGTGTAGAGTTTCCTGCCTAAGCAGGGGGTTGGACTAGAAGACCTCCAAGGTCCCTTCCAACTCTGTAATTCTATTCTATTCCATTCCATTCCATTCCATTTCATTTCATTTCATTCTACTCTAAAACACATAAGGATGTCTGGCCATTTTTATACTTTTTTCAGCATACAAGGGTTGTAAATAATTCTACACCTAGAAATGGTTGCATCTTATCAACAAGTTGGAGGAAAATCAGTAATTCCAGTAACTACCAGAGACATTCCAATTAATGTCATCCTTGGCATCCTTCTATTTATTCTCCTCTCTAGGTATGCATTAGAATAAAGGTTCTCCCCCGCTAATTGCTTTTAGGAGATGCAGAGATACAGAGTTGAGAATATAATGCGGAGATGTAGGCGATCATAAGATCATTTTTTAAAAAAAGATATAAATTCATAAGGCTTATTATATGTAACATTTGCTGAGTACAGAAGCGAGAAATTTCTTATGTGCAAAGAAAAAAAGCAGACTTTACCACAATATCTTTTCACCATTTCTTACGCTCACATGGATAAGAAGATAATTACTATCCAAACAACTAAGCCATGTCTAATTTTACCAAGACCTGTTGAGGCTTCCTCATTCTGAGCAGAACCCAAATTTCAATTAAGGAAGGAGGAAAGAACAGTTTCTCATTCCCTCCTCTGTTCTGTACTTTGGGAAGAATTTCTTAAGTCCATTTCTTTGACCTTTTGGCTTTTAAGCTCGCCTTATCTCATTCCATTGTCATGGTGAATATATGAACTTTTGATTGTAGTTAGTTTTGAACGCCACTTGACCTGTTTTTGTTTAATTTTGTTTACAGCTAAAGTGTTGGCATCCCTTGAAACTGCAAATTCCATTACTTCCAGAAAACAGTATCAGAAAATGGATGCCTGACTTAGCTTTCCTCATTTATTTGCTGTCTGTTGTTATTTTGTTTCAAACAAATATAGTACCACTGTACATTGTGTGGCAAACCTTAGAGGTTACTTTGATGCCAGTGCAAGAAAGGAAATGCATTGAGCGAAACCTTTTACTAAAGCAATTTTGTTTCGATTGAGTTGCTCCCAAAATAATTTTGACCCTTGATCCCTAAGGGGAATTGTGGGTAAACAATGTCCTTTGCTTTTGATGTCAGAATGAACACTAAGAGAAAAAGTTAACCAAGATATGAGGACAACACAAGTTCTACCCTATTATTATATCTGATAAATGTTAAGCTTATTTTAATGCATTGACAGACCTTACCATTCAATGGCTTTAGGAATATTACAGTTCCATTATGAAATAATCCTTATGACTATTGCATTTTGATTTTTTACTTCCTCTGTTTTCAATCTTGCTCCTGAATGTCTCAATTGGCTAAAAAAGAGAGAGAGAGAGAGAGAGACATAAGAATGTAAAAGAAGACATAAGAGTGCAAAAAGAAAACTACATTCACAAACAATCAATGGAAGAAGCTACCTCCTGGAGTTGTAAGTACACCATCATAAGAGGTCTTCAAGAAAAGATTGAACAGTCATTTGTCCGGGTTCCAATAAAGTCTCCAATAAAGTCGCTCTATGCGGCACATTAAACATAGCATCCTTTGAAGGCCTAGGAATTCAAAATAAAAACCAAAAATTTCTACATTGAGTTATGTTTCTTTATATCGAGGGTTTTCAAACTTGGCAGCTTTAAGACTTGTGGACTTCAACTCCCAGAATAACTGAGCTAACATGACTGGAGGAGGAATTCTGAGAGTTGAAGTCCACAAGTCTTAAAGATGCCAAGTTTGAAGACCCCTGATTTGTATGAAAAATCTGCTTCCATCAGCTGGCATCAAGAACTAGCATCATTGGGGCTATAACAGGGTTGGAGAACTTGCCTACTGAGCATTCTAGATAATAAATGCTTAAACAGTGGTCCAATGAGAAAGTCTGGATGTAATATTGTGTGATTTCTGCTCTTGATGTCTGTTGTTATCACTAGTAAATGCTAAAGGAACATGTAAAAACCTGCTGCTCATTTTATGGAAGAAGAAAAAAAATCTGTGAAATTGCTGGTTGAGACCTAAATAACTTATCACATTTTCTCGTTCATTTAAGAAAGGAAAGAACCTTCATACAGTGAATCTTCCACATGTGCACAAAGACATAAGCAGATGGATCTGTCTTTTTCATTGGGGTAAAAGCAGTGATGAGATACAAAAAATTTTATTACCGTTCTGTAATAAAATGTACTGTTCTGTATGTGGCTTAGTGGGCTTGATAAGTGTAGCAGGGGAAAGATACTGTAAAATCCCCATTCCCTCCCCACTCCTGGGGGAAGGTTACTGCAAAATCTCCATTCCCTCCCCACCCCACTAACCCGCTTTCCAGCTCTGTTCTCCTGTGCAGGGCAACAAAAGAAGACCCAGCTGATCAGCTAGGACTCAGGAGGCAGAGAATAGATGGGGGCGAGGCCAGTCAGAAGTGATATTTGCCGGTTCTCTGAACTACTCAAAATTTCTGCTACTGGTTCTCCAGCACTGGTCAGAACCTGCTGAATGCCACCTCTGGATAAAAGTCCTTATAATGTTGCAAAATATCTAACCAATGCTTGTTTTCTGGTGTCATTCTGTTTGATCACCAGATCCAGAATCAACTTTCTGAAACCAAATGTGTAGACTGACCAAAAACATATCTGGCTTTCTTTTCAAAGAGGTGAATCGTTTTACCAAACCATCTTTATATAATGGTGAGCCCATTCCAATCTCTACATATTCGAAAAAAAAGTGCAAATGTTTACAGACACACATCTTTATGTACAATCTTGTTCAATATAGTTGGTAAACCCATGTACTCAAATATTGTAAGATGCAAATAACTTTAAATGTATAGTTTTCTTTTTCCCAGCATTCAGCTTTATGTGCAGATGCTGAATACAAACACAACGGGCAACTTTTGTCTCTGGGCTAATATTTCATTAATGGTAACTTCAGCACAAGATATTTTTTATGTCATTGTTATCTTCCTATGGAATGGTATTCCAGCTGGATTAAATGTTTCTTTCCTCTGATGTTCAGTCATATTCTATATTTTGCCCACATTAAAAAAATAATCACCTGGCAAAATTATTCCTATGCATTCCTGATGTACAGTTGAGGTTCCACCAGAACATTTGTCTGATATTCACTTCTAATATTCTAGGTTCTTTAGATTCTATTTGCTGCGGACAGACATAAAGACATAATATGCCTGTATAGTCACAGGTACAATGTGATGTGCAAAATTCAAAGAATGTTCCATCTTACTATATTCTGCTCATATCCTAGCATAGAGATGTTGTTATGCAGCTGAAAAAGAGATGGTCAATCCAATAGTTTCTGTTTTGCATTTTGAAAGGCAAGGATTATCCTGGCACGTTTGGTAAAGCAACTACCTGGTTCCAGAAGAGATAGCAAAATCTGAAACTAGAAGATTGTCAGGAACCAAAAGACAGCAGATGGCCACTGATTGGTCACATTTGATTATTACTATGTCCCTCCCGCCCCAGGATAAATAGAAAGAAGCTGATTCCATCAGTACTGGGATTCAAAAAAAATTTGCTACCAGTTCTGTGGGTGTGGCTAGGGGGCATGTCTATGGGGGCATGGCCATGTGACTGGATGGGTGTGGTGATTTATTTATTTTTTGCTTTTTGCAGTACACCCACATTTTTGGGGTGTTCTGAGCCTCAGGGAAGACTTCTGTGGGACGTTTTTGCTCCCACAAAAGGAAGGCAGAAAACAGAGGATGGGGGGGGCTGTACTCCCCTGTGCTCTGTTTTGGGGCCTCCCTGGGGCCCAGGAAGGCAAAAAAAATGGAGAGGGGGAGCGGCTGTGCCCCCTTCCATTTTTTGCCTTCCTGGGCCTCAGGAAAGCCTCCTGGGCAAAGCAGAAAGTAAGCACAGCTGATCTTAGGAACAGCTGATTGTCGGGAGGGAAAAAAAAGAGAAACACCTTAAGGAGTTATTGGACAGGTGAGCGTCAGTCAGTCAGGGCAGGGTGAGTGAGCCTTGGGCAGGCAGGGCAAGTGAGCGAGTGGCAACCAGACAACTGGATCGGGGGTGTGACCAGCCAGAAGTAACTACCGGTTTGCCTGAATTGCTGCGAACTGGCTCAATATCACCACTGGTTTCCATGAACTTGCAGATAGATATATGCGAATGTCTACACCAAGAGTAAATGTGCTTGTAAAATGCTCAACCAACAGTCCATAAATCCGATCCTGAAGAATTTCCATCCACAAAAGATTAATTGGATATAATGTTAGCCACAACCATTAATACTGTCTTTGGTGATCAATATAAAGCTATTTTCATTCGACAGGATGGCTTTTGCTCATTTTGGCCAGTTATGTTTGATACATAACTAACAGCCTTCCTCAGATTTCCATGTATTCTGCAAAATTAAACTACAGCAGCTGATTAACAAAGGGAAGCCCAGCCAGCTTGAAACTAAAAGTCTCTGTTAATAGTTAGTAAAAGCTCAATATTACTTAATAAAAGTAAACTCAAACTTAACATGTTGCTTTTCAGCATTGATTTCAGCAGAAATGGGGTACTTGCAAATAGCATCTCTAACCTGGTTCCCAGTCCAGATGCTTCCAAATGAGCTAGAATTTTCAAGAGATTTGTTGTATTTCAGTCACTGTTGAAGAAGCAGTTTTGCCATTCTTTAACATGTCCTGTGCTTACAAGGACATGGTGCTATTCCAAACTGATCCATGGAATCATATAAGATTATATGGAAACTTTGTCTTATCATCAAGTGTTTTAAGTCATCTGCTGATGTCTCCTGAATAATCAGGGGTGGGATTCTACCAGTTCGCACCTATTCGCTAGAACTGGATGTTAACATTCTAAGCAGTTCAGAGAACCGGTTGTTAGAAGAAATTACTGGCCTAATCCTGTAAGGAAGGCAGGAAGGAAACATTCTGGCGTTGCTTACAGAAACTGCCTCTCCATTAACCCTTATTACATTCTTGGCAGGACGAGACTTCCTGTCTCAGGAACATCTCTAGAGTCTTTTCCCACTCCTTTGCTGGTACTTTGCTTGTGTGGAGTGACCATTCAAAGTTACAATGGCACTGAAAAAAGTGATTTATGACCATTTTTCACACTTACAACTGTTGCAGCATTCCCACAGTCGTGAGAGGCCAGGTGAGGAGATGCATGCCTCGATGTGAGTGATATTGAGTTGGCCACACCCAGCCAATGACATGACCACCAAGCCATGTCCACCCAGTCACATGACCACCAAGCCACGCCCACCAACTTAGCCACGCCCACAGAACCGGTTGTTAAAAAATTTGAATCCCACCCCTGGGAATAAGGTCTCCTTTTCTGAAGTATAATCATCTTAGATTCGTTACACAGAGTAGGACAATGAGCATTTGCCTTGTTTCCTTTTCCTTGAAATCGTGTTCCTGTCACAGAGAAGCGATTTAGGAAGTACATTCCACTTTCTTCACAGATTCAGAAGGATTAATTCAAATATGAACATGTGCGCAAGTGTTTATGCAAAATTACTCAATAGCATCACAATCTGACCCAGAATATACAGCGGATGTCTGAGATATTTCCACTGTGGGGATGAGCAACCTCTGCTCTTCCAAACATTGCTGAATCCCAGTAATTCCACCCAGTGTGGTTAGTAAAAAGTGCTAAGAATGGCAGCGGAATAGACAATGCTGACACTCAGATTTATTTGAATTAGAACAAATGACTTCTCAGCGATAATGCAATGTCCATGAAATACCTGTCTGAAATTGCTACGTTAAGAAGAAAATGTAGTGTTACTTGTCTCTAGCAATGCCAGCCTAATTATAGGAATAGCCGGCACTAGTACAGCAGTGAGTTCCATCACCGAAAAACAGCACTTCAAAAAAATCCCGTAGTGTTGTTAATGGCTATTGGACTTGCCTGTTGATGATAGTCTTGTTTCTTCTTTTTAACCTGGTTGCTTTAGGCTATAAGCAGCCATTGTAGATTCTCATACCGTCCTGGAAGGAAGCTGCTGTCAGCCTTGGTAGCCATGTTTTACTTAGAAGCTTTGAGGCTGCCACATTTAGTGCATTTGGGAATTCGGGAGGGGGGATTTCATAGAGGGGTGGAAGATTAGACTCAACACCATTCTTTCTCAGACTTTTGCAGAAAGTCAAGGACGTGCACCTGGAGAGGAGTGTCTGGAGAAATGTCTCCAGTTGGGATGATATTTGATTGGGCCATGTGATGGACTTGTGGGCATAGGGGGTGGATCTTTGATTTTCTTTTGGGAAGGGAAACCCTAGAACTCTCAGATTTGGGTTTTCCCAGATGTGCCAATATGACAACTCTAATAAAATGGACCTTTGAGGAAATGCTTGTCTCAGAGTTTATTGGTTTGGAGTTTGTTAGTTGGAATGCTTTCTGTCACCTCCTGGTCCTTGCTAATGCTCTGGTAAGGAGCCCAAGAGTAAGTTTATTTAAAACCTGATGACCTTTTCCAAAAGTATGCAAGGATATTTCTCATAGGCAGACTTTTTAGATACCCTCATTCTGACATGTTTAGAATTAATCGTTAGAAAACAAGCTTATACACACTGTTTAGGATAAAAATAATAACTGTTCAGCCCCATCCCAAAGTGGCAATCCGGCTCATTATATGCATTTTGCTTGGTACAATTTCTGCTCATCTGACTATTTAATAAACATAATATTGTTGGCGCTTTTGGTTGCTATGGAAATCCCATTCAGGTCTCAGGGGTGATTTGAACAAATCTGATTTAAGTTTGACCTGACTTTGTCACCTTTTACTGTCTGCAGTGAAATAACTTATGACTCCTGGGAGGAATGTTTGAATTTCTTCACTACCAGCAAAGTTCTATAAATCTGCATAGTAATTATCCCTACAGAGAGTGTAACCAAATATAGTTGCTGGAACTTATTAATTATATCCCCCAAAGGAATATTAGTAAGCTTTCCTGAATTACATAAAATCACTCTGCAGCAGAGAAAGAAACATGATTTGTTTAAATCTCTGGCAAATGTATAAATTGAAATACAAGCAATTGGTAGGTTAAATCTGACAAAGTACAACCTTTTAATTCTTCAGTCAACTCGACCTGATAAATTAACCTGAACATTTGCATTTGTGTTTCACTCTCATCCCACTCCACATTTGTAGTTTTCTTCCAATAAATTAGCAGACCTCAGCTTAGCTGTTTTATGTCCACTACAGTGATGTATATATTTTTCCACCTGATTTTCACAGTGTTAGTAAATTGCCATTAGTCTTTTTTATTTACGAACCTGTGCAAGAATTAAGCAGGAATTAGCATCTTAGGCCAGAGAAGGACATTTTGTAAATAGACAACAACTGTTCTGCTTCAACGCCATTAGGTGGTGCATCCAGATTTTGTTAATTCATAGGGAGGAAAAACTGATGATGATATAAAAGTCATTAGCACAATCTCAGGAAATATGGGAATTACAGTACTATTGTGTCTTGTTTGGGACTACCTGATATATGGCATTGTTCAGAACAAATATTCACTAGAAATGGGTCACCAATAACATAACCAGAAACATAATATATAAAATCAAACTTAGCAAAAAGAAAATCAAAAATACATTAAAAACACAACAGCAACAAAACTACAAAAATTATAAGAAAAATATCAATTAAGTGAAAAGGGCATTTGAATAGCAACCCTTTAAGGCTCACTTAATTATAGTCCTTTATATTAATTGCACACAGGGAAAGGTCTGCTTCATATAACTTAATAGATCTTTCAATCAGGCTTCAAAGCATTACTTCTCAACCAATCTTAAAACTCACAACAAATACTATCTGCAACCCAACAGGACAGACACAGGCTTCAGAGGACAATTAGGACTGCAGAAAAAACAATTACTACCAACCTCCCTTCCATCGAGGACCTGTACACTGCACTAGACAAAAAGAGGGCTATGAAATATTTACAGACCCCTCACATCCTAGACATAAACTGTTTCAACTCCTACCCTCAAAACGACGCTATAGAGCACTGCACACCAGAACAACTAGACACAAAGACAGTTTTTTCCCGAAAGCCATCACTCTGCTAAACAAATAATTCCCTCAACACTGTTCAACGATTACAAAGTCTGCACTACTATTACTATTAATCTTCTCATCATTCCTATCACCCATCCCCTTCTACTTGTGACTGTATGACTATAACTTTGTTGCTTGTATCCTGCTTTCAACACAATATTACCCCACAGATTGATGTCTAAGCTTAAAGATCTGAAGCTACCGGACTCCATATGTTGGTGGATTCTGATTTTTTATCACATCATTCACAAAGGGTTAGGATGAATGAACATATCTCTTCTGTGAAGATCCTCAATACTGGCACTCCTCAGGGCTGTGTATTGAGTCCACTTTTATTCACTATTTATACATCTGATTGCACCTCTATTCATCTGAGTAATAAGATCATTAAGTTTGCAGATGATACAACGTTGGTGGGGCTCATTTCTGATAATTATGAGTTTGAGTACAGGGATGAAGTTCATCAGCTGTCCCTTTGGTGCAAAGTAAACAATCTTATTTTTAATATAAATAAGATGAAGGAATTCATAGTGGATTACAGGAAGAGCAGTTCAGATATCCAGCCATTGTACATCGATGGTGTTTTGGTAGAACAGGTGGCAGAATGTAAGTTTTTAGGTATCACCCTGAAACAAGATCTAACATGGGGGGCAAATACTTTAGCCCTAGAAAAAAAGGCTCATCAACGACTGTATTTTTTAAGACTTTTAAGATCACAGCAACTGCCAGAGAGTCTGTTGGTTGCCTTTTATCGAAGCTCTATAGAGAGCATTTTATCTTATAGCCTCTGTGTGTGGTTTAGGAGTTGTACAGAGGCGGAGAAAAGGGCACTCCAAAGAGTGATAAAAAGGGCACAAAAGATTAGCAGATGTCCTCTTTCCTCATTGGAGGATTTGTACAACATGGGGTGTAGAAGGAAGATACAAAAGATCTTGAGAGACCCTTCACATCCAGGCCACTCGTTTGAGATCCTACCATCAGGAAGACGATATAGAGTGCTGAAAGCCAGGACAAGTAGATTTAAACGTAGCTTTTACCCAAGTGCTGTGATCAGGTTAAATGCAATTATGAATCTGGTGGTCTTAACATATATATATATATATATATATATCCTGGTGGTACAGGTTTCTTTTAATTGTTATTTGTTTTAATTTGTTTTATATTGTTATTTGTATATGTCTTTTGGTGTTGTTCAGTTGTATGTTGTGAAAGAGCACCTTATTTCGTTGTTCTCGGGTTTCTGAGTACAATGACAATAAATTTATCTTATCTTAGCTTAGCTTAGCTTATCTTATGATCTATATTGACTGTTTCCCAGTATGATTTGATTTCTTATTGTACCCTATGACTATTATTAAGTGTTGTACCTTATGACTCTTGACTCTTGACGAACGTATCTTTTCTCTTATGTACACTGAGAGCATATGCACCAAGACAAATTCCTTGTGTGTCCAATCACACCTGGACAATAAGGAATTCTATTCTATTCTATTGGTATTTTTTGCACATGCTATTTTGTACTAAGTGTTTCAGAGACAAAACCTAACGATCAAATCACATCAAAAATGAGAACTGACCTTGGGGGAAAGATCATAAAGCTTTTCTTGGTCCTTAATCCAATCCAAGGGACTATTTCAGCAATTAACTTTCTTTGTTTTATGACTCAGAACTAACAACTTTATAAATTTATGTCTATTAGGATTCACCCATCATGGAGGAAGGGGTTATTTAACTGATGGATCAATTGACAGCATTTCCCTGATTTGAGCGACTATATGAGAAAAACACACATCCAGAGTGGATTATTCCCCCATCCCACTCCAGAGAAGAACAAGTCATTGGAGAATGTTTGCCAAGTTAGAATAAGGACAGAAGGGATTTTCCTTTGATTTAATAGTGTCATAAAGAAGCCAGATCTCACTACACAGAAGCTGAATCAAAGCAAAGGCAGTTTTTTTTATGACCTAACTCTCATTTGGTTTTGAGCCATCATGAAGAAGCCAAATGAAATTCCTTAGTATCACATTGCAAATCTCAAGAGTCGTTAACTTTTTCTTCCATTTTCTTTGACTATGAATATGTTAATGAATGAACATAAACTAATTTTTCTTTATGCTGCTTAAATTGAATTCAGCATAAAGCCCTGTCACAGGTGCAAAATCAGCTGACACTAAGAAGCAGAAAAAGAGATATGCAGTACATGAAATACTGTTGGAGGCAATTATTTTAAAATATATGTATTTGACCATATGCAATATGCAAAACATTCATAGGGTTTTCTGTCAATCGCCAAGGTGTTTGCAAAATGATGTCTTGCACTGCAATTTGGCAGGGCAGAATTCTAAATAATAAACAGTCACTACCTGATTGCTTTAACATTTATTTTAGATATGTATTAGTCATTACCAACTGCAACTATACAGAACATGATCTGATATTAAACTTGTGATTTATCACCTAGGGTGATGGTCTCTATATTATCAGTAGTCTGACAGTATGCAGTTGATTGGAATAATCTCATTTTAAGTATCTATAAACCAGAATAGAAGAATAGAATAGAACAGAATAAAAACCAAGAACCAATGGTTTCTGTGAATGCCAACATTAAGACTTACTTACTTACACCACAGAGACAGTCTCATTCTGGACTTCAAATTAAGTCCTGCTGAAATAATGAAGCTTATTTTGAAGTGAATCTATCACAGGTTTCAGACAAATACAAACTATCAAGGTTTTCCTACCTTCATCTTAGCAGAATGAATGGACATCCTCAACATTATGTGTTATGGCTCAAGTTCAGCTGGGATCTGATTTTTGCCAAAGTTGGCAAAACTTTGGATTTTTGCCAAAGTTGGCAAAAAGTGGAGCTGCCTTCTCATGCAGAGGACTCTCTCTTGATCCCAAACAAGAACAACCATCATAAAGTTATCTTATCAGTTACCTCCTGGCTACCATTTTCACTACAAGACACAAAACTTTACTCCTCCTCCTGCTCTTTTCCCCCATTGATACTGATCACAAAGGAGGAGGGGAAAACTCCACATTCTGCAGCAATGAACTTTATAGAATAATAGATGATCTTTCAGTTGGTAAATCTACTGATCAGGGCCAACGGAATACAATGATGCCATTGTTCTTGCATTCATCTTTCAAAACCTGTAGCTCATATTTTTTTTCTTTCTTTCATAAACTAAGTGAATGTAAAGTTCCCTATATCGCCAAGTAATTAATGGCAAATATAATGAAGTCCCTCCTTCTTCATCTCCTTGTGACTGTGTTTCTTTCTTGGTTAAAGAAAGCCTTGACTTTACTGACCCCTTGAACTTTTGCAGAAGAATGAGTGATCTTTCCTCTGATTGTTTGGTGTGTTTAAATAGCAGGATGACTGATTAGAGACCTGGATTCCAAGTGTCATTATATCTGCTACTCTTATAATTAGGATTGGGATGTCATTTGGAACTATTGAAGACTGGTATATTTAAAAAGCTCGCATTAGACTGTGTCAAACAAGAGACTGGATAGAAAGGTTGTTTTTGTCTTTCCAAATAATGCTTGGGCTCATTGCTAGAGTGGTAGGGTCAGTTTTACATTGTTATTTCAGAATGCATCCCATTGAGGACTCTCAGGAAGAAGCAGCTAGGAAATATATTAATATGACCAAAAGGGTTTTTTTTTGTTCGGCATAGAAATAATACAGTAATCTTGTTTTTTTCAGATTTCTAACTGCTATTACTCTTTCCATTGTGATGCAAAATGAAGAGAGAAAAGATTTTACCTGCTGGACTATCAAGGAGTCTTGAAGGAGCCCAGCAAAGTTCACCACTCTGACTCTATCAAGAACTAAAAGAAAGAAAGAAACACCCTCCACTCTAAGATTGTATTAATAATTACAATGAATATGAACTCCAGCTGAATGAGGTCATGTATTATAATATCCTTCCCATAGTTGAATCTAGATGAAACCAACCCACTGGTTGTTTACTGAGAGATTTTCAATGGATGAATATAACAAATTTGAATGACTCCATTTCTTGAGTAGGGGGAGAGCTGTTTTTATCATACTTTGTACCTTTGGTGATTATCTAAAAAAAAAAAAGTAAAAATCCGCATCCATCCATTTAGGAAAAGTATCATAAGTTGGTAGTAAAATTCTGCCTGCAAGCATGAGGTCCCAATTCCATCTCCAACATTTTTGAAAAATTCCACTGTGAAGACCTAATGGGCCACTATCAGTTTAGTATCATGGAGAAATTGATTAATGGTCTAATTCAGGTAACATTCAATGTTCCTAACCCATGTTTTAAAGGTTTGGGGTCTCTTATATCATCACTAATTTCTAGAGATATATGAAGAAATGTAAAGACTGCTACTGAATTTGGGCATGTAGATGGCCCACATTCAATCATATCTGCTATTTGTAGGAACCAACCAACATAGAATAAAGCCACTATTATTTTTGTATTTACAGCTGTTCAATATCATAAATTACAGTTGTTCCAGATGTATGAACTAGCAGTGTTGCATAATTAGTTTGATGAAATATCATAACTATCAAAGAACTCTCATTCTTCAGCTAATAAGTACATGATACTGAAGATGCTAATTTCTCTCTTTCATAATTAGAAGTAGCTCGTTGTAATAATCCATTTTATTAATTTCATTTTTTAATCATTCTAACAATGGGATGTTTTTTACACCGTTCCATGTCCTAGTGGAATAAATAATACAAAAGCAGATGAGAAATTAACTAAAGAAAGAAATGAAGTAGGAGAAGTGTATCAGTGCCAGCATGATGCCACAAGAATGGGTTTGAGGTCAGGTTTCTGATAGCAAGAAAGTTCTATGAATAGTATGACTAACTCTGTGGGGACCCTCTTCATTTTTCTTGGGCTGCACTTACTGGAGGAGTCGAGCTGTGTGATTTAGTGGAAAGGAAAATTGAGGATTTGTAAACACTAAGGCTCCATTCAAAGTTTTATAACTGGCCTCCACATCCCTGTCATGTGTATGAATTGGCTTTGGGATGGAAGTTCTAAGACGTTCTAATAAGCTTTGTAGATTAATTAGTGTAGAATTCTGTACTGTATTTAAGAATGGCTCTCTGTTATGAAGAAAGGGTTAAAGGGAGATTAAAAATTATTAATCTTTGACACTGAATTATAAAATAAAATATAACCTCAAGTCAAGCTCATTTTTTTGCTTACACATGATCCAACCATGGCCAAAGTGTGGAAAGGGTTTCTGTGTTTCAAGCCTATTGTATGACTTCCCAGGTATTGTTGGTGTTGCTGTTATTTACCTCTACAGCATAGATATTATCCTTTAATTTTCCCTTTCAATTACTCAATTGTCTTTCAGTTACTTTCAATATGGACTATCTATGGGGAATCTTTGAGAAGCAGTACAGGGGACAGACATATTGATATCGTCAGTTAAACTGGAACCATCGTAGGAAAATAATGAAAAATAGTTGATTTACATTTATTTACCTACCCCACAAGGGCGAGTTGATGAGAAAGGGTACAAGAGTTCCTAATATTTATTTCTTTGTTTATTTATTCTAAAAAAAAATATTAACTGAGTTTTGTTGAACCGAAATCCAGGTTGCTAGATAAAGTCCCAGATTTTGTTTAATGAACAACCTAATTATCATACTTGCATCCTAAGTATACATGGTACTTTTGTAAATATTCATTGGGAAAATTATTTTTGTAGATTAGTCCGTTTTAATTACAGCCACAGGTTGGCTGCAATATGATCAATCAAACCATTCAACGCTCACCATATTTTTTTACTGCACAGCATAATGTCTCTTTTTCTATCTTCCTCAATAGAATAGTCAAATGTTGCTTCTGGTCATAGATATTCTCCTCTTTCTCCATCACCACCAACAGCACCTTAACTCTATAAATTAGGAAAGTTAAATGTTTCCTATTTTCAACGGTTAAGGCACTTGTTACCTGTTTACTGCTAAAGGATCAAGAGTTAGGTTAATTAATTACATGGAACTGACAATTAAAATGTCAGCCTTAATCAATAATTTCTATTATAGCCACCTATTTCACCAATGGGATATCATTAAGGAGGTCCAGCTAGACAGCAGCATCTAGCTGACTTTGGCTGATCTATATATAAAGCTAAGCAGGATTGCCACTGGGTAGTACTCAGGTGGAAGATTAGTAGGAATTTCCAGGGCTTTAGCCTAGATTGGAAAATTGAAGACAAAATCCTAGAACAGAGGTCCCCAACTTTGGGGCGACAATCCACTAGTGGGCCATGAATTCTTTGCAACTGGACCACAGAAACAACGGGCAAGTGTGCACACATGCACATCCTCACTTGTGCGAGCAACGGGCAAGCGCACATACAATCTGCTCCATTTGCAGGAGTGGCAGGTGCATATGCATGCCACTCACACAAATGGAGTTGCACACACATGTATGCTTTCCAGTCACTCATGTGGAAGCATCCCCTTTCCCCTCCCCCAGTCCGCAAAGCCAGAAAGGTTGGGGAAACTCTGTCCTAGAAGATGGCAATAATAAACCACTTCCATGTTGTTGCTAAGAAAACCACATGGATGTCTGGGAAACTGACTTGACTTCTGTTCTAACCAAGGCTTCCTAAGACACCAACAAACACACATAAAATCCAAAACCCTTTTATTTTAGTTCAACGGCTGTGAATTATCATCATTCACAGCCCGAAATAGATCTTAACCAGTTATAATTAGTCCCAGGGATGTTTGCCAAAGTTCTTCAAGAGACATCTGATAAGAACGCACCTTTATCTGACTTGAAGTGCTGCCAACGACTAAAGTCCCAATTAGTCTCTCAAAACCAAATTCACCATGGAACTTAAAGATTGCAAACAAATCAAAGCAAACGACGTTGCTTCCTGCAAAGGTTTCTCTACCTTTGCACTTCCTTTATACCTTATGGGACGGGCAATCACCTTCCAAGCCTTATTCCCGAGTCGCCCCTTTTGTCTTAGCTGATCTTGCCTTCTGGCAGCTCTGCACACACGCGCACTGGGAACAGGCTCCCCTTGTTCCTCGGCCTCGCTGCTGCCAGATTCTGGAGGCTCCGGAGTCAGCACATAACTCCCAGATAGTCCCCATCTCTGTATCAGATGCAGGACCCTCATCCGAGTCCTCCCCAGACTCCTGGACTGGTCCCTGTTCTTCTCCACTGTCCAATTCTGCTGCCGTCTTCACAGGCTGCTGGCGAACCACAACACTTGGACCAAATGCACAAGCCAAAAACCTCCATAAGCATGCTTGTGATTGGAAAGTTATCGAGGGTAAAAATGTTATAGTTTGAAGTATACCGTCTAATGTAAATTCAAGAAAGACAATAGAGGCTTCCCTTCTAGAATCAAAAGTCTGACAAAATAATCAGAGACAGGATATGTTTTAACAACCACACAATACTCAAAACAAGGATGACAGCCAACTGCTTTTACATCTAGGTGAAAAGAGGGCACAGATCTTCTTCAATAATTCAGTACATATTTAGGTGGTTCTCATTAGGAATTTGTTATCCAGTAAACCAATAGATTTTTTTTTCTTCCATTACATATCAGGAATTTCATCTTCCATGACTTGTTATTATTTTTATATTTGTCAGTTAGGATTAGGATTGAGCTACGAGTGCAGATTTAATAGGAGAAGGTGAAGAAGGATTGTTTTCTTCTTTTCTTCCATGTGGAAAAAGATGCTTCATTCTTAAGGACGTAAAGGAACTATCATTGCCTGCCTTCTGTGACACAAATTCCTTGCTTGGTGAAAGATAAGGCAATGTTTGATGCTCACTTTCTCCTCCGTGCCAAGCCTGGAACATCCAGTAATGGTGTTATGAATCACCTTTGAGGTCACCAGGCTTCAAAGGAAAGTGAAAAGGGTTATGAAAATAAATGTCGTCCTTTCCCAAAGTGCTCTGAGCAGCCACCATTTTAAACATTTTTAGGTGGGCGAAGTGTAATGTTTGGGTGGGATTAGGATGAATGGACATCAACATGCATACAGACATTCTACTAATTGCCGTCATCCATTTTCCTATCTGGCACTTTTTTTGGGGGGGAGGGGGAGGAGAGATGGTGGTTTGCTAAAGAACAGTAAAGAGGGATACTAGAGACTCAGAGATCTTGTTTTATGTTCAAATTTAAGACTGTTTGTAGTCCATAGTTAGGCTCTAACTCCTTCATAAAATGAGAGTTAGTGTCATGCCTCTGTCGGAATCTGATTCTGAGGGAGAGGCCAAGCAGCTGACGGGGAGTGGGAGTGTGGCTCCGGTGGCCATGGAAAAAACTGAGTTAGGGCAAAGTCCAGCTGGGCAGAGCAGGGGAGAGGTAGAGCAAAGCAGAGGGAATTCAGAGGAAGATCCAGGCCCACCCCCTCTTCATCCTAGGGCATGCAGGGTGGAATGGAGAAGGGAGCAACATGAGTTATGTGACTTATAGGGGAGGAAAGGGACCTGATTCCCTTCATTAGCTGCAGCTGGAAACACAATGTTTAAAAAGGGAGTTTGTGCACAGCAACTTGTGGGAAGCAAATCATGAGTTATCTTTTATGGTTGAGGCTTATCTGGGTTCCTGGAGTCTTCCCAACTGTGTATGTTTTGTTGGCCTTTGAAGTCTGCAATTTCTTATCCTGCCCTGCCCAGTAAATTGCTGAAGTGTGGTTTGTGTGGATTTTTATTTAAAATGTATATGTATTTTGTTTTCGGACTGAATTTCCGTCATTTAAAGACTGTTCTTGGGAGAGTTTTTTCTCCAGCCAAAGGTAACTGGACATTGGGAGCAAAGCTGGAGGTATTAAAGGGACTTTTCTTACTTATGTGACTGTGTTGCTTTTGTGCCATGCCCCGGGTCATCACAGTTAGGCATGAAGCAAGATGATAGTACTCTGCTAGCTTCTATTAGAGAATGTTTCCTTTGCTCCCTCTTCTTGGGGTGAGGTGTAAGGGCCAACAGAATTATGTCACTGGATTGGAAGCTAATCAGTTGTGAAAAATGATCTTCCACTGTGATGCATACTGGCTCCTTAATTGTGATTATTCTGTTTTCTTTTCATCACCGCTAGTTACTCTCCCATCTCCAAGCCTTCAGGGAAAGCTGTACTTACAGTTTAGGCAAATTGGCAATTTTCCTTGAATCTGCCAAATTACTCCTATTGCTTCAGGCTTTGAAAGGTACAGAAAGAATTCCCTCAGAAAGTAGAGAATAACCCCATTAGTTACAAGGCCATATCTGTTTTCTCAGATAATTGGAATACTTTTGAAGCGCAT
>NW_020769308.1:54124108-54143134 GCF_900518735.1 Pseudonaja textilis | reverse complement strand
GATAGATAGATAGATAGATAGATAGATAGATAGATAGATAGATAGATAGATAGATAGACGGACAGACGGACAGACAGGGATAGAGATAGAGATAGAGATAGAGATAGAGATAGAGGGAGGGAGGGAGGGAGGGAGAGAGAGAGAGAGAGAGAGAGAGATTGGCATTTCTTATCTTCCCAGGACTCTTCCAACCAGCAGAATTAATGGGAAAAATCTGGATTTACTTGGTGACTATGCAATTCATTAAATGACTTATAGGGGTCACTACCTATCATTGGAGGTTTTCAAGGAGAGACTAGACGGCCATTTTTCCAGAATCGAATAGCATCTCTTGCTTCATCAGGAGTTGGATTAGGGTCCCTTCCCACCCTATTATTCTATGTTCTATGATTCATGTAATGACTATGGCATGAGAGTTTATGACATTGGGTGCAACTCACGTAATGACCGCACTGATAACAATGAAAGCTGCAGTCGCAATTGTGGTTGTAAGTTGAGGAAGAACCAAGTAAGAATCATTGCTACATTTTTCCAAAATTGTTCTCAAGCCAACAACCAATTCAGTAAATTATATAGGCCAGTGATGGCTAACCTTTTCATCGTTGCATGCCGAAAGTGCATGCATGTGCACGGGTGCCTGGCAACCATAATGCAATGCATGTGCAACCCCCCCATTCCCCTGTGCATGCATGTGCAACCCCACACCCTCTCACCGCCCCTACATGTGTGTGGGACCCACCGCATGCGCCCTGCACCTCTGTGCATGCGTGTGTATCTTCCATGCATGCCTCACCTGCCTCTCTGTATGCTTCGGTAAACAATAATAAAGAGACTGTGGTATCAGTACAGACAAATGTTAACTAAGACATACTTAGCCAATTTATGCAATCTACCAGGGAGCAGAACTAGGAGGCACTACTTGCAGAATGCAAAAAGTGACAGTGTAGGGCAGCTTGATCTTAATCACTCAGCTATTTTCATTTCCTGTTTATTGCTCACCCGTGCATATGCACCATCTGATTGACAGCTGTTAGGGTGGCAGGGAAGTTCTATCCAGATAACTTCTAGGCAGGCAATATGAAAATGCAACTCAGTGTCTCTCTCTCCCTGCCTACTTCCAAGTGCAAACATGTGGTGTAGGCCTAGCTACTTACATCTAGAGATCCAGTTGGCGCCTATTTTTCTGGGGTTTCTGAAGACCGTCAAGTCTTGGCTGTGTTTCCAGGTCTAGGTTAGTGTGTTTGGTGAGCCCTGTCACATTTTCTATTGTGTTTTGTTTTTCAACTGTATTATTTAATACTGTAAACACAGATTTTAAAGATTGAGACAATTGGGAAGAGATGGGATGGAATGGGTACACTAAGGTAAGGAATGGCAAGTGAGAGGAAGGAAGGGAGGGAGGGAGGAGATAGTAGATTATGATGTAAATGAATTGATAGGATATGTTGGACATGGTCTAGAACACTGGTGGATAACCTTTTTAGGCTCCTATGCCAAAAATTGTGCACACGCTTGCACATACATGCTCATGTGCCAGCACACATAAGGCAATGCACGCGCCCCCCCCCATGCCCCCTGCACATATACACACAATCTCCTGACCCCTTACCTGCACTGCACCTCTCGGCTGATTTTTGGCTGGTTTGAGGCCTTTTTCGGCCTTCCAGGCTTGAGGAAAGCCTTTGCATCCTGAAAAATACAGGAAGTGATGAAATGGGCCTATTTTTCAGGCTGCAGAGGCTTTCCTCAAGCCCGGGAGGTCAAAAAAGGCCTCAAACCAGCAGAAAATCAGCTGGGAGGCATGCACATGTGCAGTGAGGTAAGTTTGCCTGCGGCTGGCATGCCAGCACAAATGGCTCTGTGTGCCACCTGTGGCATGCATGCCACAGGTTCGCCACCACAGGTCTAGAATAGTCACAGTTTCCCAATTGAAACTATGATTAAGTTTGGCCATATGTTGTGAAATTAAAGTGTTTCAATCGTGTCATCTGACTGCTAGTTGTGTTCATAGATGCATTCTGCCAAGGAATCTCCTGTCCGGTGAAGGATTTCCCAGAATGTCCACTTTCAGTTTTAATTTTCCAGCTCCTTCCAGACATTGCAGTTTTTTTAATCATCATCTTTTTTTAACGACCCCATAATCTCTTGCGGGGTAGAGTCTAGGCAACCGAATGGAGCTGAGTGTTTAATGGCCAGATGCCCTTCCTGTTACCAATGTGGAGTTTTGTTCAGTAGATATATTCTCATTGTGCCCAGAGAAAGAAATATCTGCCTCCATCTAGGATCAAACTCACATCTGATTGTGAGGCAAGAGCTCCGCCTCTAGGCCACCGCACCACTCCCATTGCAATCTTTTAATCACTGAATTTAAATAAAGCATTGTTGCATTATTTCAATGGCCGGCACTGTAGTGAAAGGAAAGCAAAACCCCAAACTCTAAAACTCACAATAAAGCCATGTCTGGTCCATGAGCAACTACATTTAATCACCTTCAAGCCTCACCATATAACTCAAGAAAGACAAGTAAGGAAAAACTCAACAGAGGTCTGGACTGTGTTAGAATAGGTTTTTATAGTCTTAAAGTTTCTATTCCTGCACTCACACACGGATGCGCCGTCTGATCAATACCCCCAGTTTTGTTCAGCAAAGCAGATCAGTTTAGCTGAGATAACGTTCAACAGGTTAAACAAAAGTTTCTTGGAAGAGGTAAGTTTGAAAGCATAGCAAGTATGATAATGTATAAATCTTCTT
The DNA here is from genome assembly GCF_900518735.1 of Pseudonaja textilis. The sequence goes on along the minus strand of NW_020769308.1, from coordinate 54,140,383 downwards.
GAAGGCAGATGACATAGTATGATGATTTTTATTATTATTTCTAAAGCACTTTCAGACATAAGACGCTGCTACATGAGTTACTAATGAGACAATGAATTCAGTCTTATTATTTAGTCTGTCAATGTTCACTTTTATCATTGTTTGGTAGAAAATGCAAGGGATTAAATTTAGAAAATTTATGGGCAGCATATTTATAGCACATGTCAATGAGCAAGCATCAGGAAACATCAATTTTATTGGGGAATTAAATGAGGTTGTTACAGTCAAATTTATTGTTTAATCTTGAAAGCACCATCGACATCTAAAGGTTAGACCACCAAGTCATAAAAAACAGCAGCACAATCATCACTTCAATAAGCAGTATAACATAGCTGTAAAATACAAGAGGACAAGGATGGAAACTTCATATACATGGGCTACTCTCAATTTACACTTTAAAAGACTTTGAGAACAAAAGATTAGCAAATTGCGAAGGGCAACACCCTTACACACAAACACATACACACCAGTAGTGAGATTCAATTGTTTTACTACCAGTTCTGTGGGGGTGGCTTGGTGGGCATAGTGTGGCATGGCTTGGTGGCCGTGGCTCGGTGGGCATGGCAGGGGAAGGATACTGTAAAATCTCCATTCCCACCCCACTCCTGGGGGAAGGTTACTGCAAAATCCCCATTCCCTCTCCATCCCACTAACCTGCTTTCCAGCTCCGTTCTCCTGGGCAGGGCAACCAAAGAAGACCCAGACAATCAGCTGGGACTCGGGAGGCAGAGAATAGATGGGGGCAGGGCCAGTCAGAGGTGGTATTTGCCGGTTCTCTGAACTACTCAAAATTTCCGCTACCAGTTCTTCAGATCTGGTCAGAATCTGCTGAATACCATCTCTCTCTCTCTCTCTCTCTCTCTCTCTCTCTCTCTCTCTCACACACACACACACACACACACACACACACACACACACAGGTGGGGGGAGGGAGGGAGGGAGGAAGAGAGAATCGCCACATAATTTATGTATTTAACGCTGGTTTATCAAGACTTTCCATGGTCTTGAAGATCTTTTAGTGGAAGATCTTTTATCATTTAGTGGGATAGATATCCCTCTGTAGATCCATTTGCAGAGGAACAATAATAGGAGAGGAACAAGGTATAAAGATGAATTGGTTTTCATAGGCGCAAATACATTCAAGGTATGATAAAGATTCCAAGACAGAAGGTTTCTATGATAAACTGACTGACTTAGATAAGATTTTGACAGGTACTGATGAAAAGGTGATTAAAAAATTGTATGGATATTTATTAGAAATTAAACTAGAAGAAGAACAAGTTAAAGAAACAATGATTGCTTGGGGGAAGAATTTTGGATATGGGATTGATCTAGAGAAATGGCAAAAATTGTGGTCTCAAAATTATAAAATGACAATGTCAACAGCATATAAAGAAAATTTGTATAAGATGTTTTACAGGTGGCATTTTCCCCCCGACAAGAATAGCAAGAATGTTCAAGAACAAATCTGAAAAATGTTGGAAATGTCATCAGACACCTGGCTCATATTAGCATATGTGGTGGACTTGTGCGGATGCTAAAAAATATTGGACTAAAATCCACACGTGGTTGGAAAAAATGACAAAAATGCATATAGACTTGAAACCAGAGATATTTTTATTGGGAATCTTACCTGAAATATATAGTAAAGAATTGAAATACCTGATTGTAAATGTATTAACAGCGGCTAGGATTGTATTTGCTAAAAACTGGAAAAATGAGAAAATACCATTACAGGAGGAAATCATTAATAAAATATTGGAATTTGCTGAAATGAGTAGATTGACATTTGAAATCAGAGAACAAGATGATAAACAATTTTATAAAATTTGGGATCTATTCTATCAATGGTTAGACAATAAAACATGGGAATGAAATATGTAGATTCTTAGAAAATAATAAATATATAAAGATGTATTGTTTTCTTATTATATCTATAAATGATTGTAGGATAGATTTGAGATGATAATATGAATTATCGTAAAACAAATTAAGTAAAATATGGATTATTTCATAAAACATGAATGAATAAAAGTATAGTCAAATGATTGATTAACAATCATATTAACGTATTTAATATTTGATTGAAAATATGAGAATAAATACCATTTAATTATAATTGAAGACTACGAAATGGAAGCACAGAACAATTTGTAAACCAACCGACACAGTGTACGTATATATATGGAAGATGGCTTGATGTTTTTATGTTTTGTTTGTTTATGTTTGTCTTAAAAACCAATATTTTATTTTTTTTTTTAAATAGGAGAGGACTAACCTTTAGCTGCCTGTAGGCATCTCAGAGTTATCTCATGGAACATTTTGGGAAACAAGATGTTGCATTAGAATAGGACTTAGCCTGATCCCTCAGAGATATTCTCAAGATTGAGTGAAAGTTACTGTCTTGACTTCTGCAATGCAATCTACCTAGGGCTTCCCTTTAAATGTATGCAGAGTGTTCCGGACTAGCAGGCTCGAAAGCCTGCAACTCTGATTGGCCCGCGAATAGCCGGTCGTGATTGGTCACCATAGACTGATGCGATTGGCCAGTAAATGGGCTGCCGCGATTGGCCCTGCCAAGAGCGGCAAACTCAAATCGCCTTCATTGGCTGCCTAGCCGCAGCCAGCCCTATATAAGGGGCTGCTGCGGCTGGGATAGTTCGCTCAGATCTGAAGTCACTAATAAAGAGCTGTTGTTGCTATCTGAGTCTTGCCTCCATTCTTGAACCATCCTCCCAGATCTAACACAGGGTTGCAATTGGTACAACATGCAGTCAGGATGAACTAATGGAGATATAAATATTTGTAATTTTCTGCCATGGTACAGCCAGGCATTCAAGGTGAAAAATTCAGTAAAAATGAATTTCCCTGCCCAAATGACCAACATATATTAAGGCATTTATTGAGACGTAAAATACTACATCTGGGGAAAAGAGTTTCCAAATGCACTGAAATAACCCACCACTGACTTCCATGGTAGCAGATGTATTTGCCTATTCTTTTGTGTGGAAAGCCTTGCTCCCTCTGTTAAATTGAATTGGCACTCTCTTATGGGTCAGTAAGGTTTTTCAATCAGCTACAATACAACATGGTTATGAATTAAGATGTGTGTGGCTTTCAATTTGCAAATCACAATAAGAGGAGAAGAAGAAAGGAACAGCATTTCAATCTATTATGTTGTACTTTGATTGTCAGATAGCTTAATTATTCTTATCCTTTTATGCTAACTTTCCTATCAAGAAAAACATATAGCTATTCAAAAGAGATTAAATAAAGAAGGGTCAAGAAAAAGATATTATAAAAAGAACAAAGAAAATGACTCTTGAAAGAAATCAGTCAAAATGATGGAAGTAGCAGAAAGGTAGAATGAAGTCCAGAGCTGCTGTTCATCTCACAGAAAACAAGCCTTTCCTTCATTTCCATTCCATCACTAAAATGAATAAATCATTAAAGAACCAGCTAGTGCTCATAGGCCAGTTCATTACTGCACCTCACAACAGGAATGAACAATAGCAGCCATTTTCCAGATTCAGTGTCCTTCAGTAGATTTCAACTTCTAACATTTTTCCTGCTCACTGAGTTATTGTGAGCAATGGCAGTTGAATTGTACACTGTCAACTCTGAAGCAAACTTGGCTGGGGCCATTTTGGAGGCTTCAGGATTGCCACAGTTTGAAGAAAGAAGGGGGGCATAGATGGGGAGTTTGTAGTCAAAACAAAATAGTTTCCTGTGGGAACCAAGGACATTTCCACAGGTGGTTAAGGAGAGGAGGAGTCCAGTTACCATGCAACCAGCCAGAACCTTCAGCCAGCACCTTGATTGGACAATGTGACTGATTGTCTGGGGGAAGGGGGATCTTTCACTTTTAATTAGGTGAAAACTGCGGGAACTTTCAGAACCGGTTTTCACCAGCTTGTGCCAATATGGTATCTCCAATAAAATTGTTCTTTGAGGAACTTACCTGTCTTGGAGTTCTGCTTTCTCTGGAATTATTACTTGGAACCCTAATATGCACATCTGGAGGATATCATTGGAAGGCTGAGCTACAGTCAGTATCGCATTCCCATTCCCCTTCAAGACCCTCTCTAGAGTGGAGAATTAGCACATCCAAAACAAAATTAGATGAAGTACTATTAGGAACTGGTGAGAAAATGATAAAAAAAAAATATTGGAATGTAAATTGGAAGAAGAAAAAGTAAAGGAAACCTTGGTGGTATGTATGAAAAAAAATAATTTTAATTTAATTTTAATGTAGACGATTGGCAAATATTATGGGAAAGAAACAAAAACATGACTTCGGCCACACCGTTCAAGGAAAATTTGTATAAATTATTTTACAGATGGCACATACCGACTTTTTCTTCTTTTTTGCACTTGCTACTCCTGACTCAAGTCAATCTCCTCTTTGCTGTTTCGCCAGACTCTTCAGTGATTTTCTTCCATTTCAGCCCTTTCTTAGTTTTGTCAGTCCCAGAAGCATCACCTGAGAAGAGCCAAAGAGCTTTGGATCAGCAAGCGGCTCCCATCAGGTTATTCTCCCTGACTTTTTAATTGACAAAATCAACATTTCTGGGTCGTCGGGTGTGTCTCTTGTTCCCAAATTCAAGGCTGATCAGAGGTGGTCCGGCCTCCTCTTGTGGCCTCCTCTCCAGCTCCAAAAGCTCAAGCAAGGGAGGAGGCAGCAGCACCTGGAGCCACAGAGCACAAGCTGCACCAGCTGCCCAAGGCAGGAATGCAAACAAAACCTCCCTGGCAAACGGCTCTCGAGCCTCCGTCTGACTGGGCTCTGGACTTTGCCATCACTTTCCTGGGTTCTTCGGAAAAACTCAATACACATGGAAGCCAACCGCAGGTAGAAAAGAGCTGGCAGCTGGGATTTTGCACACATGCATACACACACACACACACACACACACACACACACACACACACATATATATATATATATGACACATTTGTTATTTGGCCCCATGGAAAAGAAAACCTAAACAATTTCCTAACACACCTAAACAGCACACACCCCAAAATCAAGTTCACCATGGAAACAGAAACAAACAAACAACTACCATTCCTAGATGTACTAATCTACAAAAAAACAGATGGCACCCTAGGACACACCATATACCAGAAGAAAACACACACCAACCGCTACCTCAACGCCCAATCCCACCACCACCCAGCACAGATAAATTCCGTGGCCAAAACACTAATTGTCAGAACCAAACGCCTGGCAAACAAGACACACATAAAGACTGAACTATGCACCCTGACTAAAATACTGACAGCCAACGGCTTCCACAAAAGCAAAATCACAGGCCTGATCCACAAAAACACACTGAGACATAATGGAGACCCAGAGGATGAACAGACCTATGGAACAGCTGTTTTGCCCTACATAAGAGGTACTACAGACAGAATCAGTAAGATCTACACAGGCATCACATCGACTGCCTTCAAAACAGACAGAAAAATAGCAGCCATCCTAAGAAACCCCAAAGATAAAATTGACCTGGAAAACCAAGGCATATATGGAGTCCCCTGCCCTGCCACATACATCGGACAGACCAATAGAAGAATAAGTACCCGCCTGGATGAACACAAAAATGCAGTAAAAAGCCGGAACACACTTCCTCACTAGTCCAACATATGAAAGCCACAGGTCATAGCATCAACTTTAATGGCACCAAAACCCTAGCCTCTATAGAAAACCCCAGATACAGAATTATCAGAGAAGCAATAGAGATTGAAAAAAGACCTGAAAGCATGAATAGAGAGATGACTCCACCAGACTGTCAATTATCTGGAAGCCTGCACTCACAAACAAAAAAATCTCCACACCACAAACCAAGCAAACACCTGGGCACAAACAGAATGATAGCCGTCCATTTACCCGAAACCAAGCCACACTAAAAGCCTCCAATATAGGAAACACAATGTTGCCAGCCAATCAAGACAAAAAAAGCCACAAGACAGACAGAAGATATTAGAAACACCAATCAAGCAGAACACAGCAAACTCCAAGACCAATAAACACAGACCAAGACTTCCAACCAATCAGGATGAAGAAAAAACTATTCTGGCACAGCAGTAAGCTAGCACTAAATTTAAAACAGAAATGGCTGTGAAAGCCTGACTCACAGACGAACATATTACACAAGCCTGATGATGGCAGATGAGATTCTGCCGAAATGTCACTACAACTTTAAAAGCACAGCTATCATGACGTGGGAAAATACCCGAACAAAACTGAACACCATACATATAAATACCTGCGAAAACTTAAGAAAACAAATGTGTGTGTTTGTGTGTGTATGTATATGTATATGTAAATGTATATGTATATTATATAGAATGAAGACATGTATTATTACTATGTGACTTAGCAATGTAAGACAAAGATGTGTGTTAGGAGGATGTACCGTGCTCAATGTTTTTTAATGTATTTTTTTTGTTTTTGTGTTTGTTTGCTTAATAAAGAATAAAAAAAATTTAAAAGCAAGGGAAAAAAGACCTTCTCTAGAAAAGTTGCAAGGAGAATCAAAGATTTCTGCTTTTTGGCTACACTTTAGGTTTACATCCAATCCTAAACTGAATATGAAATATAGTTTGTTGAAACTGGAAAATGTCATCATTTATTCAGAGCTTGAAGTTGGCTTGATTCAAGCAATCCACAGTTAATGTTAATTGTAGATTATTGGTTAAGCAGCGTGGGAAAAAAAAAAACTTTCCAATTTCTTCTCCATGAGCATGCTCAAGTCAGAGAAGACAGGTTTAGCAGAAAATTTGAGCCTTTGTGGTCTTCTTAGCCAATGTATTTCCAGCCTTCTTCTCCAACTTGCATAACACAGCTTAGCAGTTTATTTGCACCCAGCTCCACTTACCTAGATGGGCTCAGTAATAGCCTTTTTCATAAGTCCTTTCGAATTACATTCTTTTCAGGATAATTTTTTTTTTCTGGGAGAAAGTCATACTGAGTAATCAGGCATAGACTTTGTGAGTTAACAGCTCCCAGTTTCATCCAGTTAAACCTGGATGCAAAGCCACACTGAAAAATTTCCCCTAATAACCCAGTCTCTCTGTCAGTCAGTCTAAACAGCACTGAAAAGTTGCATTCTTGTCACAGACCCAAAGGGTACATTATGAAATAAAAAAGGAAAGGAATATCAGTGGTAGGAGGGGAAATCTCACCAGGAAAATATCAAAATAGCACTCAGAATAACAGAGTTAGAAGGGACTTTGCAAGTCTTCTAGTCCAGGGGTCTCCAACAGTGGTGGTATTCATCCAGTTCACACCGGATTGGGGGAACCAGTAGCAAGAATTTGGCATGGGTCACCGAACCAGTAGTAAGTCCTGGCTGGCCACACCCCTGACCCAGTCTCTGGCTCGCTTTCCCCACCCGCCCAATGCTCGCTCACCCCGCCCACCTGACAAGGTTATTTCTTTCTTTTCCCCCCTTCCCAATAATCAGCTGTTCATACAATCAGCTGTGCCAGGATTCCCACTGCTGAGGCACAGGAAGGCAAAAAAATGGAGGCCTCCCCTCAAATTTTTTGCCTTCCTGAGCCTCAGAGGAGCCTTCTGGGAGCAAAAACATCCCTCCCAGAGGCTCCTCTGAGACCAGGAAGGTCCCAAAATGGAGTACAGAAGAGGGCTGAGTGCCCCTCCCATGCTCTGTTTTTTTTTTCTTCCTGAACCTTAAAGGAGCCTTCTGGGAGCAAAAATGCCCCCCCAGAGGCTCTTCTGGGGCCCAGAAGGCCCCAAAAATGGGTGGGGGGCAACTTCAAAAAAGCAAAAAAAAAAAGACATGCCCAGTCACATGGCCATGCCCACCTAGCCACGCCCACCAAGCCATGCCCACAGGTCGTAAAAAAATTTGAACCCCACCACTGGTCTCCAACCTTGACAGCTTTAAGACTTGTGGACTTCAACTCCCAGAGTTGAAGTTATTTTTCTTATATGTATCCATGTATTCATAACTATGTTTTTACTTATACCTATTATCTTGAAGGCAATTGACAAATAAAGACAAATAAATAAAAAATAAAAAGAGTTCCTCAGCCACCTTTGCTGGCTGAGAAATTCTTGGGAGTTGAAGTCCACAAGTCTTAAAGTTGCTAAGATTGGGGACCCCTGTTCTAGTCCATCACCAGACACCACTCATCTTTTGCTTTACTTCAGTGTAACTTCAAGAGGTTTTTCTTCCCTTGAAGACCTCAACCTTGAGCCCATCAGGATCGAATCCCAGGCTGTGGACAGAATTAGCCTGCAATATTGCATTCTAACCACTACATCATCAGAACAATGACCAGAACTTGATGCAGTGTGGCCTCACTAATACAGCAGCACTATCACTTCTTGTGATCTTGATACTGTCCATCTGTTAAAGTAGCCTAGGACTTCACTGGCATTTTTGGCAGCTGCAGCCCACTAAGACACCTAGATACCTCTCTTAGCTTCTACTGTTGAGCCAGGCACCATTTATTCTACACCTGTGCATTTTGTTCTTCTGTTGATTAGTACTGGGCTTTAAGACGGAACCTTGACGTACCACATTACATGTTTCCCTCCATGTAGATGTAGTTCCATTAAGGACTACTTGCTGAGTGTGGTTGGTCAGCCAATTGTGAATCTTTCTGATGGCGGTACTGTCTATCCCACATTGTTCTATCTTACCAAGAAGTAAGCTGTGGTCTACTTTGTCAAATGTGGTCTAAGTAAACTATGTTCACAATATTTCCACAATCCACTAATTTAGTCCTTTATTAAAGCAGGCAATAAGGTTTTGTCAGTGTAGAATGGCACTGCCCCATATTTCATAATGCATGTCAAAAGTAGGGGAAGGTAAAATGTTTCAGATTAGAGGGTTTTCAAGCTCAAACACGATGACCTGCTTGTAATACTTTTTAAAAAAAAACAATCAAGCTTGAAACAGCTGTTCAAACCATTCCAGAAATGTTCTGAGTTTGGAATTCTTCCAAAATAGCTGGAACAGCATCAGAATGCTGCATATAAAGTTGGAACATCTGTTTTAAATTCCAAATAGGTCATTTTAAGTGTGAAACTTTCAGAATGTGGAATATTTGTGCCACTGCTAATCAAAAGTTCATTTATAGTAAGGTGACTTCTGCAGTATTGATTTATAGGGGCTCATTCAATCATTATGTCAAAATAACAATGGACAGTTGATCGTATGAAGAAGTTCAACATCACTGTGCAGATATTTGCCTACAAGCAGGGGTGTCCAACTCAGTTTCATTGAGGGCTGCATCAGGGCTGTGGTTGACATCGAGAGGGCTGGGAGGGCATAGCCAACTGGGTGGGTGTGGTCAGCTGAGTGGGTGTGGACCGCTTGACACCACTCCCCAAACTGCTGGCATGTGTTGTAGTCTGCTGGCAGCCTGTGGAGATGGCAGTAGAGACGGACAGTGGGGAAGAACATGGGCCAGTCTGGGAGTCTGGGGAGGACTCGGGCGAGGGTTCTGCATCTGATACAGAGATGGGGCCAGTGCCATTTGAGAGTTATGTGCTGACTCCAGAGCCTCCAGAATCTGACAACAGTGAGGCAGAGGAACAGGGGGAGCCTGTTACCAGTGCACACATGCGCAGAGCTGCCAGAAGGCAAGAACAGTTAAGACAAAAAGGGCAACTTGGGAGTAAAGCTTGGAGGTGATTGGCCCTCCCATAAGACATAAAGGAGGAGCACATGAACCTTTGCAGGAAGCAACTTTGTTTGTACTGGTCGGTTTGAAACCTGAAGCTCTGTGTTGAATTTGTGCTCCATTTGGTCTTGTACAACTAATTGGCAATTTAGTCATTGGCAGCATTTCAAGAAAGATAAAGGTGTGTGCTTATCAGACTTATCCTGAAGGACTTTGGCAGACTTCTGTGGGACTATTTAGAAACTGTTTGAGACTCATTATGGGGTATGAATAACTATAATTCACAGCCGTTGAAATAAAACGAAAGCTTTTTGGGACAAACATGTGTTTGTTAATGTCTCAGGAAGCCTTGATCAGAACAGCAGTTTTCCTCTTCGCACTGAGTAGACCGGGCTAAAGCTATGCTGGCCTGATCTTTCCTCTTTGCAGTAGATAAACCAGGACAGCCCCGTGGGCCAGGTCTGACCACATCGCGGGCCAGATGTGGTCTGTAGGCCTTGAGTTTGACACCCTTGACCTACAGGCAACAGTAACTGAATAGAATAGAATAAAATAGAATTCTTTATTGGCCAAGTGTGATTGGTCACACAAGGAATTTGTCTTGGTGCAGATGCTCTCAGTGTACATAAAAAGAAAAGATACATTTGTCAAGAATCAAGAATCAATCAATAGTCATAGGGTACAATAAGCAATCAAATCATACTAGGAAACAGTCAACATAAATCGACAAAGTTACAGTCATACAGTCACAAGTGGGAGGGGATGGGTGATAAGGAGTGATGAGAAGATTAACAGTAATAGTAGTGCAGACTTTGTAAATAGTTGAACAGTATTGAGGGAATTATTTGTTTAGCAGAGTGATGGCATTTGGGAAAAAACTGTCCTTGTGTCTAGTTGTTCTGGTGTGCAGTGCTCTATAGCATCGTTTTGAGGGTAGGAGTTGAAACAGTTTATGTCCAGGATGTGAGGGGTCTGTAAATATTTTCACATATTTCCTCTTTTTGACTTGTGCAGCGTACAGGACCTCGACTGAAGGCAGGTTGATAGCAATTGTTTTTCTGCGGTCGAATAGAAATCCAATTTATAAACAGCATTCGATTATCATTTAATTTCACAGCTGAAGATCGAAGATCAAACTGGATTCAAATAATGAGCCTTCCTAAGGTCCCATTATACTGACTTAATAAATCATTCACCCCATAAACAATGGAAGTCATTTCCATATTTGTAAAATATAAATGAATACAAAATGCAAAAGAATGGGGTTAAATTGGAAAGAGAATAGCAATAGCAATAGTACTTATTAACCACTTCATAATGTTTTACAGAAATAGTGTCTAGTGACCTTTTTTTTTTTTATGGAGTTATTTGAAAAGATGTTTACATGCACAGCTCACCCTGAAAGAATCAAGCAATTCAATGTATGAATTGCTGTGCAATTCTTCTCAACCCAGCTTCAGCGAAAATTCTGCTTATTTCCCCAGAGGTTACTAAACAGTTGATCAGTGTCGATTTCATCAGAGCTTTACAGTTGTTTATAGACATGGAGATGGAGACAGATATTATTTTTGATAGTTTCACTAATTTTCAGAAAGTTATTGGATTTCTATGAGGCAATTCTATCTGGAAATGAACCCGGGGAGTGGGACTCCTTTTGAGTACTACCATTTCTCTCCTGATTTGTTGCCGTGATGCTTTTTGAAAATGCTAGAAGAACATTAGAACAATAGCCCTGGGAATCGTAATTCACAAAGGGAGAATTCAATTTCCAGTGTTCAGCATGCAGAGTTGGCTAATAACCTCCACCTTTGCCATATCACAATGCTGATGTATCATAGCGTCTTGATATCAGCTCCATTTAGGGCTTACTCTCAGCACTAATTTGCAGAGCATGGGGTTCTGCAAAGAGATATGTATGACATCATCCATGTCATGAAAATTACATCATTTCCATATAACATACGTCATGCCTCTGCACCATATATCTATGGATATAAGAAAACATTAATAGAGCAATATTTCTACTCAGGGGAGACTAGTGATGTGGAAAAGCCAGAGGCTCATGATCTTTTACGCTATCTCTTTTATTAAAATATTCAAGGAATTAATCCTTTTGGGAAACTTCCAAGCAAATAATCCAAATATTTGATCTGATAATCAAAGTTAATAGGTTTATTACTAAGTGCTGTACATATTACCTTCTGGCTAGAATGATTTAAAGTACCCAACCTCTCCTATAAATCATTTATTTGTGGAGAAGTAACTTTGTTTTTTAGGAATTATTCCAGTTGTCTTAAACTGTTGGATATTCTTTCATTGGTTGGATATTCTATACTCCGATATCCCAACTGTCATAACAAACAAAGTAAACCAGAAAAGTACTAACCGATGTTTTAGTTCCCATATTTACTTGGGAACACAAAGGAGATAAATATTGTCAAAGAATTATCTTATATTCTACAAAAAAGCTCTTTGAAGATGCCAATATTTTAATTGGCTTTTTTGTTTTACTTTTTGTAGAAAGTTGGAAGAAGCTATTTCACCCATCAACTCTAACCCCCATTCAATGCAGGAATTCAAAATAAGGCTTCTAGCATCTGTTTAACCACGTTCTAGGAAAGGGAGCTTATGCCTCCTATCTCATGCCTATATATTTGAACTGTACTCTTTTCCCACTGTTAAGTTAGGTGATCTACCCATCCCTGCCTTAGCCCAAAATTTATATGTAATTTGCTGCCCAATCACTAATACTTACCTTGCCTGCCTCTTCTGACAAACTTTCAAGATCATACAGGGATCAAAACTTTATATTCTTGGAGGATGTATTTTTTTTAAAAAAAAATGCCAGAGTATAAGGAAAACAAGCTCTTTATGTACACTATATCTTGACACAATGAAAACTGTTTCTTGGCAGTTTAGATGGTATATAGAAGGACAAAATGAAAAATCCACATTATGATATTAAATCAATATACATCAACTGCTAATTCTACATTATAAATGCTCTATGAAAATGTTTGATTTTTAGCATTATCCTAAATCCAATTATGGAGGAGGCTAGTCCAATTTCCAATGGATGATTGTTTCCAAAGGTCAGCAGTGCTAATGTGAAGAGCCTCATCTAGCTTTATCCCCCTTCCTGAAAGTGAGCAATATCAACTGTTTCTATCCTGGGGACCTTCTAGGTCAAGCCAATTCAATTTGGTGTAAGCGGTTCTGGAGGTATTGTCAATAGGAACCAAAACATAAAGGGCTTTATAGGTCAAAACCCGCCCTTGGAAACCCTCTAGAAATTACAAATAACAACTTCACCAATTTACAATAAAGGCAGTTTAGGAAAAAAAATAAAGACATACACTCATGCATATGAAGGATATTTTGATTTTTTTTAAGCGGGGATTAGTTTGGTTGACAGAATTGCTGCAATCTCATGCTTCACACACATACGCACGCCCATCCATCTCATTAAAGAGATTCTCGAGAGCCCATTTGGTGCAGGGGGTTAAGATGTTGGATCAGAAGCCAGAAGGCTCTGAGGTCTAAGCTTGTTTTAGTTTTAGAGGTCAGTTGGGTGACTTGGGTCCAGTTATTCTCCTTCAGCTTTGGAAAGAATGCAAAAGCAACCACTTCTGAAATTGTGGTCAAGAAAACTGTGAATTTGTTTATGCAATCGCCAAGAGTCAAGTTCTGAATACAAAAATGAGAGGGAGAGGGAGAGAAGGGGGGAGGGAGGGAGGAAGGGAAAGAGAGAGAGAGAGAGAGAGAGAGAGAGGCGCTTTTTGATGCTTATTCGTGGAAAAGAAATGCCTTCCATTCGGCAAATTCCAAAGAGCCTAATGTTAAATTGTTATAGCTAAAAATGAGTTAAACTTGTCCTATTCATAAGCCGGGAACACAAATAAGAGAAACTCATAGGAACACTAAGAAACAGTGGCTTCCACTGGGAAGGGAAAATCAATCTGCAAGAAGGGCATCATACATCTGGCCATGTTATTTTTGGACATGTGTTGATCTTGCACAGATGGACAAACCAGATTCCAGCACTTGCCCTGCAGAGGTTCCTGTTCAGTAAAATAGGTGTTGCCTGTGTGCTGTGGTTGAATGCAAATGGGAATGCAGCTATTATCAGATTTGGATTTATAACTCCAAAATTTAGGGTTTGGTTTCAAGTGTCCTAGCTCTGAAATAGACGGCATTTTGCAGGAGTGTGGATGACACTTTCATCATTCACAGTCCAGTCCAGAAAGGTTTTTACTTTGATCCTATGCATAATAAACATCTCCAGCCAAAGATATTTTGGGTTGTACCTTGTAAGGCTTTTTTTGAGATTCCAGCCAACTGAAAAGAATGAATATAAATACTGGTGTTATGTGGAATATCACGCTTCTCCAGAGATCAGATTGGCTCTGACAATTATTGATCTTCCAGAAGCTCTTGAGAATTTAGTTCTGTACTTGAACCTGAGTCCTTGAGTGTGTGTTGGAACCTGTTTCCCGGTTGTTTTGATTGTATATTTCTAAACTTTTTCCTCTTGGCTGTTACGGGTATTTATGTGATTATTTTTGTATTTTTAATGACATTAGATATGTAGAATTATGAGGTGGGCAGGCCATATAGATCCCGTGAATAAGTGTATTCTAATGGAGTTACACGCTTCTATTGACTTATTTTATATTTGAAATGCTTTGTTGAGTTCTGCTCAGGGGTGGGCCTCAAAAATTTTACAAGGGATTCTCTGCCTGGTTGGTGGGTGGGCGTGGCCATGGTGGGCATGGCCTAGTCAGCCTCCTGCACCATGGCGGCAGGGGGGTTGCCTTCGCTTTCCTTGAGCCTCCAGGAGGGCGAAAATGGCCTCCCCGGGCTCCAGAGGCTCTCCGGAACCCAGAAACAAGCCCGTTTCTGGCTTTCCCAAGCTTTTGGGAGGCCCGTTTTTTGCCCTCCCCGAGCCTCTGTGCGTGCCCTGCACTTACCTGCGTCCAAAATGGGTCATGTGGGGAGTCCTGGGAGGGACAGGTAGGCCCAGCCAGGAGTGGGATTTGGGGGTTCTTTGAACTGTTCAGAATCTGAGTTAGGGGTTCTTCCAAACCCCTGAACCCCAGCAGCCCACCGCTGGTTCTGCTGCAGTAGGAAGAATGGCCTTAAGAAGGAGATGTTCTCGCTTCCTTTACCATTTCCCTTTTAAGAGAGGGTGCAATAACCAGGAAAACCATTTTTATTGGAGGCTTAGACTTAGTGAAAGTACCTTTATTTCAGCCCAGATTTTAACATATTCAACATTACACAAGTTCACCTTTAACATTCATTGAAAGAGGTTATCTACTTCTTAGATTCCAAGCCTGAATGAGCATTGTTTCTGATACAAAAAAATAAATACCCTCTTCAAAAAAATTGTTTAAAAAGAACTAATCATTAGATAATTATATCAAATCATTTTAAACAGTTGGAAGTCCAAGTAAGTAAACAAGCTTTTCCCTGAGAATAATTTTAAAAGGACCAGCCTTTCTTCAATGGAGAAGGGTATAGATTTTCTTTTAATTACAAAAATTGATTACTCATTTTTCATTAGAGTCTTCTTTTCAACACAGGTTTCAAGAGGGAACAATAATGAAAGTGCAGTTAGCATGAGAAGAGGAGGAAAAAAGGAGTGTAGTACTTTTTAAAAAGTTATGGTGGACAAAGGATACAATAAGTCTGATTCAGCACTAAACTGAATACTTACAAAACATTAGGGTGATAGGTTATTTATTCTTAAGAGAAAAAAAACATCTATACAGCTGCTCACCTATCAACCGATTCTGGGTGGCTTCCAATCAAAAATTCAAAGTCCTATAAATCATATTAAAACTATTTTAAAAAACCCATTAAAACATTAACAATAAAAATCTTCTGTCTACAGTACTTCTATGGTACTGTAGAGCACAAAGCAGGTGAATTCCTCAGCCAATTATTTGTTAGATCCACTGGTAGGAACAACCAATTAACCATTTTTCTGAGGAATTCTACAAAAGAGAACTTTTTTTTTTTGTTATCTTATACCTAAGGAAATGTTCACTGTCCCATTGCAACTCAACCCAATAAGGGCTACAAGCACTATCCATGCTTTACACCACAGATGTCAAACTTGCAGTGTCACGTTGCCATCACATGACATTTCGTGATGTTTTTCCCCATTTGCGAAGCTGGGGTGGGTGTGGCCTGTGTGTGACTCATCTGGTCCGCGGGTCACCAGTTTGATACCCCTGAATTCCAAGGAGCTCTAAAGCTTTTCATAAAATGATTTCAGAGAATGCAGGTTGTTGTACAAAGCCAGAATGATGGTTAAGTGACAATCAGGTTATCAATTCAGTCAAGAACTCAGCTGAAATGTCATTTGATAGGTTGATTTTTATGTTGCAGGCATGGCATTAAAATCCTGAATCTCGGCCAGTATTCAAGATAAGCAAAAGTGGAATATTTGTTATTTAGATAATGGAATGTTGTTCCCTTTGCTCAGAAGGACAAGACTGCTTAAAGGAAAGATTTAGCATTGATAGAATAGAATAGAATAGAATAGAATAGAATAGAATAGAATAGAAT
>NW_020769308.1:54107364-54124098 GCF_900518735.1 Pseudonaja textilis | reverse complement strand
ATAGAATAGAATAGAATAGAATAGAATAGAATAGAATAGAATAGAATTCTTTATTGGCCAAGTGTGATTGGACACACATGGAATTTGTCTTGGTGCAAATGCTCTCAGAGTACATAAGAGAAAAGATACATTCATGAAGAGTCAAGATTCATAAGGTACAACACAATAATAGTCATAGGGTATAGAAGAAATCAAATCATACTGCTTCCGCTTTGACGTCTCTTCGGAGACAGACAGAAATCTGCGATCATGCGTTGTTTCGGTCTGGGCTCTCCGCTGGAGCGCCCCGAACCGGCTGATTTCGGGGCTTAAGCTACCCCGTAGAGGTGGTGAAGAGGGGGGAGACTGCCAGCAGGGTTGAGGAGAGCCGCATCTCTCCTCCTCAGCTGGCCATTACTCCCTTTCCCAAAGGCGGTTGCAGCGGTGGTCAGAAATGGCCATCACAAAGAAGAACTCGACTGGAAAAGAATGTGCAGGAGGAAGATAAGAAGTGAAAGTTTTGGCTGACCAGATTACATTGTGAAAGCAACAACTAAGGTACCCTGGAATTTAAACGTACAAAAAAATAACACTGCTCCCAAAGAAGAGTCAGAAGCAGTGAAGGAAAGTGAAAAGGGAAAGGTTTGGGGTTTTTTTTCTTCTCTCTCCTTCCCTATACTGACAACTAAGAGACTTAAATAAGAAATCAGAAAAATCCACTTTGACATCAATAGGCAATTAAGCTGAAAATAAAATAAAATGCCAAAGGGATAATAAAGATTTCTGGACACTAATTTTTTTTTTCATAAGCAGGAAGGGAGAGAAAAAATATAAGGGCAGGATCTGGAAGAGGGAGGAGCCTGCCTGGAATTAAAAAGAATATACAGTAAAACTTCAACAAGACTTATAAAACATACATTTTAACTGAAACTTTGTAACTAAACAAGACCCCAACAAGAGAAAGTGAAAAAAAAAGAGCAAAAAGAAACAGCTTGCATGTATTTGGATTATTTGGTGATCTTTGGATTCTTGGTTATTACATTTGAATGACTAAAATCAATCGGGTGGTTGTTTAAAAATTTATATAATGGCACCACTTCTGGATGAATTAAAAATGGAACTTAAAAAGTACAAAGAAGATGCACAAAAAGGGAAGGGTTCTTTTGGCTTCGTTTTTCAATTCTTAGAAATGGAGATTTGGAACCATGAGAAACAACAAGAAACGTCTGCAAAACAAGAAGACTGGGACAAAGAAGAAGCCATCTTTAATGAACAAGTAATTTTATGTGGGGAAGAAAAAGGAAAGGGGGGAAAGAAAATGGAGAATTTAAGACTTTTAAAAAAAAACCAAAGGAAAGAAAAATAATTCAAAAAATAAGTATAATACTGGAAAGCAAAAGAAAAGGGGAATACAGAAGAGAAAAATAGAGGTAGAGAGACAAGGGGGTAAAAAGGGGAGAGAGAAGAAGAGAGGGAAGAAGGAAAGGAAAAGAAGTTACAAAGGACTGGAGCAAGATATAGAGAAACAGGACCTATTTAGAGATAATGGGTGAAAATCTAACTGAAAAAGGGATTCTGTAAAGGTACATAAGATTGTATTGTTATATTAATAATAGAAATAACTTTAGAAAATTGGAAACAATGTATGATTAAAATGAGGGATAAAATAGAGTAATTTAGTGAAATGTTTGTTAATAAAATAAGTGAAATAAAATAAATGAGAAAAATGAATTAGGAAGGAACTGGAACATTTTAATTAGTTAATGTTTTATAAAATATAAGTGAAGGGGGGGAATTAATTACAGAAAGCTTATAATTGTTTCCATAGAAGTATGATATTTAATTGAAAAGTAATGTTAAAAAAGTTAAGACTTTAATGAATATTAATATTAATGATAGAATTGAATTGGAATGGAATGTATTGTTTTAATTACATACATTTATAATTTTTTTCTTTTTTTAAGAATATAGTGTGTATTTTAAGAATCTACCAAGCAGAATCCGAATGGAAGTTATGTATTATATTGAATGTTATAACTTTAGGGTATATATTGAAGCCTAAGTAAGAAATGGATAAATTTAAAAGATATAAAGGCGTCATACTCCAATCAGTAACTACAGGAGAAATTTTGTTTAATGAGAAAAGATAATAGATAATTGAAACAGGACAGACAAAAAATACAAATATAATGATTTGAATTGAGATGAGATAATTAAAATAAAATTGAGAAAATTAAAAGAGGGGAGAAGCTATGCAGAAAATGTAAAATAGTAATAAGATATGGAATAGAATATAAAAATGAGCGTGAACTTGAATTTGTGTCTGTACGAAGAAATGTAACCCAGGATTACGCTACTTTCAAAAAAGATGTTTTATTTGTATTTTTTTTTCTTTTTGTGAAAACTCAAATAAAATTTACAAAAAAGAAAAAAGAAATCAAATCATACTAGGAAGCAGTCAATATAGATCGTAAGGATACAAGCGACAAAGTTACAGTCATACAGTCACAAGTGGGAGGGGATGGGTGATAAGGAGTGATGAGAAGATTAATAGTAATAGTAGTGCAGACTTTGTAAATAGTTGGACAGTGTTGAGGGAATTATTTGTTTAGCAGAGTGATGGCATTCGGGGAAAAACTCTCCTTGTGTCTAGTTGTTCTGCTGTGCTGGGCTCTATAGCGTCGTTTTGAGGGAAGGAGTTGAAACAGTTTATGTCTGGGATGTGAGGGGTCTGTAAATATTTTCACAGGCCTCTTTTTGACTCATACAGTATACAAGTCCTCAATGGAAGGGAGGTTGGTAGTAATTGCTTTTTCTACAGTCCTAATTATCCTCTGAAGTCTGTGTCTGTCCTGTTGGGTTGCAGAACCAAACTAGACAGTTATAGAGGTGCAGATGACAGACTAAATTCCTAATAATCTATCATTTCTCTACATGGTTCTTCAAAGCATAAAGCAGCAAGGATTATGACCACATGGTGTCTACAAATCCATATCTTCCAATGGGACAGGCTTCCTAGACCAGTGTTTCTCAACTTGGCAGCTTAAGGATGAATGGACTTCAGCTCCCAGAAATCCCCAGCTAGCCTTAGACCATCAATAAAGTGAACATAGCAGCTGATTTTAATAAGAGCAGGCATCCTCTTCCACTCCCATGTGATAACATGGGAGTTCCCTTGAGGCATATTGTATCAATGTTGTTTCCAGCTAACTGGTATTTCAGGTAATTGAGGTTTTGATTTTATACCCCATCCTTCAATTGTGCAACGAACCTGGATTTTGTAGCACCTTGAGCATTTCTATTTTGACTTTGGGTAGCTCTGGATATTCACTTGAGTAATCATCCATATGTGTTTTATGTACCCATTCCTGACCCTTTGAAAGAGTTTTCTTCTTGTACTTGCAGGAGCTCAAACACATTCTAGTAAAAGTATACTTTAGGGCAGGCCATAAATTTAAAACAAACAGGTAAGAATAGCATTACTTTTCTGCTTCTTTCTATTGTATTTTATTCTATTAAGGTTCCATGAATATATGAGAGGAAATGCGAAGGAAAATGAAAGTTTGGGTATTAGAAAAGTTTGCTAGTTTAAATAGAATAAGGATGAGATGAAATTCTGGCTGGGAAATATGAGTAAACTTAATAATAATTAATCTGACTTTATACTGAGATGGTGGCAGGAGCTACTAATAGCTGCCATGGACTCTGTTCTGATATTGAAGCCACAATATATATTGAAACAATGCTAATCATAGATGCTGGAGATTCATTAATGGAGACATGATTCCGATAATAATTATCATTGTCAAAGACAGTTCAAATGGAGCAGTTTTATTATACTGCCAGAAGGATTTTTAAAAACAATTTTACAAGGTTTACACCAGGAAAACTCTCTCATAAGAAATACCACTCTAGTTTATAGAGTAAGAAAAAGTTATTAAACTTGAGAGATGGCTTATTAGTAGTAGATATTATTTCTACAGTAGTAATAAGAACTATTTTGTCCTTCATAAAGCTGCAGTTTAGCTGGAGGTGAGGAGACACTTTAATAAATAGCAGTTTCATAAATATATTTTGGTTAATTCATTCCAGTTTCAGTCAAAGCCTTAAGGTAGAAGTGGACTAGTTCAATTCCTATAACACTTAGATGTTATAATAGAAATTTGAAAAGCAAGAAACTTTCCACTGTGTAGGTTAACCAAATTGTTTTTGTTATGAAGATTGCTGTATAATAGACTGAGATATGCAAATGTTCCAATTGCTTGTCTTCTTTTTATATGAATAATACAGGCTGAAACTGGAAAATGACTGCAGAAACAAACATACAAGATTCTCTGGTGCCACAATTTAGTATGAGGGATTATACCTAATGTTATCTCTATACTTCTCCAGCACTATGGTGGTGGAGACTGCAAAGCGATCAAACCGGTCACTCTTAGTCAACCAGTCAACCCTGACTGGTCTTTAGAAGGCCAGATCCTGAAGATGAAACACAAATACTTTGGCCACCTAATAAGGAAGGAAGGACTCCCTGGAGAAGAGCCTGATGCTGGGAACGATTGAGGGCAATAGAAGAAGAAGGGGACGATGGAGAATGAGGTGGCTGGATAGAGTCACGGAAGCAGTAGCCATGCGCTTAAATGGACTCCAGAAGGACAGGAAGGCCTGACGAACGTTGTCCATGGGGTCATGATAGATCAGACATGACTTCGCAACTAACAACAACAATCTCTACACAGACATTGTGAGCGAACAGTTGTGTGATGTTTACTATTAAAAATACTCATAAACTGATTGTACAGGCAGACCATTGGATTAATATGCATACTTTCACCATCTATAAAAGAACAAAATTTAAACACCATGGATGGAATTTGTTCAGGCAATAATTGTATCTTTAGTAAAGACATGGCCAGCTAGCTGCTTTCAGTTCCAAGAATGCCCTCAGAAACATCTAATATGTGAAAATAGGATTTCATTTCAGATGAAAAAAAAAAAGATTTCATTTCTATTTATAAAAGCCAAGAAAAGGGAGAGATTCAAAGCCCATGCTTAATATGGTTATAAAATAAGTGCTCTCTAAACAATGCTGAAAATAGTCTTTTAGGATATTATAGAGATCAATAATCTTTACAGAACTTCTACTATAACTATATGACCAGTTTTAAATGGCTGCTGTGGGGATAGAGAGAGTTGCCAAATATGCCGCTCAGTGGTGGTATTCAAATTTTTTACTAGCAGTTCTGTGGACGTGGCTTGATGGGCGTGGTGTGGCTTGGTGGGCGTGGCTTGGTGGGCATGGCAGGGGAAGGATACTGCAAAATCCCCATTTCCACCCCACTCCTGGTGGAAGATTACTGCAAAATCCCATTCCCTCCCCACCCCACTAACCTGATTTCCAGCTCCATTCTCCTGTTGCAGGGCAGCAAAAGGAGACCTAGTTGATCAGCTGGGACTCCAACCAGCAGGGACTCAGGAGGCAATGAATAGATGCGGGCAGGGCCAACCGGAGGCGGTATTTACTGGCTCCCCGAACTATTCAAAATTTCTGCTACCGGTTCTCCAGAACCTGTCAGAACTGGCTGACTACCACCTCTGATGCTGCTCCAATTGTTTCACAGAAAACTGTGAGGTTGAAAGCCAGTAACATCCGTTGCCATAGTTAGATACAGGAGTAGAAGCTCAACCTAAGACACAGATCCCAAACTACAGATATGTCATAACACAATGACACACAAAAAGCTCTCTCTCTCTCTCTCTCTCTCTCACACAC
The DNA here is from genome assembly GCF_900518735.1 of Pseudonaja textilis. The sequence goes on along the minus strand of NW_020769308.1, from coordinate 54,118,346 downwards.
ACACACACACACATTCTGTAAGTTGTGTGAGTTTACACAAAGGGACACAATTCTGATGAATGCATGTGCACACTTGATTCAAGAGTGCTCTCTTCCTTGTTGGTATTGTTGTTGTATTGTGTTGTTGGTATCTTCACAATACCACACACAATACCACACACACAATCCTTGCTACTTTTATCTTATGTATATCTCCTAACAAGAAGGAGAATAAAAAAATAAGGAACGGTCAGAAGCAACAGGAAAAAGAGGAGTGGTAAAAGGAATAGCAAAAAAGAAGAGTCATGAAGTAGAGGAGGAAATATAAAAAATTATACACTACCTCTATTGCAGTGTTTCTCAGTGCAACTTTACCATGCATGAACTTCACCTCTCAGAATTCTCCAGCCACCAAATTGTTAAACTTGAGAAACAACCTGCTCTAACACTCTCCATTTCAACATGGCCACTCATTTCTCTTTGGCCCTCCACTATTAAAAATGTTCTCCTTCCTTTTTAAACAAATTGTAATTGTTCCATCACCTCCTACCATTTTCTCCAGCAGGAGCATCTATCCCAGTTGAGATCCAATCAAAATTAACTTGGGAATTGGACAGTGGTGGTATTCAAAAAATTTTACTACCAGTTCTGTGGGCATGGCTTGATGGGTATGGTGTCACTTGGTGGGTGTGGTGTGGCTTGGTAGACATGGCAGGGGAAGGATACTGTAAAATCCCCATTCCCTCCCCTCCTCACTAACCTGCTTTCCAGCTCCGTTCTCCATTGTTTACAAAAGGTAGCAAAGTTGGTACTAGTATAGGCGGGGCCATTATCAGTTTTTAATTCCAAGGGCTTTCCCAGGCACGCAAATGACTGGATGCAGTGGTTAATGACATGTTTTGTGGTCTCTCCTCTTTGTGGGGAGGCCATGATGAACCCTGAGTATGTGTCCACTGAAACATGGATATATTTCCATGGTGCAAAAGGCACATACTGGGTTACATCCATTTGCCAAATTTGGCAGGCTTTTAAGCCTCTGGGATTTACTCCCATTGGCAGGGCAGGGGCTTGCTTGCTGTAAGTAGGGCATTGTTGAATAATTGCAGCAGCCTCTTGGGTGGTGATTTGGAATTCCTTCATAAGAGCCCTTTTATTTTGATGAAAATAGTTGACTGTCCCAAGGGGTTAGGGGAGAAAGAGAGAAAGAGGATAGAATAGTAGCAGCAGATGCGGCTGTTAATTGCTGCAATGCAAGCAATTTATTTGTTGGCAATGGCCATTGATCAACCCAAACAGGAACGTCCGTGGTTAAGGTCAAGCGAAGGGGAAGAGGGTGAGTCATTCTAGCTGCAATTTAGCACCAAATTGAGAGAGTAAGTCCCTCCCCCACAAATTCGTGTGAAGGGGGAGGATGACGGGCTTTATTTGTGCAGTCCCTGTGAGGTTTTCAGAAGTCACAGGGAGCCAAAACTTACTGATGCGAGCCGTTTGAATCCCTCCTACACCTCTTACCGATGGGGAGGTCTCTGTTTCCCAGTCTGTAGGCCACTCGTCAGAGCGTATCACCGAGACGTCAGCACCAGAGTCCAGAAGACCGGTGAAGCGGTGACCCTTGATTAAAGCCAAGAGTGTGGGCTTAGTTTCGGTGATAGATCTAGTGAGGGCAAGCACATCAGAGGGAAGTTGCGGTACCATGATCATTTTTGCTACCACATCACCCTTTTGTAACTTCGTTGGAAGAGTGGATAGCACAGAAAGGTTAATGGCTGAGAGTTTTGAGGAAGGATAAAGCAGATCGGGAACCACAGAGATTGCTTTGAGGAGGGCATGAGGGTGAGATTGTATAAGAGCAGTTTTATCGGAGGAGAAGGAGGCAGAAGGAGGAAGCTGTGCGCTGACAGAGAGTGGTAGATGGGGAAAGGATATGAGCACATCTTCTGCCACTGATAATTCATACACAGTGGATGGTATATGGGCAGCCTTGGGGGAGGGGCTAGCTGCCGGCCCGTCTACTCGTTTCCCGAGGGTTCAGTTTTTGATTGACATTGATTAGCCCAATGATAGCCTTTCTTACATTTTGGGCAGACTGTTTTTGTTGAACATCTCTACTGGCGGAGGGTTTTGCTGCCCCCCCCCCACTGGGGGCTCGACATTGTGATTTAAAATGGCCAGGCTTCCCACAATTGTAACAATTACCAGATGGCTTATTACCTCTGGTGATAGCTGCAGCCATCATTTCGGAAGCGTATTGGTGTGTTCCCACCACCCTGCAGGCTTGTAGGAATTGGGCTAGAGTGGCATCTGGAGAATTAATCAAGGGAGTAAGCAAGGTTTTATAATCTGCATTAGCATTCTCATATGCCAATTTAAGAAGAATTTCCTGCCGAGCCGCCTCATTTGTAATTTGCCTTTGTAGGGCCGTTTGGAGGCATTCAATAAAATTGGCATAGGGTTCATTGGAATTTTGTAGAATTTTTGCAAAAGATTGTGCGGAGGTATGAGGGTCATCCAAGCGAGAGAGAGCAAGCAGAACGGCTTGTGCAGAAAGGTTAAGAGCATTAATAGGGCTATTATATTGAGCTGCAGGAGCAGCAAAGGCACCCTCTCCTGCCAGTTCATTTGCAGTAAGATTCGGATTTTGAGCTGCCAATAGGCGACAATGATGGAGAAACTCCGATTGCCATACAACAAATTGAGTCCCTGTTAGAGTCATATGAAAAAGGCTATGCCAATCAGCTGGGATCATTATATGGGCGTTAGCCATCATTCTAAATCAGGGGTGTCCAACCTTTCACCTTCCCTGGGCCACATTAGAAGATGAAAATTTGGTTTGGGCCGCATATAAAATAAAATAACAGTAACGATACCTGACCATCCAAAAAAACCATAGAAAACATAGTTATTTTCCAGCCAAATTTTGCGCGGGGGGGGGGAAGCTCGCCCACCTTGCGCCTACCTCTCCTCCTGCAAATGGCCCGGCTGGATGAGGTAGGACTGGAAGGCAGAAGCAGCAGCGGCAGCGGGGACAAAAGCGGCGGCGGTGGCAGGGGAAGAAGCAGCGGTGGCGGGGGCAGCGGCAGCAGAAGTGGCAGCGGGGGCAGAAGCGGCAGCGGGGGCAGAAGCAGCAGCGATGGCAGGGGAAGAAGCAGTGGTGATGGCGGGGGCAGAAGCGGCGGCAGGGGCAGCGGCGGCGGGGGCAGAAGCAGCAGCGGGGGCGGGGCAGAACTGGCAGCGGGGGCAGAAGCGGCGGCGGGGGCAGAAGCGGTGGCGGTGGTGGCGGCAGCAAAAGCAGGAGGTGGCGCTCTGACGGCGCCCGCCTTTTCTGTTGCTGCTTGGCCTGGCGCTCGCCTCGCCCCACCCCGCACCTGCCTCTCCTCCTTGCTGGCTCTGGCACGAAGTTTGGGGTGGGCACTGGGCCACATTACGAGGTGACTTGGGCCGCATGCGGCCCCTGGGCCGCAGGTTGGACAAGCCTGTTCTAAATAATCCCATCGTAAATGGAGCCTGAATACCATACATTTGTACAGCTTGTTTGATATCCTTGATTGATTTAACAGGGATGGGTTCCCAGTGCGGGACATTTTGTCCCTGCACATTCTGCGCATAAACTAACGGGAACACCGATGGGCAGTCAGAGTGATCTAACTCACCAGTTCTAACTCCTGCAGCGATGGCGGCATGAACCGAACCCATAGGAAGGGGTAAGGCAGGAGAGGAAAGCACAGAAGGGAGAACAAGAGAAGAAGAAGAGGGATTGGGTGAGGGGGGGGTCAGGAGAAGGGGGGGAGGTTTACCGACCTCATTTGCCTCTGGGGGTGCAGTCGGTTTAAGAGACACAGGCGCCACAGCAGGGGGCAAGAGTTGAACAGCAGGATTCACATAGGGAGGGGGTCCAGAAAGGGGGCCAAGTAGGGGTTGCTCTAGAGAGGAGAGAGCCTCAAAAACCACCCTCCAAGCAATTAATATAGACGAAGGGGCCCTAGGACTTGCATGAAGGTATTTTCCAATCTCCTTCCATACTGTAGTTTTGATACTGCCTTTAGCCGGATAAAAAGGGCAGTGTTGCCAAATGTATTCTAGGAGTTCCTCAATAGAGGTTTTTGGGAGGGGGGCATGAATGGAGCCCCCCCTTTTTCAAGGTAAAAAAAATTTCGTTTGGTCAATTCTCTGATTTCCTGAATGTGAGCTGCCTGCTCCTTAGAGAATCTACCACCCATACTCACGAGGGATCCGTTGTCGCCAGCGATTCAAGCGGATGAGGTGCACCAAGTCTATTCCAGACGATGAGAATGGGTGTGCCAAAGATGTATCTCTTTTGAGTGGATCACGTCGGGGTCACCAGTTGTGGTGGTCTCTCATGAAAAGAAGACACTTCGCAAAGTTGTCTTGGGATGAGAGCGCAGAGAGAACTCTGAAACCCTCTTTTATTAGAAGCAATCTTTGTTAACGTAGCAATTTTGTTAATGTCCTATCACAAATGCATTACATCACACAACATGCACTGATCATTCGCATAAAGCATACAAGGCTGCAGAGTTTAAGTTTGCTACAGTTCTGGTTAAGAAATGGCAACAATTTGTCTTTGCTCCTTGCTTCGTGTTCCAGCCAACTACCAGAAGGCTCCATTGTCCTAGCACGTACACAAAGAACAAAGAATCATAGTTCCCACATGTTCCTTTTCCTACAAACTTTTTAATATTGTCTAAACATGCATTTAAAAAAAAATCAAAGAGATGTTCAGTTTCATTTGCAATCTGTGTTCTGCAACATAAAAAGGATTGAAAAAGTCTAAATTCTTTTAAATTATTTTTATGTGAACATTTCCAGGTTTGGGCATTTATTAGTTAATTGAATAGCTATGTCAAAATAGCAGAAGCAGGAAAGCAGAAAATTAAATGTCTGCTAGTTAGCTTACTAAAACTTCAGTTCTTCAGACTTTATTGCAGAAAACATGGCAGAAATTTCAGCACAGCATTATGATCCGGGGATTTCTTTATAGTGTTTCTCTGCCCAACAACTGAAAGACGAAATTACTTCAATAAAACTGCAGGAGGAGATGCCAATATAATATCTTTTAAGTCCATGTCCCAAAAGGGACTTGAAGGTAAATACATTTGGAGGACACCAGGATGTCTGCTCCAGCTTTATCACAATATCTCCTGCTTTAACTCATCAGCAGCCACACATTACGCTTCCTTTAGTGTTATGCCCCAGCTAGGCAGCCTAATTTGCACTTGCTGCAGTATTTGTGCAAGTGTGGCCACACAGCTGCAGATTGAACAAAAGAGATTTCTCTGTCAGTGCTGATCTGGACAAGCAGTGTATTCTGATAACCTGTAGATATTGACCTGTAGATACTTACAGGAAGCAAAGGAATATGTCAGTATCATGATTGGACAGCTCATCACCTTACTTGATTTATCGCATATTTGAGATCTATTCTACTGCGACCCGGTCTAAAGGGGTTCTCCAGGGTATTCAAACATGCCAAGAAATGCTACAGCCACACTTGGATGGCATAGTAACAAGGCAATCTTGGCAGAGGTGGTGTTCAGCAGGTTCTGACCAGTTCTGGAGAACCGGTAGTGGAAATTTTGAGTAGTTTGGAGAACCGGCAAATACCACCTCTGACTGGCCCCACCCGCATCTATTCTCTGCCTCCCGAGTCCCAGATGATTGGCTGGGTTTTCTTTTGTTGCCCTGCACAGGAGAACAGATCTGGAAAGCAGGTTAGTGGGATGGGGAGGGAATGGAGATTTTACAGTGTCCTTTCCCTGCCACACCCGCCAAGCTACGCCCACAGAACTGGTAGTAAAAAAATTTGAATGAACTTTGGAGACAGAGGGGCAGGCATCATGTTCTTGGGAAAAGGGAGATGAGAAAAATTAGAATTCAAAACATAGCTGAAAAGTCACCTTATGTTATAGAGAAAAAAGAAGTTTTGTCAAGAGAAAAGGGTGGCATGATAAGCAGTGGGGATTTGAGGCTGAGATGAGGAGAAAGGCAATTTAAGGGATGAGAACTGTGGTTGGAAAAATCAAGCAGATTAGTTGGTCAAAGAGATGTAAATTGAATTAAGCAGTTTAATTTTTGCAAGATGATTAAGGATAGGATTGTGATTATAGTATTCATGACTCTGCTGGAAAAACGCAGTGCTTTCTCAAAAAATATCTACCAATGCTTAGGAAGTAGTTGTTTTACAAAGTTTAAAATAACTTCTTAACCAAAGCTGATGGACTAATAAACACCATGACCTCAGTTTATTAATTACAACTTTTAAAATAGCTGGATTACTCATGTGACTGACTCAAGATGCTGGCACTCTAAACTGGATTATAGAGGCCAGCATCATGTTGTTAAATTTCAACTGTTACGTACCTCCGTGATATTCATTATATAGTACATGATTAACATCCATATGACAAATTAAATCATATAAAACCATTGTGAAGAAGAGAATGGCCAAACCTTAGCAGTTAGAGGAATGATTGGCAGCAAACAGAATTAAGAAAATGAGAATATTATAAGACTAGTATTTATGCAATGGTGCAGTTCCAAGTTGAACTTGAGAAGTATGATGAAACCTTTTTTTAGAAACACTGATATGTATAGATCCTGCAGACTGAAACAGAAGAAAACCTGCAAAGTTACTCTTTAAGCAAAGTTGGCATGTTGTGATGAACTTTTGTCATCTGAAATAGATAACACAACATCAACATGGTCAAAAGAAAAAAGTATAATTGTTCCCTTTGTTTTCTTACAAAAACTATAGTTATTAAGCAGTGCTTTACTGCATTTTCAGATTTAAAAAACCTTGCACTTGTTAATTCTGTGTTACTCCAGGTGCAGTATTTCAAATAACAGAATTTTAAAACTAGAAAGAGTCATTTAGCACATCAGTCATCCCTTTTCTGCTAGAATACAGATTAAGGAATCCCTGCCAGATGATTATTTCATCTTTGTTTAAACACAACAAGTGAAGTAGTCTTCCCTCAGTAACTGGTTCCTTTAGCTTTTAAAGCTAGGAATTTTTGTTCTAGTATTGAAATAACTTTTGGCTTCCTTAAATCCATTATTCCTTATGCTGAACTCTGAATGATAGAGTTACTGACTGCCTTCTGTGTAACAAACATTTCTAGTATATGAAGAGTGCTATTATTCAGAATTTTCTAAGGCTAAATATTCTGTTTCTTCCACCTTTTTCCCCCCATAAGAACCTTTGAACAACTTAATTACCTTATGTTCAACCTGTTCCAGTCTATCTAGATCCAGAATTAGACACAATATTTGAGATGTGGTAAAAGGTGAAAGATTTATATGATATAAAGAAAAAACAGAATATACTTGAGTTGTGGTATGATCAATGCAAAATAAAATAGAACTAGTCCTCTAAAACCAATGTTTATGTTAGTATAAGATGGAATTCACTTGTTGTACAATCACATCACATTGCTGACTTACATTCAGTGCTCAGCTACTATTCCAAAGATGTTTTTACTAATTCTATTTCCAAACCAGGTTTGCTTTATCCTAGCTATCCATTTAATCTGTTTGCAAGTATAGAACTTTACATCCATCTACTTGCATATTTAATATACCTCAAGCTTATTCAAGTTTGTTGAGAAAAAATTTATGACCATTCAAGTATAATTTTCAAACCAGTACAGTATCTACTTAATTACCATCCATCTAGTCAATACTTTGTTAGTTGTTTATCAGAATATCCTGAAATATTTTGGAAAACGATTTGTTTAAAGATATAGTAAGTTTCCAGAATCCCCACAATCTTTTAAGCTGTTGTAGAATCTTTTTAGGTATCAGTGTCAGACTGATCTGCAGTTGTCTAAAGATGTCTATGGAGATTCTTAGTCATCCAGGTCATAATTATCCCAAAGGGGCTTTTCAAGAGGCAAGTTGGATTTTCTGGGTTTTTTTTTAAAGATATTTCACTTCTCATCCAAGAAGTTTCTTCAGCTCTGACTGAATGGTGGGGAATGGAAGGATTTATACACCTTGCAGACAGCTGATCATTTGCATCATTTGAGGCCACCTGGAGGTTTATCTGTGTCATCAGGTAGTACACTGAGTAGTACAAATGAGAGTGGAGACTTCTTGGAACTATTGAAAGGATTGTGTTGTGGACTGTAGATAGATGATGTCGTATCCCCGCCCCCTCAATTAAGGGAGGGCTGTTCAGTTTTGACATAGATGGCCTATTTGACCCCTCTTTCAAATCAACCGTCCTCTCTGTCCAAAATGTTGTCTAAAGAAGTTCGTCCTCACCTTTTGGAAAATAGGGAAAATATTTATCTGCCTCAAATTTATGCACTTTATCACTTCCTAAAGATTTTGAAAAAGTAATACAAAAGGTTTCCACCCGGACCCTCATCAAATTCCTTCTGTATGATTAATGTATATTTCATGGAATTTATTTTATTGGTTTGGTCATTGCATTTATCTTTTACTGCAGTTAGAACCAAGTCCTCTGATACAATATGGGTGTTAATAAAGTATAGATAAGCAGAGCTAAGGAAGACTCAGGAAAGACCCGTATCTATCAAAAATTGTTACTAAACTCTGATGTCCCAACAAACAGCAAAAAGGCCAGGGGAGTCCCAGAAGTGTCTTAACAAAGATGGAGAGAGGAAGAACATGACTTCTAAGATCAGGAGAAAATCATTTATCTATGTCAAAATATAGTCCCCTTTCAGTAGCTTTCAAAACCCTCTGCATGTAACTGCAAGTCACTTATTTTCAACAACACAATTTTTCACATTCAAAAAAACAATGACTTTAAAAATAATTCAAACTACAGAAAATATTTGAAAGGGCCAACTTTCAACCCGACTGCTCTGAGAATGCCACCCACTCTTCCCTATGATCTTGAGAAGAAGGAAAAATGCATGAGAAGGAAGGCTCCAGCTCACAAAGGCATTTTCATCCTTTGATCTACTTAGGAGCGACAGCTTTGATTTGATTTTGTTTTCAAAAAATGTAGGGCAGTTGTGTCCACAGGAAAGTCCAAATGGACAAGATGAATGCTCTGGTGTTTCAATTGAAGCCTCCCCACTTTTTATACAAATATTATGTCACTGCATGTACAAAACAGGATGTCCTTGTATGTTTTCCCCACAAATAGCAATGGGCTACTTAGGTGGAACATATTCCTGCTATGCTCAAAATAGTTGTGTGAAATATTATCAGATCATCCATTGAACTTTGGTTCTAAGCTTTCCTCTAGGGCAGCGTTTCTCAATCTTGCCGATTTGAAGATGTGTGAACCAACTTAATTCTTGGAGTTGAAGTCCATACACCTTCAAGTTTCCAAGGTTGAGAAATTCTTTACTAGTTTTCCTCAAAAATATCCCTGCTAGATAAGTGGAATCCTGGTTTCCAAGATGGTGAACTGGCTCACGGAATGCAAGATCAAGAAAAACTGGATTGTGTAGTGAAAAGGTGCTGAACCCCAACAATGCGAGATTAAAAGTAATGTAACCAGCAGCATTATGTTCACACTTCTATTTGAGTATTTTAGCAGGGTTACTGCACACACTATTTTATTTGCAGATTCCATGCTGTTCTCCTGCTGCACAATTATAGCTTTCAAGCTGCTTTGTGATGAGTGGCATACTGTTGAATTTTCCTATACTAACAGGTCGTAAGTCACACATAGAGCTATTAAAATCTAAAATATTTTAAATGAACAGAATCAATTATAAAGACAATGAGTTCCTTTGTTCCAATTGGATTAATTGGTTTTATTTAAAACTGAGATCATCAAATATTTTCAGGGAATGATTTCATAACAGAGATTATCTATTGGAGAGACGAATAGAAAATTGTACGAAGACCAAATTTTGGTTCAAACAACAGATGGAATTGATTTTTTTTTTTATCTACATGTATTTAAAATTATTGCTATTTGGAACAACTAAAGTGAATCATCATAGTATTACAGAGTTGGAAAAGGCTTTAAAGTTTATCTAGTTAAATCCCTGTTCAGTGTAGGATCTGTTAGGAGACTTCTGACAGACTCTGAAGAATTCCAGCTAAGGAGAACTCATCACATCATGTGATAATCTGCTTGTTGACATTCAGAAGTTCCTGCTTGAAGACTAGTCTGAACTAGTCTTGTAGTTTTAATACATTGGAACTGTTCCTGCACTCTAGTCCAAGACAGGATTAATCCATTCCATTTTCTGTGTGATCATCCTTGATATTTCAAGACTCCTGTTATTATATTAGTATCTCTTTAATCTTTTCTGTAGGCTAAGATCCTATTCCTCTTAGACTTGACATTCAGACACCTCAGTGACAGTCTTCTGAACTCACTCCATACTACTACCATTTAGTAGCATACTGGAGTGAGTTCAGAGGACCATCATCAAGAGACTGAGATGTCTGGATGTCAAGTATATGAGAAATAGTTGGCACAGACCCCAAAATCTAGATGGCCTCCACTGTTTAAAAAAGCCTTAAAAGTTCTTCACTCAGGCCTTCAGCAAGGCAGAGATCTCTTGCTTTGTCATCTTTTATCTTTATGTTTTACTAGCTCGATACCAGTGCTTCACTACAAAACTATGTGGTTGGGCTTAGTTTTTGGAGAGGAAAATAAGGGAGGGAAATTCTGCCTCTCCCTACCAGCATCTATCAGTATTAATCTGGCTGGCGTTCTGTCAGTGTGTGAGAGAGTTGAGACCTGTTTGGAAACTGAAACAGTATTTGGTGTGTGAGCAAGAAGGAGACAGCAAGGAGCCTGGCTGTGGCTTAGCTCAACTATTCTGTACTATTCTGCTTGGTGCTGTGAAACTAAACTGAAACTGAACCTCCTCTGCTTGTGTTTTGCATTTGGAACAGATTTCTTTTCAGGTGGGGAGGGGGCAATAGAACTCCTTAGCATCAGAGCGTGTTATTAATAATAATATACAAAATACTAATGCTCTGATGGTCATTTCAAAAAATCCTTTCTCAGTGAGCACCTAGAAGCCAAGAGGAACATAGTG
>NW_020769308.1:54026034-54107354 GCF_900518735.1 Pseudonaja textilis | reverse complement strand
TTCATTCATTTCTTTTTGGTTGCATAGGGAAATGTCAGAGGAAAAGCGCCTGAGAAGGTCATATGTAAATGTATTAATTTCCTGGAATAAATAACAAGTGACTTGTTCTCTTCTCAACCGAAGGCTGAGATGCAACTGGAAGAGTAACACTTTTCAGTTCCATAAAAGGCACATTCAAAAAGCAGTTACCCATTGTAATAGGTTTTGGAAAATGCAAATTGCAATCCAACACTTTATTTTGCCTCTAACAAATTAGTGCATCGTGTGGGTTTTCCATAAATTAATTTCATCTTTGTGCTCTTTTGTTGATGGCTCAGAATGACCCTATCTTAAAACTTTTGTGCTTTGTGTTGTATAAAACACATACCACTTAAAACAACAAAAAACAATGCAGTGTACTTGCATTAATCATTAAGACTAAGCTACAGTTATGGAAATAAATCAAAACAAATCAAGACTAAGCTACAGTTATGGAAATAAATCAAAACAATGCTTTTTAAAAGATGAAACAATTGCTCCATTCTGTTGACTGGCAAGAGCCATTCAGTTCTCAAAAGCTGCTATTGTTCTTGAAAACAAATCAGTGTCTTTTCTGTATGTCTTTCATGATTATATGAATAACTTTCATCTGTACCTATCTGTAACAAGGAAACAAGGCTATCCTTCATATCTCTAGTCTTTTCCACTATAGGCTAAACAAACCCAGGATAATCCCAAAGCTGAAGAAACAGTTGATTAAGCTAGTGCAAGAAAAGTACAAACTACAGCATGAAAAAGTAGCAAAAATGGTGCATTGAAAGATTTGCAAGAAATACCAGTTGCCTGCAAGCAAGAACTCATGAGACCATAAAGCAGACTAAATGATAGAAAATGAAGAAGCTAAAGTGTTCTGGAACTCTAGAATTCAAACAGACAAGGATCTGTATTCTGTACAGTGGTAGATTTGTCTTCTCTACACTGCAGATAGATAAACTCAATAAAATGTCCATAACAAAGTACTTTTATTGGTTCATCGGAGATCCTCATAACTCACATTTGTGATGAAGTTCTTCTTTAATTACCAATCCTTTGCATATCTGTCTTGTAGATAAAAAGATGGCAACTTCCAATCTCGACAAATAAATGCTCTGTCCTACATATTGGCAAAAAAAATCAGAAAATAAAATACAGACTGAATAATCAAGACCTTGTTGATGATCCAAACTCTGTCAAGGATATTGGAGTACTCATCTCTTAATGATCTAAGTGCTAGAGCCCACGGTAACTACATAGCCAAAAAGGCATTAAGAGTTGTTAACCTAATCTTACGTAGCTTTTTCTCTGGTAATATTAAACTACTAACTAGGGCATACAAAACATTTGCTAGACCAATACTCGAATACAGCTCATCAGCCTGGAACCCACATTATGTATCTGATATTAACACAGTTGAGAAAGTCCAGAAATATTTCACAAGAAGAGTTCTCCACTCCTCTACTCACTCCTCTACTCCTCTACTCATACCTTATGCCACCAGACTTGAAATTCTAGACCTAGAAAATCTAGAACTATGCCACCTTCGGTCTGATCTAAGTATAGTATATAAAATCATACATTGCAATGTCCTACCTGTCGATGAATACTTCAGCTTCAACCATAACAACACAAGAGCAAACCATAGATACAAACTCAAAGTTAACCGCACCAAACTTGATTGCAGGACATACGACTTCAGCAAGGGAGTGGTCAGTGTCTGGAATACTCTACCTGATTCTGTGGTTTCTTCCCCAAACCCCAAAAACTTTAACCTTAGACTGTCTACTATTGACCTTACCCCTTTCCTAAGAGGTCTGTAGGGGGCATGCATAAGCGCTCCAACGTGCCTACCGTCCCTGTCCTATTGTTTCTTTTATTTTTTTTATTTTTCTTATATGTATCCATGTATTCATAATTATGTTTTTACTTATACCCATTATCTTGTAAGCAATTGTCATAAATCAATCAATAAATAAATAATCTGCAACATAACACCAGAGGTGGTATTTGCCAGTTCTCCAAATTACTCAAAATTTCCTCTACCAGTTCTCCAGAACCTGCTGAATGCCACCTCTGGTCCATACTACTTTTAGACCAGAACATTGGAATCATTCAGAATGAATTTTCCTCAGAATCTTAGCCTTAAAACTAATGGCACAAAATGTGCATCTAAACGTGGTTACTTGCAAAAACTACAACTGTAAGAAAAGATGTCAGCAAAAATGCAAATTATAGAGAAAGATGCATGTATAACATATAGGCTAAATAAAGCTCTGTATGAAAACTATTTAAGAGAAGAGAAGAGAAGAGAAGAGAAGAGAAGAGAAGAGAAGAGAAGAGAAGAGAAGAGAAGAGAAGAGAAGAGAAGAGAAGAGAAGAGAAGAGAAGAGAAGAGAAGAGAAGAGAAGAGAATTCTTTATTGGCCAAGTGTGCAATAAACACTTGGTGCAAATACTCTCAGTATACATAAAAGAAAAGATACATTTGTCAAGAGTCAAGAATCATAAGTTACAACACTTAATAACAGTCATAGGAGACAATAAGCAATCAAATTATATTAGGAAACAGTCAATATAAATTGTTAGGATTAAAGCAACAAAGTTACAGTCATACAGTCACAAGTGGGAGGGGATGGATGAAAACGAGTGATGAGAAGATTAATAGTAATAGTAGTGCAGACTTTGTAAATAGTTGAAATAGTGTTGAGGGAATTAGTTGTTTAGCAGAGTGATGGCTTTGGGGGAAAAACTGTTCTTGTGTCTAGTTGCTCTGGTGTGCAGTGCTCTATAGCATCGTTTTGAGGGAAGGAGTTGAAACAGTTTATGTCCAGGATGTGAGGGGCTCGTAAATATTTTCACATATTTCCTCTTTTTGACTCATGCAGTATACAGGCCTTGATTTCTGCAGTCCTAATTAACCTCTGAAGTCTGTGTCTGTCCTGTTGGGTTGCAGAACCAAACCAGACAGTAACAGAGGTGCAGATGACAGACTCAATTCCTCTGTAGAACTGTATCAGCAGCTCCTTGGGCAGTTTGAGCTTTCTGAGTTGGTGCAGTAAGAACATTCTTTGTTGTGCTTTTTTGATGACGTTTTTGATGTTAGGTGCCCATTTTAGGTCATGTGATATAGTAGAACCTAGAAATTTGAAGGTCTCTACTGTTGATACTGTGTTGTTTAGTATTGTAAGAGGTGGTAGTATGGGAAAGTTACTTCTAAAGTCTACCACCAATTCTACAGTTTTGAATGTGTTCAGTTCCAGATTGTTCCGGTTACACCACAAGGCAAGTTGTACCTCCTGTCTGTATGCGGATTTGTCATTGTCTCGAATGAGACCAATCACTGTTGTGTCATAAGCAAACTTCAGTATTTTAACAGGATCATTTGAGATGCAGTCATTGGTATATAGGGAGAAGAGAAGTGGAGAAAGCACACAGCCTTGGGGGGTCCCTGTGCTAATTGTACAGGTATCAGATGTGATTCTGCCTAGCTTCACCTGCTGTCTGTTAGGAAGCTTATGATCCACTTACAAGTGTGTTCAGGCACTGCTAGTTGGTTTAATTTACTTAGAAGAGTGTCTGGAATGATGGTATTGAATGCTGAACTGAAGTCTACAAAGAGGACCCTTGCGTAGGTATTTGGAGATTCAAGTTGTTGTAGAATGCAATGCAGAGCAGCCTTTTAAAAAAAGTGAGCATTGTTAATGAAACATATGTAACTGAATGTATGTAAAAATAAGCTGATCCATATATAGAGGATATAATGTTTTAGAAAACATTCCTATCCATGTTGATATAAAAATATCTATGAGCTACATCAGTGTCAACTTTTTCCCATATTATCCCACCACAACTTTGTTTTTTAATAGCTAGAGAATTCTTATTCATTTTCCTCTAAATCTTTCCCTAAGACAAGTTTTGTGTACCATGCTCCTTAATAAATACATACCTTCAGTGTGGATGAAATATTTCTTTAAATGTAGCTAACCTTAGATCCAATTTTGTATGCTATTATCACAGAGGTATGCCTGTTAATACAATTAACTGCATTATTCCTGAATTTTTTTTCACTAGTGGAAAGAGGAATAATTTAAGATATCCATGCAAAGATTTATTTAGGAGGGCGTTTGTAAATAGACTGTGTTTTTGTTTGTATGTATATGACAGAAAAATAATATGTGTAAGGATATATGCATGTGTGTGTAGACACACACACACAGTTAATACATACATGTACATGTATATGTACATATACATAAATAAAAAATATATATAATATAATACATACTAAGCATTTATAAGAACAATATGCTGGATAAGCAAAGAGAAGATTAACTGAACGTAGGAAAGCAATGAACAATTCAGATCATAAAAGTTAAGGTCATTTAAGTGGCAATGTATGGCTATTAAAGTTATACCCAGAGCAAAAGAAGAAGAAGATAGATATTTTAATAAAGAATTTTTAAGGGGAACCAACAAATCAAACCTGGACCAAATAAAGGTTGACTACTCCCTTAAAAAGATGATCAACAAGCAGAAGAATTTAAAAGAATGAATAATAAACTATAAAAATATTTTGATAAGGTTGAGCATGCAGAAGAAATAGAAAACAAGAAATAACTTCTTTGGGCATCAGGTAATATATACATTTAATTAATATTGTGATTGTTATTATAATAGGTGGCCAAAGAGATTACTGGAAGTTTGCTAGTGAGATAGCTCATCATGTAGAGAAATTGTCCAAACAGTCACTATCAGATTGTTTTGTTGGTACCTAATTCTATTTATATGTAGGTCCATCCAATGACATATGTGTGCACATACAAATGCACAATCTCATATATGTATATATAGGTGCATGTGTACCCGCATCTATAATCTTTTTTTGATGTACCAGCTAAGAGAGATATTTTACTTCCTGAATTTCTGACAATAACTGGTATATTCCCACCCAACTCACCAAGAGTTGTTTATTATAAAATGAGTAAGTTTAGACCCATACATTTCACAGAGTAGGAAGGATGTGAATAACAATAAGGAAGCTATTGCCCTTTCTTGCCTTGAGCAAATTGCACAGGGGGGGGACATCAGAAATGTAAAAACACATACAGTTAAACAAAGCCCTTTAGCTGGTAAACATAAGAGTGAACATTAGTGGAAAGATAACTAGTTGCTCAAAAAGAAAAACGAATAACCCTGTCCGTCACTCCATCTGCCTCTGGGTTCAATCATGGTTGGAGCTTTTGTGAAAGGCAGCTGGACACAAAAGCACAGCCATGCTATTCTTCCAGATCACAACTCAGAGAGGCATTTTAATCAAACCAAAAGCATCCTGCTTTGTGGCTTCCCCATATAGCAGCTGCTCTTTTTTTCTTTCTGCAAAGGGTCAGGCAGACATACACAGTATGAATGCGTAAAGAAATGCTAGCAATTTATTTTCCTTTTTAATATTAAACGGGGGTGAAGCAGTGGTGGGATTCAAAATTTTTTACTACAGGTTCTGTGGGAGTGACTTGGTGGGTGTGGCAGATAGAGACGGTATTTGCAGGTTCTCCGACCTACTCAAAATTTCCACTACCGGTTCTCCAGAACCTGTCAGAACCTGCTGAATACCACCTCTGGGGTGAAGCCTCTTTTTTTTCCTAGGAGCTATTGTGACTCAGAGAACCATTTACTCTTTGAATCCCATCTTTTAAAAATTCTGAAATGGATTAGCTGGAAGGGAAACCAGCTGTCTCATGGTATTCCCTGCCGGTTAGTGAAGATAATTATTTTAAGCTGGTTTGAAGGATTGGTGATTGGAAATACAGTGAAACCTGAGGTCATATGGAAGCACTCCAGCACAGAGATACCCAATCTTGAAAACTTTAAGATATGTGGACTTGCTGGCTGGGCAATTCTGAGTGCTGAAGTGTTGTTATTGTTGTGGTTATGGTTGTTAGTTTCGAAGTCGTGTCTGACCCATTGCAACCCCATGGACAATGACCTTCCTGTCCTCTACCATCTTCTGGAGTCCATTTAAGCTCATGCCTACTGCTTCAGTGACAGCCACCTCATTCTCCCTTTTGCTATTGCTCTCAATGTTTCTCAGCATTAGGCTCTTCTCCAGTGAGTCCTTCCTTCTCACCAGGTGGCCAGAGTATTTGAGTTTCATCTTCAGGATCTGGCCTTCTAAACAGCAGTCTCCTCTAGGACTGACTGGTTTGATTGCCTTGCAACCGAAGAGACTCCCAAGAGTCTTCTGCAGCACCATACTTCAAAGACCTCGATTCGTTCAGCCTTTCTTATGGTCCAACTTTGACAGCCATTCATTGCAACTGGGAAAACCATAACATGTAGTTGAAGTCTACATGTCTTAAAATGGGGAATTCCTGCTCTAGAGCAAAATAAGAAATGTAGAGGAGGATGAGAGCTATAATCTGCATCACTTTCAAGGAAGGTTCTAAAGTGGACCTTCCAAATCAATGAGAAGAAGCGAACATTATTTTCTAAAACAGTAATGGGAGAGGACAAATGTTCCAATCTTCAAAAAGATGAACCAAAAGGGTCTAGGGCAGTGTTTCTCAACCTGACCACCTATGAGATATATGGACTCAAAGTGGCTGAGGAATTCTGGGATGTATGCATATGTATGTACATAACACTGACCGAGGGTACTATAGAGCAATAATTCTGATGAATACCTAGAGAAGAGATTGATCTAGAAGCCTATTGAAAGGAATGTGGAAATTACAATGGGTTGCCCACAGAGCCCAAATTACCAATTTACCTTGGCATTTTTAGTCTTTAAAGCAGCAGAATCTAATTATCTTTCCAGCTTAGCACATTCCTAGACTTGTCATCATTCTGTCCTATTTTACTTTTTTTCTCCTCTCCAAGAATTTCATTTAAGCCTCTGATTTGAATCAGTAAATCAATAACAAGCATCTGTTCCATTTCTACTACTTTTTAATAAGAGCTGTATTTGAAAGTCAAACACTCTTGGAAATTGCTCCAACAAGCTCTTAAAAACATTGCTCTGAAAGCTCTTCCTCCCCCCCACCCACCCAGTTGTTAAGCAAAGTTATCATTAGCTATTATAATAAACCTACAGTGAGGGTTATGGAATTGAATTCAGCAATTTGTTATAATTAGTGATTTTGTTACTATTACTGACCCCAAACCCCACAATCTATTTATAGAGAGCACCATGCTATTCACATCAGGACTGTGTGATACACATGCCACATCTTATTTCTACAATGCTGGGGGGGGTGGGGGGGTGGAATCTTCATTGATTAAACAAACTCTCATACTAACTGCAAATGTCACACTCACTCTTTATTATACCCAGGAACAAGAAGCTATTTCAGCCATGTATAGTTTCTGCCTGTAAATTCTTCCAAGAAGACAATGATGTAGATCAGGAGTATCAAACTCAAGGTTTTAGGGCTCAGAATCAGCCTCTGGGCTGCTTAGATCTGGCCAGCAGGGCCACCTTGGAAAAAAAATCAAAGGATCAACCCACGGTGCCTCTGCCAGCAAAAATGGAGGTTGGGAGGGCCATGGGTGGCCCTTCCAAGCTCTGTTTTTGTTGGCAGAAGGTTGCAGGAGGCTGTTGCAGCTGAAAACTCATTTTCACTGGCAGAGTGCTCAGGCAGCCCCAGGGGCTCCCAACACAAGTGACATCGAGCTGGTCATGCCCACCCTGGCCACGGCCCCCTGCCCCCCCCCACATCAAAGACAACTCTGATGAGACCCTCAATTAAATCGAGTTGGACATTCCTGATTTAGATGTTGTTCTAAAATATATTTTTTTTAATGGGGAGAAAACAGGGAAAGGAAATTGCACATTGGGGCAGTTGAAGTGCTAGTTTGACTATCCCAAAATAGGACCAGTCTCCTGTTATGGTTTGCTTGGTGTGTTTGAGATGAGTCTTGCATCCCCATTTAGGAGAGCTGGCTATTTTAATTCTCCCAACACATCTCACGGTATGTGGACAAGATACGTGAAGGAATTTGAACAAATGTCTGCATTCTTTATTAATCATAGTAATTTGTGTCAATTGTTTTGGAAGATCTAAAATGATTTAGGTCTTTTATTAAAATGATAAAAAAATAAGCTACATAGAAATTGATAAAGGAAACAAAAGAGTGATTTTTTTTCAACAAGATATGCAAGGACATATGACATCATCTTCAAATACTCTTGAAGGAAGTAGCTAGCTTAGATCAATTTTGATCTCAGTTCATATTTTGCATACGTTTTGGTTACCTGATTGAAAGCGTTCACTAAAAGAAAGCTATGATTTTCTTTAAAAGAATATACATTAAATATTGAGTCGGTTAATATGTTATATTGTTGATAACCCAGAGTACCACAAGCTTCAATGCATTCACAAAGCTTGCTCTTTCTAGATTGGAATGGTTTAATTAATCAAGTTTTGCAGTGGTGGGATTCAAAAAAAATTACTATCACCTCTGTGGGCGTGGCAGGGGAAGGTTACTGCACAATCCCATTTCCTCCCCACCCCACTAACCTGCTTTCCAGCTCCATTCTCCTGTGCAGGACAACCAAAGAAGACCCAGTCGATCAGCTGGGACTCAATGGGAGGCAGAGAAGAGATGGAGGCGGAGCCAGTCAAAGGTGGTATTTGCCGGTTCTCCAAACTACTCAAAATTTCTGCTACCGGTTCCCCAGAACTGGTCAGAACCTGCCGAATGCCACCTTTGATGTTTTGAGAGTTTTGTTCTTTTGCTGCAGCCAGTATTTTTGGTGCAGTTTTATTTCTCAAGATAGAGAATAGGTTAAACTTTTTTCCCACTCTAGAACAATTAATAGTAACTCAACTCTCTAAAGTTCCTAACTTTCTTAGTAGAAATGTATAACTTTTTTTTTATTACAAGCAGTATGGCGGCAAGAGGTGGCAAACAGAAAACAAGATATATTTTATTAAGAAAACAATCAATCCAATCATTTCTAGGGTAACAAAACTCTTGGTTTCACATTGAGCCTTATAATTGTCCCCATGTAGGAAGGAATAAAGTAGTGGATATACAGCTCATTTCTTAATTATGGACTTTAGTCAATGTTTCAGTCAATAATAAGAGCTGACCGGTGCCAACAGCCTAAGAAATAAAAGTGCTTCTGTTAGTCTGATACTAGTTAAGATAAACCAAAAACATGTTCCTCGGAAGGAAAGGAAACTTAAGCCAGCTTCATGAGTAATAGGTAAGGAAGGAAGAGGGTGGGGAAATCAATATAATGCATAAACCTTTTCATCTTGTACAGAAAACTTTTCAATAAAGGAAAACATCTCTACAGTTCTGTAGCCCGCAAAAGTAGGTTTTTGTCATCTTAATCATTTATGCAGCTAAAACAAGGTCCTATCCAGGATGGATGACAGCAACTTTGAAAAATGGCATTTCCCACTGATCGTCACCACTGGTGGGTAAGCAGATGCGGTAGAATGATACAGCTTTGCAAAATGGGGAAAAAATAACTTAGTGGCCATCAGATATGAGCACTGATGCGTGTTGCAATGCCATATCCATAATCGCTACCAGAGCGTTTAAAAACAAATAAATAAAAGCATGAAAAACAAACCCCTGAGTACAAGAATGAAAGAAATGCAAAGGAACCAAACAGATGCAAATAATGGAATGTAAAACAAACTAAACTTTGACCAGTATATTCAAACTGAATTCTAATGCCAAAGCAAAGAAAATCTTGCGTGCCCATAATAATAATTTTAAAAAATGTTTGCTTAAAATAAGCATTTCTTGGGCTGTGTTTTTGCTTTGCCTTGTTTTTTTTACAGTGTGGTCTAAAAGGAGATTACAAATACTATGCAACCATATATGACGGGGCACAGTGTTATTTGGTGGGCTGGGATTATTTTTTGTTTTGTTATAAATTTGCTAAATAGTATCCCTTTTTTATATATATAAATGGAATGGAAAGGAAAGGAAATTTCCAAAACAAACACATAATAGATTGCTAAATTAACAGATTTATCTAGCAATAACGGGACATGAATAAATAAATGGCAGAATCTGTCATGAACTCCAGATAAGATATACTTGAATTTTGATGGAAAATTACCATTTTTTGCAACATATGTTATCATAAGGAGCTATCCATTCCACTTTCACTAAACTTGAGTCACAATTGATTGATACTCTAAGCACCGCTTCAGGCATTTATATGCAGTAGCCAATTGTTTAATACCATGGACCAAAGAAGAAGTTGGCACAAGCTTTTCATACCTTAATTTAATCTATCCTTTCCTATCCATGTGAATTGGTTTTTTTTCTGTGAGGGCACCTATATCAAACACTAATTCATATGCTTTATAGAAGAAAGTAACTCCAATTTCTCCAACTTGAACAGGATTGACAAGTACCGGGGCTCACAAATTACAATGCAGCAAATAAAACTGAAATGGACTGAAATGGAGCTTTAAACATTTATTTATTTGTCAAGCATGCATTAGATAACAGATATAATTAGAACATGAATATGATTACATGAAAATGGGCACAAATAAAAGGGGAAAATAGGACAGGGATGGTAGGCATGTTGGTGTGCTTATGCACACCCCTTACAGACCTCTTAGCAAAGGGGTGAGGTCAATGGTAGACAGTCTAAGGTTAAAGGTTTGGAAGTTGGGGAAGAAACCACAGAGTCAGGTAGAGTATTCCAGGCGCTGACCACTTTGTTGCTGAAGTTGGATTTCCTGCAATCAAGTTTGGAGTGATTTAACTTGAGTTTGTATCTATTGTCTGCTCGTGTATTGTTGTGGTTGAAGCTGAAGTATTCATTGACAGGTAGGACATCAACTCAGGCAGCTCCAGTGAGTATAGCAGGGAGAGTGCAGAACTTAGCTTGGCAGCGTGGGTGGGGGAACAAGCCAAAAAAATAGTTATATATGGGAAGGATAGCACAAAGGCGGGTAGGCGAGCCCAGCCAATGATCACAACTGTGGGTTCACTCGAACCCGTGCAATCATACAGCAGCCCACCACAGATTCAAATGCAAACATTAAAATCTATCCTCCTCCTGTTCCAGTCTGGCTCCAATAAGTGAATAAAGTTCAATTGAAGAGATTGAAGATACAGCTGATTATTTTTTTAGACAAAAATTTGAGATTGAGATTCTTTCAGTACCAGAGTTTTCACAGCTGTAATTCTCTCTCTCTCTCTCTCTCTCCCTCTCCCTCTCCCTCTCCCTCTCCCTCTCCCTCTCTCTCTCTCTCCCTTTAAAATTTGAATGATGGTCTTGAAATCTTGGTTTTAGACCTTCTTGTTTGGCTCTTAAATAGAACCAAACTCCTGTGCTTCAAGATTACTAGACTAGCTGAAATGACAAGATTCTTTGTTTTTTTTTATGCTGTGTATTGTTTAATAGGTTTAATTAATTACAATATCTAGTTTATTTGTCATTTTTATTGTAAACAAAGACAATTCGGTTGAAGAGATCCAATGATATCAGAAGAACATGTACTTTTGTCATATGTAGATACCACTTGTCCATTCCACACTGAGACCTCATTTGTCTGAAAGGACATACAAATGTTTCCTTCTATTGCCTCTCTCTTCTCCTGCCCCATAACCCAAAATGTTTTTCTTTCAGACAGATGACAATGTGCAGCCCCATTGTGAAGCATCTGCCTGGGAGATTATGGGAACTGAACTTCACACATTTTAAAATTGCTGAGGTTGAAAAATACTGACCAAGACTGTCAAATCACTCCCAGATATGGTGGTAATCTAATCCTGCCAGACACTATCTTCATATTCAAGAACTAGATTCTCTATAATTACTTAGCTTATTGAAAATTGGAATGATCTTCTTACCAAAGTTCATGGCAACCAACACACACACACACACACACACACACACACACACACTGAATCTTAATCATCTTTCTAGGAAATACTGCCCAGGAGTACCCTGATATAATGTTTCACCTGCAACCTCCATCCAGTTTGACAGGTTTGGAACTTGTGGTCCTAATACATCTGCAGGATCTATGATGCCTTGCACTGATTGTAAATAAATAAAACACATGGCATATGCTTATGAGAGGTAAGATGCTCCAGTGGTTAAAATGTTGGACTGACATGGGGACTCCCCTTCAGCCATGAAAGCTCAGTGAGTGATTTTGGGCTGGTCATCCTTAACCCAACTAGTCTACAGGGTTGTTGCTGTAGGGTAAAATGGGAGGAAAACTAAGAGCTATGAATGCCATCTTGAGCTGCTGAAAAGGTAGGATATACACTGGACAAATAAATGCATTAGATTAAAACAATGTACATAAGGATGCATGTAAAAATAATATGCAAAATATCTTTATATTTGTGGATATTCCTTGCAGACAAATGTTTTTAAAGCAAAAATTATATATTAAAATGCCTTCACTAGAACAAATGTACAAAATAGCTCTATGTAAGTATTGTTTTATGGTTTGTACAGTATGATGTTGTATCTCTTTTACTCTTTCTTAGATATTATAAATTAATTGTTCTAAAATAATTATTTTTTTCTTTCTTATCCTAATTGTGATTTTCTTGTTTCAATTAAAATGATTGATGGCTCTATGTAGTGTTGTCTAGAGATTTAAAATAATATTACATATTGCCCAAAATACTGTATTTGATGAGCAACCCATTCCTAGCTATTGCATCAGAAGTGTTCCTAATGCTATAGCAACTACATCAGATTTACAGGAATGGAAATCTCTGTTGCATAATAATAATAATAATAATAATAATAATAAAATAGAAATAAAAAACAAGAATGGGTTTTCTGTTGTTACTCTTGTTTATGTTTATTCAGCAGTACAAAGTAGCATTTCTATCTATACTACTTCAACTTACTGAAAAAGAATTCATTCTTTGTTTCAGTTGAATAATTTTACATTCCAGTTTATTGGTTTAATCAACAATCAACCCACTCTTGTGTTCAAGGTTAAAAGTTTCAGTTTTATGAGCCCAGTCATGATGAGCAGGGTCCAGTTTAAGATCTCAAGAAAAAGAATAAATGTAATTTGAAATAAAATCCCATGTGATAATTCAGAATGTGGCACCCAAAATGAGCAATTACATTTTTAATTTCGTATATAAAAGCACTGGGACCAAGAACTGCAAATCATGCTTCAGAGCCCTTCCTGATGTATCTGATTATGGTTCCTTCAGCCACATGGTCAATAATGAACAACAGATGAAGATGGAGATTCTGAGTATTTTAGGGCAAAACAGCTGGAACAGCTCATTTAATTCCAAGTTCAGAAAGGTAACCTAATTCCACCCTTGTACTGAACCAGTCTAGCACTTCCATGCCAGTACATGACCATTCATTTTCTTTTTATATATATAAAAAAAATCCATTTGGGTTTTCACAAAACATAATATAAGTAAAATTTCTTTTCGGGGGAATAGCATGGTCCCGGGTTATCACTTCTCCATACAGACACAAATTCAATTTCATATTCATCTTTGTCTTCTATTCCATATCTTATTACTATTTTAACATTTTCTCAATAATTTTTCCCTTCCCTTAGTTTTCTTAATCT
Organism: Pseudonaja textilis; assembly: GCF_900518735.1. Next base: position 54,093,787 of record NW_020769308.1, on the reverse strand, counting down.
TACTTTTAATTATCTCATTCCTTTCTAAATTCAATTATATATATATCTTTTTCTAGGTTTCAATACCTTTCCAGTCATCATATGTATACTTTTGTCTGTCCTGTTTCAATTTCATATTCTCTTTTCTCATTAAACAAAATTTTCCCCTGTAGTTACTAATTGGAGTATGACACCTTTGTATCTTTTAATTTTTATCCATTCAACTGTTATTTAAACTACAATTTATGCCTTTACAATTATAACATTCAATATAACACATAACTTCCAGTTGAATTCTGCTTGGTACATTCTTAAAATACGCACAAAGTTCTTAAAGAGAAAATATACATATAACAATAATAAATAAAATACTTATTCTATTCCAATTCAGCTGTACCATTAATGTTAGTTGTCGTATCGGCCGATACCCACAAAAGACGCGAGGCAGTGACTTTGTTCAGCTCATTTATTTAGGGATTTAGAATCTGCCGCCGGCTGGGTATCCGGCGGCTTATATGGATCTGGCACTGGGCGCCGCGGCCAATGACAGCCGTTCGAATCGCCTGCGATCGGCTTGGCCAATCGCAGTCGATTCCGAATGGCCAATCAGTGCCGCGCGCTCGACCAATCCGGGTGCTGCGCACTCGTCCAATCAGGGCTGCAGGATTTCGATAATGTTAATGTCCATACAGAACACCCCTCCCCTCTTGGTTCGGTCCTACGTAACGTAGTCCCGTAAGTAGGCGGGGCTCCGTACTTGCCTACTGGACCTGCGCAGATTAGTTGTTTCTTGGCTGTCGGCCGGTTTGGTCGGGGTCCGTGTCGCTCTCCGCCTCATCGATGGAACCACCTGGAAGAGTGAGTCAGGCCTCTCGCCGCAGCTCCCTCCTGGTCTACCCTGGCTGGTCGAGTTGCTGGCTTCGCTGCTCCCGCTCGGGCTTCCCGGGTTGGTTGAGCTGGCTTGGCTGCTCCCACTCGGGCTTCCCGGGCTGGTCGAGCTGGCTTGGCTGCTCCTTCCAGGTGAGGCTTCGAGTGGGTCGTTCCCTGGTGCTTCGGTAGGTGAGTATTGTTGGTTTCTTTTTTGGTGGGTTTGTTTGTTTTGTTCTTTGGGGTTTTCCCTCCCCTCTTGGTTGGTGTTTTGGTGTTCCCTCTCTGTTTCTGGTTCTCTGTTTGTGTGTGCTTGCGTGTCAGTTGTATTTCCCGTGGTGGTTCTCGATCTTAGCTGATCGATGTGTCATTTCCATGCTCGCCCGTCGTTTGTTAGTAGTTGGTACGAGCGGGGACCCATTATCTGGGTTATCGTTGCCGGTATCCAGAGTGGGTCCCCTGTGAATTTTTTTGCGTAGACCGCGTCTCCTGGTGAGAACGTCCGGTACTTGCTGGTGGGATCGGGGGGCTTCTCTGGGTTGTATGTGGGGTGCAGGCGGTCGAGTGGTGATCGCAGCTTTCTTCCCATCAGCAGCTCTGCCGGGCTCTTGTTCGTTGTTGTGTTCGGGGTTATGTGTTGTATGAATAGCATCCTGTTGATTTTGTCCTGTATTTCCCCGGTTTCGATTTTTTGAATTGTCTTTTTCGTGAACTGGACCATTTTTTCTGCCCTTCCATTCGCCGCTGGATGAGCCGGTGCTGTCAACGCGTGCCGAATCCCCTGTTCTGCTAGGAATCTTTCGAAGGGTAGTGCGGTGAACTGGGGCCCGTTGTCCGATACGATGACATCTGGGAGGCCGTGGGTTGCGAATAGTTTGCTGAGCTCCTTGATGACGGTTTCTGTGGTGGTTGTCCTCATGTTGCTTACCTCCAGCCAGTTGGAGTAAGCGTCTACCGTCACCAGGAAGGTGTGTCCTTTGGTGGGTCCCGCGAAATCTATGTGAATCCGGGACCATGGCCCTCTGGGGGTTTCCCATTCTAGGACTGGGGCGGCGGGGGGGCTTGGTCTGGATTCTTGGCACTGCTTGCACGATGCCACCCAGGCTTCGATTTCTTTGTCCATCCCTGGCCACCAGGCATGACTTCTGGCCAGGGCTTTTGTTCTAACGATGCCAGGGTGCCCTTCGTGCAGCATGTCCAAGACTCTTTTCTGTAGCTTTTCCGGGATTATGACTCTGTCCCCCCACAGTAAACAGCCCTTTTGTGTGAAAAGTTCTGTTTGGCGGCTCCGGAAGGTTCTGAATTGTTCATCATCGTCTTTTTCCGGCCACCCTTTCTCCACCCATCTTAGAACCCGCGCCAGACGTTTGTCTTTATTTGTTGCCAGGGCAATGTCTGACGCGGTTAGGGGGAGATTGGGTAAAGTCTCTATGCTCAGGGTGGACATGGTGGGTGCTGGTAGTCCTTGAGGATGAGTTTCTGGCTTTCCAGTTTGCGCCGGTGTATGGTTGGCACTAGACGTTTGATTTCCCGCCATGCGACCATGGATAGGTAGGACCCGGAGTCCACTTCCATTTTGCAGGGGTGGTCCTCAATGGCCACCTCCACGTGGACCTTTTGGCCATCCCAGTTGGATGAATGGCCGATGACAACCGTCTAGTGGGTTTCCTCACATTGCTGGGCCTCGTTGAAACGCCTGTTCCTTCCCTCCCGACTCCATCGGCTCTTGGTGTTTCGGTCTCGGTTCCTCGGGGGGGTGCCGTCTCATCTCCGTGGGCTGCAGTCTCGGTGCCGGGGGCTGTAGTTCCTTTTAAAATGGCACACCTTGGTGATGTGGCCCCGTTTGTTGCAGTGCCGGCATATCGCATCGAAAAACTGGCATTCTGACCGTGGGTGATCGCCGCCAAAACAGCGCACTGGAACCTCGATTTGCGGCTCCACTGCTCGCACCAGTCGCGCTCCGTCTGCAGCCGGTGGATGTCTTCCTCGTCATCCTCAGAGTCGGTGGGGGAGTCGAGGTCGCCGTGGTGAGTGGAGGTGGTCGTTCGGCGGTTGGTCTCGGGCTGCCTCTCGAGAGTCGGGGTCATCTCGGTCGTGGCTGGGCGATCCGCGGTGCTCGCTTGCTGCATCTGGGCCGCTGATCTCCTGGTTGCTTCTGCTGCGGTGGCCTCGGCGAGGGCGTTGGTGAGGGATATGTCGCCCCTTGCCATGAGCCGGCTCTGCAGGATGGGGTCTTTGAGGCCGAGGATGACGCGGTCTCGCAGGGCTTCGTCGAGGTCGGTGAACCCGCACAGGCCCCCGAGGTCCTGTAGATCAGCCATGAAGTCGCTGATGCTCTCGCCCTCTTTTTGATCTCGCCGGTAGAAGTCGTGTCGGCGGATGAAGGTGGGCACGGTGGCTCGTAGTGACTTCGCAGTAGGGGTTTGAGATCGGCCCAGTCCATCGCTTTCACGTCGAGGGGTTTGGTGAGGGCTTTCGCCATCTTAAACACTGCGGGCCCGCAGTGGGTCAGGAAAACAGCCCTTTTCTTCTGCCCATTAGCGTCTTTGAGATTGCTGCTCTCCAAGAACATGAGGAATCTATCTATGTAGGATTTCCAGTCCCCAGCAGCTTGGTTGAAAGGTGCGGGTGGCGCGGTGCCGCTGGCCATGTTGCCGGTCGCTGTTCCACGTGCCACGTGCGATGTGGGTCTTGCTTCAAAATCCCACCCTCGTCGCCAGTGTTGTATCGGCCGATACCCACAAAAGACGCGAGGCAGTGACTTTGTTCAGCTCATTTATTTAGGGATTTAGAATCTGCCGCCGGCTGGGTATCCGGCGGCTTATATGGATCTGGCGCTGGGCGCCGCAGCCAATGACAGCCATTCGAATCACCCACGATCGGCTCGGCCAATCGCGGTCGATTCCGAACGGCCAATCAGTGCCGCACGCTCGACCAATCCAGGTGCTGCGCACTCGTCCAATCAAGGCTGCAGGATTTCGAGAATGTTAATGTCCATACAGAACATTAGTTATAATCTTTGACATCTTTAACATTTCTTTTCAGTAGGATATCATACTTCTAAGAACACTTATAATATTTCCATATTTTTTTCATGTTTCTTTCATATTCCTCTTTACTTAAATTTTTATAACACATTTATAATAATTAAAATGTTCCCCTCCTTTCCTAATTTCATTCTCATTCTCTTTATTTCATTTATTTATTAAACATTCTATTACATTACAATGAGTATTTTATCTATCATTTTAATCACACTTGTTTCATATTTTCAAAGTACATTTCTATTTCTAATATAACAATACTATCTTATGTACCCTTGCAAAATCCCCCTTTCAATTAAGTTTTCACCCATTATCTTTGTGTCTTGTACGTTTTCCCTGTTTCTCTATAGAATTCTGCCATTTATAATTTCTTTTCCTTTCCCTCTTCTCCCTCTTCTTCTCCCTTCCCTTTTTGACCCCTTCTCTCTCTAATTCTGATTCTCTCTTCTGTAGTCCTCTCTTCTGTTTCTTCCTAATGTTGTAATTACTTTTCAAACTATTCTTTTTGTGAGTTATTTTTTCAAATCTTAATTTTTTCACTCTCTTTCCCCCCTTCCCTTTCTTTTTCCCACATAGAAATACTTGGTCATTGAAAATGGCTTCTTCTTTGTCCTGCCCTTCCTGTTCTACCGGCATTTCTTGTTGTTTCTCATAGTTCAGGATCTCCATTTCTAAAAATTGAAATACGAAGCCGAACGAACCTCTTCCTTCTTGTGCATCTTCTTTCTGTTTTTTAAGTTCCATTCTCAATTCTTCCAAGAGTGATACCATTTTAAAAACTTTTAAACAACCACCCAATTAATTTTAGTCTTTTAGATCCAATAGCAAAAATCCAAAAATCACCAAGTAATCCACATAATCCAAAACTGTTTCTTCTTGCTTCTTTTTCCACTTTCTCTTCCTGGGGTTCTCTTATCTTGTTACAACATTTGAGTTAAAATGTATCTTTTAGGAATCTTGTTAAAGTTTCACTGTTAATTCCTTTCACTTCCAGGTGGTCTCCTCCATTTTTCTAGAGCCCACCGTTTTGTTTTTTTTCCTTCTTTTAAAAGTTTTTGAGAATCTAGAAATCTTTATTATCCCTTTGACATTTTATTTTCAGCTTAAATACCTGTTAATGTTAAAGTGGATTTTTGCCAGTTTCTTGCTTAAATTTCTTAATTGTAAATATGGGGAAGAAAAGAAAAAAACCCAAATCCTTTCCCTTCCCTCTCTTATTTGCTGCTTCAAAATCTTCTTTGGGAACAATGTTGTTCTTTATAATTCAAATTCCAGGGTAGTTTATATTGTTGCTTTTCGACCCATGACCATTCATTTTCCATGAGTACTCAACCATTCTATTTCATGGCTTGCTTATCTAAAAGATTTCTTTAACTTTCAGAACTACGGTAATAGTCATGGATAGATGGATGAATCCTTGAACAGGAATTTGTTCAACCTATTGCACTCTGTTGGCACATTCCTAAAGTCAGAAACATGTTGTTTCAACTTTTCTAAATTGAACACAATCACTGCCCACGTGTTTCTACTATTGATTAAAAAGATATGTACAGATAAAATTACAGAGTTTAGTACCCCAAATATGCCCAAATATGTAACAGAGAGAAAGGACAGGGGAAAGTATGAAAAAATATACTTACCAAAACACATTTTCAAGAAACATTTTAATAAAACCACAACAAAGCACTTCTGCTGATAAGGGATTTCATGTGGTCACATAGAGTATATTACTGTTTAATGGGGTAACATATTCTTTTATCTGTTCTTATGGCATTTTTAACTACTTCTAGGCTAATTCTGAAAGCTGCTGCTAGTCATTTGATTCTAATCCTGCCGTTCCATTATATACTTTATATTCTCCAATGAGATGGAGCTCACTTGTTATTGATGACTTTGACTTCATCTTGTTTCTTCTATATGGCTGTGATCTGCCAGTTGTTTGTATCTTTTAGGACAGGGGTTCAATGCTCTGTAAAAACAGCACGAAACCCATGTTAATGAATAGCCCAAGCTTTAGGAGTACAACCTCTTACTCAGATAGTATGACTGCTAGATAGCTAGATCTTCATAAATGATTTAGATGAGGAGAACTTACCAAATTTGCAGATGACATTAAGCTGGGGGGAATTTCCAACAACTTTAGAAGTCAGACACAAGATTCAGAAGCCTTGAGCATTGGGTCCTATCCAACAAAACGGGACCGAATAGCAGTTCAGCAGTGAGAAATAATGTCCTGCACTTAGGCAGGAAACGTCAAATGCAGACGTGTAAAATATTGTAGACAGTACCTGGCTCGACAATAGTAACTATGAGAAGGATCAAAGTGTCCTAAGTGGACTACCACTTGGGTATGATCCAGAATTGTGCTGCAGCTGCTAAAAATGCCAATACAGTCCTAGGATGGTCAACAGAGGAATAGGTCATAAGAAATAATAGTACTATTCTATACTGCTCTAATGAGGCCACACTTGGAATACCACATCCAGTTCTGGTTGTCATAATGCAAAAAGGATGCTGAGGTCCTAGAAAGAATACAAAGAGCAACAAAGATGATAAGGGGTCTGGAGGTTAAACAATATGAAGAATAGTTAACGGAAGTAGGTACGTCTAGCCTATTGAAGAGAAAGATTAGGGGTGACATGGCAGCTATCTTCCACTACTTATGGGGCTGTTACAGAGAAGAGGGAGTTGACTTATTCTTCAAAACATCTAAAGGCGTAAGAAGAACTAATGGGTGGAAGATCATTATAGAGAGAAATCCAAATTAGAACTAAGGAGAAATTTCCTGACAGTCAGAACAACTAATCAGTGGGCTAGCTTGCCACCAGAAGTTGTGGGTGCTCTATCACTGGAGATTTTAAAGAAGAGATTGGACAATCATTTGTCTGGAATAGTGTAGGGTTTCCTGCTTGAGTAAGGGATTAGACTAGTAGGCCTCTAAGCTTCTTTCAAACTCTGTTATTCTATGTTCTATGTTGTAACCTAAATGAGGTATGGTGCCACAGTGGTTAGAATGCAGTACTGCAGGCTACTTCTGCTGACTTTCAGCTGTCAGAAGTTTGGCAGTTCAAATCTCACTGGCTCAAGGTTGACTCAACCTTCCTGTCAACTCATAAGCATTCCTGGCCTGCTCTCAAGTTGCCATAAGCGGGGGTGGGGGTGGGGGGCTGATAAAGCAGAACAGCAGCCACAACCAGAAGCACTTTCCACGCATACCTTCTTCAAAGCTGTATTCCAGGCTACTGGAACCAACTGGAGATGCATGATCTCCACAGTGCTCGAATGTGCTCCGTTGGAGAATGTGATTTATGACACACCCTGGTGGGAGGGGGGAAACAAGGTCATAGGTGGGCCAAAAATTATGTCAGGCAGAGCTGACTTCATTTGGGTATGTGCCGACATGTTGCTCCTAAAAAATATCTGGATTTCTTTTGAAACTTGGCTTGAGGCTCATGGTTAAATTAGGGCATCCGTTGGAACCCTGACACTTTCATTCTTCCGGTAAAATAAGGACCCAGTTTGGGTCCTTGTTTGGGCCAATATGCTGACTTTGTAAACTGCTTAGAGAGGGCTGTAAAGCACTGTAAAGTAGTGTATAAATCTAAGTGCTATTGCTAAATAGCTACCTAAATTTGCCTGTTCAACCATATGTTAGGAAAACTGATTGTTAGTTGTTTTTTCCATAGCTATGAGTGCTGAGAAGAACAGGAAAGGCAGCTGGTATTAGGCCACTCACAGCTTGTAAATCATTCAGCACTGTAACAACAAGACAATACCTTTGCTGGGTTTGTTATTCTGGAAGAATAACAGCAAAGCCCTTGGCAAAGAGGGCAGTGCAACTATGTCAGCATAGTTTTCTGCCAGCTCATAGACTGAAAGAAATAACTCACTCATTTGCCTGTCTTCTTGGTGAAAAAAAAAAGAAGAAATCTGAAAATCACCATGGTGATTTGATAATCTTTATCAAAGCTACCAAGCAGTATAATTTTGCTTTGATAAAGTCCTTTGCGTTGCCTTTCAGCTTCTCCCTGTCACTTGTCAAAACCATAAGAGGTTTCTGAGGAGGCAATGAATTATTGCAAAACCCTCTTCTGGCTTCTGGAGGACATAGTGAAGGAGGCATCTGATATGTTCTCTAGCATTGCTCACTAAATCTTGAGTAGTGCCAGAGGAGGCAGAGCATGTCTCTACCAGTAGCACTCTCCGAAGCTTGACTAATGCAGCTAGAGAAGCCACAAAAATCTGCAAAGCATTGCAAAATGAAGCAAGAAAGTCTCTTTGCTTCAATCTTAAATGGAAGGGGCACCATTGACTTCCACAAGAGCTCCAGCTCCTATTCCACCAATGTTTTGGGCATCTTTTTCTCTCTGTGTCCCAGGCTTACCAGTGAGTGGAAATCAAGGGGAAATGCTTGAAAATTTCCGTTCCTCTTAGATATCTTTTTCGATGGCCTGTTTCCAGTAAAGATTGTCAGTAGCTTATTCTTGGCCGATTTGATTTTCTTCTCTTGCCAGGGGCTTTCACACCAGAATTCAAGCAGCATTTGAAGACTTTCTGAAGACACTGACATTGAGAACATTTTTAAAGATGGCTAATAGCACCCATTTTCAGAATAAACAAATAGGATCCCACCCCGATCCTAATGCTCAAATATTCCATGAACTTTTTCAAAATTCAGAACACATTAGTTTTTTTTTTTAAAGGTTGATCTCTGAATCAACACAGAGATTTTAGTGACTCCCTGCTGGTAGTAAATTCAGAAAGATCTGAATTTACTCCTTATGAATAAAGTAATAGAAAGAAGGGAGGGAGGGAGGGAGGGAGGGAGGAAGGAAGGGAGGAAGGAAGGAAGGAAGGAAGGAAGGAAGGAAGGAAGGAAGGAAGGAAGGAAGACAGTTTCTTCTCCTTATCCATTTATAACTATATCGAGTTTGCCAGATAGTTTTTTCTTCTTCTACAGACAGATAAACTCAACCACCACTCTGGAAATGTTAAATAATATTTCAATGTACAATATATCCCTCACACACATGGATTTAGTATCAGTTCCACCAGTGTTATTGAGTTGACTTTCATATGAGGATGAGTGTTATAACCATTAATTTAAGCCTCAATGAACTGAAATAAACTACATTTGAGCAGGCAGGAATAGTGTTGTAGCAGTATATAGTTCAGTCAGTTCCATTAGTGTAAATCAGCTTTCAGTTCTCATTATGTTACATGATGTTCCTAATCTAGAACTTTTAACAGAATTGCATCAGTTTTATGAGTCTGGTTTGAAACTAGCACTAGAATAATGACAAATAAGACAGAGGTACTTAGTAACTGATTGCTAAATTTCAATCTAGCATTTTAATCCAGATACCACTGGTGTTACTTACTTGACTATAAAATCAAAGATATTTCCCCTCTATGCCTATCATTTATATTTTATTTATTTGTATCCCAAGTTTATTATTCTTACAAATAACAGAACGCAGCAAACATATCCAGCACATCTCCCTCCTCCTGATTTTCGCCATAACAACAACCCTGTGAGGTGAGTTGGGCTGAGAAAGAGTAACTGGGTCAAGGTGATCCAACTGGCCATTTAGAATGACATCATATTTTAAAACTTTGTTTAGGGACGTAAATAAGTGTACTATAACTGAAAAATTGATAAAGCTGATTTTGGTATGTCTCCATTGTTTTGAAATTTGGTATAGTTCCATTGATTCCATTATCTCAAAAATATTCCACTGCATTCAAATGTTATATTCTTAAAATTCTTCATTAGCTTTAGAATCAATGTAGTCTTAATTAGCTTCAAAAAAAGAAAGAAAGAAAAGAAAACCACATATCCTACAAAGAAAAGCATCCAACAAAAACGTCTGTACATTTTTCATGCAGATCTTTTGAAATTTGCAAACTGGAAAAATAAAGAGAGATCCAACTTGTCAGATTCCCTTGATGTTGGCTCCCTAGAGAAAAGGAATCCAGGTTTGTCTCTTCTATTTCCTTTCCATTCACAAACTATTTTGACATTTGATTCACAGATATAAACTTACACACTAGTTTCATGAATAATAGACTGAGTCTGGCTAGAGTTAGATAACGACTGTATATACTTACAATTAGGTTAATTACAGTACGGCTGTTCAACTATTTTAAGAAAGTACTCAAGTATATTGGATATGTCTATATTTGTCTTAGTTATGACAATACATCAATCAATGGGATTGCATGATGATATTAGTTTCATAAAATTTCTTGATATTATCTAATCAGTAGTGTTTCATCTATTGTAATTAAAGGAACTTGGATATACAACCTCCACTTGTTTGATCTCTAGTATGGACAGAGTGCCTTTAAATAGATATATAGATATAGGTAAGTAGGTAGTTAGGTAGATAGATGATAGATAGATAGATAGATAGATAGAGACACAAAGAGAGAGAAGTAGAGAGAGATAGGAATGGATGGATGGATGGACAGATAGACAAGAGAGAGAGAGAGAGAGAGATGATAGAGAGAGAGAGAGATAAAGAAAGAGAGAGAGATAGGGATGGATGGATGGATGGACAGATAGATGAGAGATAGATAGGAGAGAGAGAGAGAGAGAGATGATAGATAGATAGATAGATAGATAGATAGATAGATAGATAGATAGATAGATGATAGATAGATAGATAGATAGATAGATAGATAGATAGATAGATAGTCTGATTAGTGGGATTTAAAGTGAGAAATGAGAAGTAGCAGTATATATCATCATCTCTTCTGACACAGTGGATAAGAGGATTGGCAGAAGGAAAAGCCAATAAGCCCGAGGGACTTTTAAAAAAAAAAAGATGGCCGCCTTTGCTTTTCAGCACAATTTCAGAGCCGGTCCACATGATTACTCACTCTGAGTGACCATGAGGACTGATTTAAAGTGATCCTTGAAAATAAATATTTGTGACTTGTTGTACAAGAAGTTAGCAGTCCTGCCAGTTTTTTCCCCCAAAGCTGGCAGGGCTGTGCCTATTACCTTAACTGGCTGCTGATTTCAGTGAAACTCAGCAATCACAAGCACATTTAGATGTCTGTTTATTACTGTAATCCTATTTCTTCAGAGCAAAGCACTGAGAAAGATTATTATGTTTTGCTTCCATTGTATTGTATGGATATTACCAGAAAATTGCTTTGCTTCGAAACTGCTCTTTAGCTTGAAAGAAAAGAAACCCTCTACTTCCTCTTTAATATATTTCTAACACTGTGCAGTTATCCAAAGGTGATATCTTATCAAGTCATGCAATTCTCTGCTTTAAGAAAAGAAACATCTGTTTTATAGTTAAAAAAAAGAATAAAATAGAAATAAATTGGGGGGAGAGCCATGAAGAAAAATATGCCATCAGATCTGTAATATGTTTATAGCCTTTTTAAACAAGCATTCCAGGTACAATAGTTCCTTGTGCGAGACTAGGCAAAATATAATTAGGAATTCATAAGTTACTTTGACACTGCAAGTAAAAACTTCTTACATCTGAACACAGGATTCAAAACAATAAAATCCAAAATGAAGATTTTATGCATAGATGCAATACTGTTTGAAGAGGATGTCAGTACAGCTGGCAACCAATTTTATAAATAATTGCTTTCAGTGGAAACTACAGAAGAATTTCAATGTCTGATGAATTAAAGAAACCACATTAAAAAAAAATCTCTGTAAAGCAATATTTTTAAAACATTATTTATTTGCTGATCCTATTGACAGTGAATCCTGATCATGATTCTCAGTGTCTCATACAGTTTCAGACCATTGATTCTGGTTAAAACCAGGGTTTGATTCAATCCAAATTTTAATAACGCTAAGCAATAAACACAAATTACAATGAGAGAGTCCTTTTTCTCTAACCCAAAATAAGGAAACCATGTTATGACTTAGCATGAAAAGTCAGCCAATGCTGGAAAGGAGAAAATTAGCTGATTTGAGCCACAGCATGATTTAAGCACAGAATTGTCTGCCTGTCAATCCCATTACATCTAAACTGGAGAAACTTGGTTCACTTAGTTTAAGCAGAATTAAAAAAAAACAGAATGTGATCATGCTTTGTTTGAACTCATTAGAGCAGGGCTGTCAAACTCGAGGATGCATCATGCGCTGGCCATGCCCGTGCTTGGTTTGGCAAAGGGAAAAAAATGTCCTGATTTGTCACATGATGCTGCCAAGATGACCAGAGTTTGACACCCCTGCATTGGAGTTTAAAACAAGTTCCCATGTCTATGAGTTAGATGCACAAGGGACCTGTGGTTAATTTCAAATTGAAAGCAGTGGCTTTCAAATAGCAGCAAACGCGTTGCTAAATCTTTGTTTCCTGCTTTGATGATGTCATTGAGCAAACACTATTTTGTTGCAAGGAATGGAGACTACTTTGGAAGAGAGCTTTTTTTCCTGAATTTTTTTCCATATAGTTTTCTGGCAACAGCAACAAAAATTGCTTACTTTGGGTTTTCTTTTAAATCCAAGTCCAGCCTAAAATTACATTTCATGGTCTTCCATCCATCCACTAACTACCACTTTTGTTGTGCTTCAGCCTTGATGAACAGATGGAAGAAAGATACAAACACTGTGACTTATTGGCTGATGAGGCTTGCAAGATCTCTTTTGCAGTCCTTAGAGCCCTACCCTAATAGATGGAGCCCAACATAACCCTTTTTGGATTGTGGAGATGTTTTGGGGTTTTAAGAAGCAATGGTGGTATATATAAAGGGGCATTTCATCATACCTGCTGGACATGTAAAAAAGCTAAAACAATTTGGATATAAATACATATATTAATTCTGACCAATTGTTCATGATTAATTTTCCCATGTTCTTCTTTTGTTGTATTTGTGTTTTGGTCTGTGACCGCAAATAAAGTATTATTATTATTGGAAAAACATATATTAATTCAAAAGTTTTTAAGGTTAAAGTGCAATTGAAAGCAGAGACCTTTTTTTTTTTTTTGAGACTAATGGATAAACAACTGGGAAAAAATGTCATGGGACTTTGTTTTTATACAAAGTTGTGTTCAAAACTGGAAAAGTTTGATAACGCCCACAACAGAGTGGTGATGGAACTTAAAGAGATGTTTAAATTAACTTCTTTGGTTAGAAAGAAAACAACATCTGCATTTAGGACTGACTAGAAAATGTAATGTAAATATATGATTATGATATATATGATTTGTGGTTTTGATGGTTAGAAAAATAACTCTTCTATGGCTCTTAAGACAAGACCATTATTGCAATGTTTGCTCAAGTTTTAGTAAGCTACTGTGATAATCAGCTCTGAATTTTCTATCTGGATGATTCTAATATTACTGAGGAAGTGGTTGAGTTTCTAAATGTTATCATTAGCACAAGTGGCAGCTTCTTATTTATGGTTTTAATTATATTTGCTTAGCTTGTACAGTCAGTCAACTAATAAGCACTGATTGATTGACTGAATGGGAAGAAGAACAAAAGAAGAAGAAAAAAAAAATATTTCCAATCAGGGGGAAAATGTGAATGTGTGACTTGGAGAACCAGTTTAAGCTCTCTCAGGATTTCCTTAGTTTTTATTAATGAAAAGTGCAACTCAGCCCATCTTAAGAACATATGGCTGGGCAGAAGTCCTAGGCTTCAAGATTTTAGCATGCCATTGAAGGTGGGCATTGCAGTGCTGTGCAGAAATGGAGACTGAACAACCAAAACCTAGTCAATATGTGATCAACATATTGTCTTTCTTAGCAATGTCAGAGGAGGAGAGCGCAGCTGGCTTATTCTATCATCCCATGCTCAAAGGGATCGAATTAATCAGTCCAGATGCCCCACCCAGCCTTCCAGAAATATTCTTTTTACAAAACATAAGCTTGTCTGGGAACTTCAGAGTGCCTGAAAAATCAGTATTTAGTTAAAGCTGGGCCTTAAAGCTTATTACGAAAGCTTGTAGGGCTAATGGCAGTGATAAGCATGGATTTGCTACCAAACATGTCTGGCACTATGTAGCTTGAGAACACTTCATTCAATATAATGCATCTGTTTAGCTCACTTGTTTTTGTCTTGAAATGCATCGCAATTAACAGGGTAGATGTGCATTTTATCTGAGTGCTTTTCCATACTGGTAGCATCACCATCATCATCTGCATCATTTTGTACAACCAGCCTGGGTTTGTGTCGTATTGAATTGCATCTGTTGGCTGGCTGGCAGGCTAGTTGGGTTCCCTCCCAGCAGCTAAAAGGACATAAAAGCCTTTTTTTATACTCTTCCTGTGATTAAGATAAAGTCTCCTTCCTTCTGCCAATTCTGAGCCTCCATCAGGAAGCCATTCTTTAAAAACTGCACCTGTCAATTGTGCTCCGACGCAACCCCCTTTCTTTTTCTTACATTATTGTTATTTACACTGAGTTGAAAGTGTTCTTTATATCAAATCGTTTTCCTATCTTTTGTTGTTGTTATTTTTTGTTCTTTGTTCTAGCTCCATAATTGAGCACGGTACATTTGAGAATGCACCCAACTTTCCCTTATTTCAAATCTCTTAGATAAGGAAAATAGAAAGAAGTGCTGCTTAGAGATTCTGTTGATTCACTGGTTCACTCAATTGCTGTCGATTTATTTTCTGGATTCTTCCTGGCCATATAAGATATTGTTACATGATCCAGGGGTGGGTTTCAAAAATGTCCGCCACCGGTTCTCTGCCCTGTTGCTGGGTGGGCATGGCCATGGTTGGGGGTGGCCTAATTGACCTTCCTGAACTTCAAGGAGGTCCATTTTTTGCCCTCCCTGGACTCTTTTCTTGAGCCTCTGGGAGGGAAAAAACCAGTGGTGGGATTCAAATTTTTTTTACTACCAGTTCTGTGGGCGTGGCTTGGTGGGCATGGCAGGGGAAGGATGCTGTAAAATCTCCGTTCCTACTCCACTCCAGGGGAAGGATACTGCAAACTCCCCTTCCCTCCCCACCCCACTAACCTGCTTTCCAGCTCTGTTCTCCTGTGCAGGGCAACTAAACAAGACCCAGCCGATCAGCTTGGACTTGGGAGGCAGAGAATAGATGGGGGCAGGGCCAGTCAGAGGTGGTATTTGCCGGTTCTCCGAACTACTCAAAATTTCTACCACTGGTTCTCCAGAACTGGTCAGAACCTACTGAATACCACCTCTGGACAAAATTCACTTAACAACTGTCTTGAAATTTGGGGCTCAATTGTGGTGGTATCTCAAGGACTACCTTAATCATACATATTCATTGGTAATGAATCTCAAGTCACTAATGTACGTACATTTGTGGATAATACTATAAACAAGTGAGCTCCAGATTACTTCAGGGTGTCTGTTTTCCACCAGACAGTCAAAGGCAATAAAGCAATAAAATATTAAAACAGGAAGGGAAACATCTCCCATGAATCAAGAAGAAAGTTTAGGAAAGCCAGCAACAACAAAAAAAATTGCCCATTGCAATTCTATGGCATGAGATAACAGAATTTGACATTGTATATCAACTTGCTTTAATCAATTCCACTCATATAAGAACTCATTTCCCTTGTACAACAATAGAATCACTTTTCTGTATCCTACATGGTCATCCACATCAGGAAATTAAGCAAGTGGTATTAGAATTGTCATGGTGTCTTGTCTCTCAGAGCATCATGGCCTCATGTGTCTATGGATTTGTGATCTTCTACATGTGGTGGGCTTCTTCCACATCACAGGTGTCAAACTTGTGGCGTCACATTGCCATCCCGTGATATTTTGTGATGTTTTTTTCCATTTGCAGAGTTGGAGTGAGTGTGGCCTGTACATCACACATCCGGCCTGTGGGCCGCCAGCCCCCCCCCCCCCTTTCCCATCCCCCCCTCCCCCCACATAAAAATTGATTAAAAATGCAGTAGCATCTGAAGAATCATAATATTTCACCATCACTACCATTCAAGGATTAAAATTTCACTATATCGTTTTGTTTTGTCTCACCTGTGACCACGAGATGAGAGTCCAAGTTTTCAAAGGAATATAAATAAACAGACAGGACCAGTAATGACAGAGTTAAATTCCTTTGACTGGAGGAATCCTTGGCAGTCTTCCAAAAGCTGCCTGCCAAGTCCGATAACAAACAAGACCATAAATCAAGAAGCAAATGCCACACGGAGAATTTGTCCAAGCTGCTATCACGAATAAACAAATTGTCCCAAATGAGTATTCTGAGCTAACGGGCCCTCTTTTATTTCCTGAGGGGCGTGTCAGTCCCTCAAGTCAATTCCTGATTTGATCTTTCCTTTTACGCTGCATTTCCCGCTTCTGCCTGCGTCTTTGCCTTGCATCAAACCAGCATTCCTCGGCTTGATCCTCAGCCAAGGATTCCGGCACGCTCTCCTGATTATCTGCCGACACCTGAGGCACAACCAGGGAGGAAGGTCCCGGGGAGGGAGATGATACCAAATCCTCCAGCAATGCAGGCTCAAACCTCAGAGCCAAGTCCTCCTCTTCCTCCTGGCTCAAGTCTGTGTCTTCCAGCAAGGCAGGCTCAAATCTTGAAGGCAAATCCCTCTCTCCCTCATTACTTAAGTCTGTATCTTCTAACAAGGCAAGTTCAGACCTCCGAGTCACAACACATTTAAGGGGAACTAGTGTAATATTTGGCCAAATTAAACTCTAATTTCTTCAGAATGTTTTTTGCTTTGTGTTCAATGATGCAAGATAGTTATTTATTTATTTTAGCAACTTTAATTTCTTTAGTAATTCCATTGAAATTTCTTTCTTTTCTTTTCTTTCTTTTTTTTTGCAAATTTTGTTTGTTTTCAGGGATTTTTGCTCTATTAGCAAAGACATGATTGAAACAACATACATGATTGATCTAGGGGAACCTAAAAAATTTCTTCAAATCTTTTTACATTCTCTGATATATCTAGTCCAGTATTTCCCAACCTCAACAAAGAGCTTAAGATGTGCAGAGTTCAACTCCAAGAATTCCCTATAAAATCATATTACAATTGACTTGAGAGATGTTGATATTTTAATCCAACTGTTGGAAGAATTACCCTTCTGGGTTCAGTTCCAAGTGGGGAAAAAAGACACTGGAAACATGGAGGCTGTTTGGAAAGATGGTTTAATGGTGGACAGGACCTCATGGCTTGGAGCTCCAAAATGTAAAGGATGATCATGTGCTTCAAGGTAAGGGAAAAGAGAAGGGTCAAGATGCTTAGACGCCCTTATATACCTTCTCTTGGGCCCCACCTTAGTGTTTCCTGTTCCTGTGCAAGAAATGTATGCCATTGGTTGTCAGACTCCCAGGGGTGGGGGTCTTAGCTAACTTTGTAGGCTTTATCTGGACCACATGGCTTCACCTGAGTGTTGGCTGATACAATCTTCCCAGGCCAGGTGGTGAGATGAGTAGAGGCCTTTATTATGTACAATACTCTGGCCTAGGCCTTAATGGCCCATTAGCAAAGGTGAGGGGGAATGAATTTCTGCCTCTCTGAGTTTCTACTTTACACTTTTTAGGGGAAATATTCTGCCTTTTTAATATTTCCTAGGATATTTCATTTTTCTAGGAGAGGGGTGGGTTTTAACTTCCAACACAACCTACCGCTTGAGCAGGAGACCTTACAAATGGTTGTCCAATCTCTTCTTGAAAACCTCCAGTGATGCAGTAGTCACAACTTCTGGAGGCAAGCTGTTCCACTGATTAATTGTTCTCACTGTCAGGAAATTTCTTCTTAATTCTAGATTAGATGTTTCTTTAATAATCTTCCATGCATTACTTCTTGTCCCACACTCAGGTACTTTGGACAATAGGTCAACCCCTCTCTTCTCTGTAAGTGAAGTATTGGAAGACTGTCATCATGCCATCTCTAATGCTCCCCCCGCAGTTAGGCTCATTAGACTAAATATATCTAGTTCTTGCAACCTTTCATCGTACGGTTTACCCCCCCAATGTTTTTCTCTGCACTCTTTTTAGAGCCCAATATCTTTTTTTGTATCATGATGGCCAGAACTGGGATTCAATATTCCAAGTATACCTTCCAGTTTGAAAATTGAAACCACATCAGCTGTTTTCCAGTCCTATGGTAGTTCCCCTATGCTACAAGAGCTTTGAAAGATTTTGCTCAGCAGTTCCCAGAGGATGTCTGGACCAATCATTTCCTTAATTTTTTTTTTTTGTTCCTTACATATTGGAAGAAGCTTTTTTGTTATTTTTGGCATTTGTTGCAAGTTTTAGTTTAATACTAGCCTTAGCCTTTTGGACTCCCACCCTCCAAATCTGGGATTTGCTGGTATTCTAGTTATGTGACCCTTTTTTCTTTTTTTATACTAGTCCTTGTCTTTCAGTTTATCCAACAGTTCTTTATGCAACCATGCTGGTTTCATATGAAGTCTCTTATTTTTCTTTCTTAGTGGCACTGTGTTTCTCTTTGAGAGCTGTATGCAGTGAAATTTCATTTTAATGTATGCCAATTAATGTACATTCAAAGTGACAATAAAGTTATTCTAAGTCTAAATTCTAAGTCTTCTAAGTTAGATTGGGCTTTTATTTAATTCTTCCTAGTTTCCCTAGTTGAGTTGTTTTCACCTTTAAGATTTCCATCCATGGAATCCTTCCTAAACTCTCTCTAAGCTTGTTGAAGTCAGCTTTCTTAAAGTCTAAGGCATTTGTTTGACTTTGTATCATTAAGAACAAAGATCAAAGATCAAGAACAACATCTTGACCTTTTCAATTCCATCTAAATATAGTGTAGGGAAAGATCAGGGTTAACTAGAAGGTGAAGTTAAACATGTCACCAGTTTGGAGTCATCACATTGCCACGAGAGAGTCCAGCTCCCCTATGATTTACATTGACCCTTAGTTTTTTTTTTAAAAAAAGAATTTTTATTTTTAAAAACAAACATACACATACAAAACACAAAAACATAAAACCATCTTCCATTTTACATACATACAGCGTGTCAGTTGTTTACAAATCTTTTGTGTCCGAATATTTCTTTGTGTCCGAGCATGTCCACCACATATGGTAATATGAACCAGGTATCTGATGACACTTCCAACATTTATCATTTATTCTTAAACATTCTTGCAAGTCTTGTCGGGGGTAGATGCCACCTGTAAAACATCTTATACAAATGTTCTTTATATGCAGTTGACATTGTCATTTATAATTTTGAGACCACAATTTTTGCCATTTTTCTAAATCAATCCCATATCCAAATTTTTCCCCCAAGCAATCATCATTTCTTTAACTTGTTCCTCCTCCAATTTAAATTCTAATAAATGTCCATAAAGTTTTTTAATTACCTTTTCATCAGCATCCATCAAAATCTTATCTAAGTCAGTCAATTTATCATAAATACCTTCTGATTTAACATCTTTGTCAAATCTAGATTGTATTTGCAAACATGAAAACCAATTCATTTTTATACCTTGTTCTTCCAACACTTGCATAAATTTAAGTTCACCCTTTTCATTCAATATCTCACCATATCTAACTGTTTGTTCCTTTTTATATATTATTGGATAAGAAAAAGCTTCAATGGTAGATATCCACAGTGGAATTTTTAAATAATATTGTCTTTTTATCTTCTCCCAATTCAAAAACAATGCCTCTCGAATATAATGTCTTCTAAAATACCCCTTTGTTTTAATTCCCTTGTACCAAAGGAAGGCATGCCATCCCAACAGCAAGTCATCTCCTTCTAAGGCCAATAGTCTATTGTTCCTTAATGTTATCCATTCCTTTACCCACATCAAATTTGTTGCTTGGTATACAGTTAGGCAAGACAAACCCTCCTCTTATTCTTGCATCTTGTAACAATTTTAATTTTATTCTTGCTTTTTTGCCTGCCAAATATACTGTATTTCAACACAATTCTATTTAAATCTTCAAAAAACTCCTTCCCTAGTCAGATTGGAATTGTCTGAAATAAATATAAAATTCTAGGCAATATATTCATCTTGATTGTAAATATTCTCCCAATCAATGATAATCGTAAGTTTCCCCATTTTGTCAAATCTGTTGCAATCTGCTGTTTGAGTTTAAAATAATTATCCTCCTTCAGTGTACTACATCTTGATGTAATGTATATCCCTAAATACTTAACCTAGTTTGTGACCTGTATTTCTAAAACTTCTTCCAACTCTTTCTTTCGTCTTTCGCATATTCTTTGTTAGTATCTTTGCTTTATCTTTGCTTATTTTCAAACCTGCTACTTTTCTATATTCTTCTATTTTTTCTATTAATTTAATTTCCAATGGGTCTTCTAATATAAATAACCAGGTCATCTGCAAATGCTTGCAATTTATACTCTTCCTTTTGGATTTTCATGCCTTTTATTTCTTTATCTTCTCTAATATTCCTATTCAACACTTCCAATGTTAACACAAACAGCAGGGGCGACAGTGGACAACCTTGCCGTGTCCCTTTTCTTATATCTATAGATTCTGTTAGTTCTCCATTTACCATAACTTTTGCAGTTTGTTCATAATATATTGTTTTAATGGCTTGAATGAATTTTTTACCAAAGCCCATTTGTTCCAATTGCAATAACATAAATTGCCAACTCACATTGTTGAAGGCTTTTTGTGCATCTAAAAACATCAAAGCCATTTGCTTCCCAGGATGTGCCTCGTAGTATTCCAGAGTATCCAAAATAATTCTCACATTGTCTTTGATTTGTTTCTTTGGCAGGAATCCATTTTGATCAATTTGGATAAAGTTATTTAAATATTTCTTTGTCTTTCTGCCAAGATTGAAGCAAAGATTTTATAGTCTGAATTTAATAGGGATATAGGTCTGTAATTTTTAACTTGCTGCAGGTCTGTATCCTCCTTCGGTATAAGTGTAATGTATGCTTCTGTTCATATTTTTTATTTAACATAACTTTGTTCATAACTTCTAATAGGTGAAGATTCAGTATTTCCTGAAAGGTCTTGTATAATTCTGCTGGTAAACCATCTGGACCTGGTGCTTTTACAACATTCAGGTTTTTTAAAGCTTCTGTTAATTCCATCATTGTTATATTCCCTTCTAGCATTGTTTCAATATCTTTAGATATCTGAGGTAAGTTCGCTTTCTGTAAATATTGCTTAACTTTTTCCTCTTGAATATCCTCTTGAAAATACAATTTCCCATAGTAATCTTGTATAATTTTTTTCTTCTCCTCATTTCCATAACATGTATGTCCTTCATTTTTTAGTTGGCTAATCCTTCTTGATTCTCTCTCCTTTCTCAATTTATAGGCTAGCCATCTGCCTGGTTTATATGCATCTTCAAAGTAATTCTGTTTAGCATTTTTAATTTTTTGTGCTAGTTCCTCTTTTTTCCATTAGTCCCATTTTATGTTTAATTATATCCATTTTATTTTTAATGTATTTTTTGTGCGGACTTCTGTAAGTCTTGTTCCAGTTTTTTATAATCATCCTCTAATATTTTGAAAGTCTTTTTCTGTTTTATATTTCTTTTCCTTGTATAGTCTATTATCAAGCCTCTTGTGTAGGCCTTCATCGTATCCCAGAGGTTCTGTAGAGATGTATCCTCTTTTCTATTTTCTTTAAAGAAGAAAGCAAGTTCTTTCTCTATTTTCTGTTTAAAGTCTTTTTCTTTTAATATCGTATTATTTAAGGTCCATCTGGATCTCCTCTTGTATCCTCTCCAAGTAACTGTCACTGGGTTATGATCTGCCCAAGTGTTTGTTTCTATTTCCATCTCTCGTATGTTAGCCAGTAGTTCTCCTGACATCCATATCATGTCTATTCTAGACTATGAAGCATGTCTGTTTGAGTAAAAAGTGTATTGCTTGCTCTCCATGTTTCTCTCTCTCCAAGCATCTTTTAAGTTGAATTCTTCTGTTATTTGAAAGAATAACAGAAGAACCCTTAGTTTTGACCATTAGTTTTGACCATTAGTTAACTAGATTTTTGCATATAGGTAGCTATAATAAACTCTTCTGTGCTCTGAATTCAATGAATTTTACTGGCTATTTGCATCTGACATATAGCTATAATATATATATATATTTTTTTTTGCAAGTTTGCAGTCCACAGACTCCTAAGAGTCTCCTATCCAGACACTAATTGTACATCTTCCACCATGTTAATTGACAGTTTCTTCCAACTGTTTGCTGGGCCAATCAAATAAATCATCATAATCAAGGGATAACTAGGACCAAGTGTATCCTGCACACAGATCTGCCAATTGCACAGATGTCACATTTAATGCTTATGACACAAACCTTAATAACTCTCAAAAGAAGCCATCTGTCACATCCCACTCATTCAAGTGCACAAGTCCACTCATTCAAGTGAATTATGCCTCAGTTATTTCTTTCCTATTTCCTTCTTTTTGGAAAGCATGCTGATGTTTACAGGAGCATGTGTAAACTACCCTTGCAGTGACACTTAGAGTGCCCCAAATATATAACAGGTAATTGTTTCTTAATAAACACTTGAACTCGTTACTGGCTTACTGTTTAAATCAAGGTACAGGGAAAGCAGAAGGACACACCCTGTGGCTCCCATCCTAAGTATACAGGTTGTTCAGATGCTTTGATCCAAGCACAAGCCTATCTTGTTTGCTGACGAAGGCTGCTTTAAGCAAAATCTGATCATAATACTGATTGGCTCTTTTTTCCTAGTCTGAGATGGCAGATTTTTAAAAAGTTATTGTTTCAATATGCACTCTATCTTTCCTGTGCAAAGGCAGCCAGCCGAAGAAACAAAACCTATAAAACAGTTAAAACCCAGTTAGAGCCATCCTTAACCCAGCTTTAAAATCTAACTGGGGAGAACTCTTTTGGCTGATTTTCCTAAAGACAGAACAAAATCCTGGCTCATTGCAAAACTTTAGGAAAAAGATATTTACTACTTGAAAATAAGACTAACTTTTTAGGGAACTTCATCAAAAGATGGGGCATCCAAATTATTTGTTATTCCACACACTAAAGGGTAAGAGGAAAGGAAGTCTGTATTACCATTTTTTCCCACTAATTTATAATATTGTTACAAGTTAATTCATGGCATAATCAGTCCAAGCTCACCAGGTCTCCTCTTTTGATCCAACCATTTTTCCCTTTTCTCCATCCATATCAGGGGTGTCAAACTCGCACTGTTACTGTGACATCATGTGACATATCACAACTTTTCCCCCTCCGTTAAACCGGGGATGGGCATGACCAGTGTGTGACACATCTGGCCCATGGGCCACTAGTTCAATAGTCCTGATCCAGAGGTGGTCTTCAGCAGGTTCTGACCAGTTCTGGAGAACCAGTAGCAGAAATTTTGAGTAGTTCAGAGAACCGACAAACACCACCTCTGACTGGCCCTGCCACCATCTATTCTCTGCCTCCCATTGAGTCCCAGCTGATCGGCTGGGTCTTCTTTGGTTGCCCTGCACAGGAGAACGGAGCTGGAAAGCAGGTTAGTGGAGTGGGGAGGAAATGGGATTTTGCAGTAACCTTTCCCTAGGAGTGGGGCGGGAATGGAGATTTTACAGTATCCTTCCCCTGCCATGCCCACCAAGCTACGCCCACCAAGCCACCCATCACCCCCACCAAGCTGTGCCCACAGAACCGGTAGTAAAAAAAATTGAATCCCACCACTACCCTGATCTATATAACAGATTGTGGGTCCCTGGTGCTCTCTGAGCCTGGTGATTTACTTGCAGACATTTCATTACCTAAATAGGTAACATCATCAGTGTGAGTAAGAGTGAGGTTTGGATTTGCTCTCTGTTTATGTGCAGTATTTTGCCTTGCCAGTTTAGTGGAAGTATGCTTTTTTTCCTTGCTAATTTCTTGATTAGGGTATTGTAAATGCTACACTTACTTACAATATTACCTAATTGGGCAATGAAACATCTGCAAGTAAACAACTAAGTTCATAGAGCGCCCAAAATTCCACAATTCAAGCCCGAACTACATATATTCTCTTCTATTAAATTGTGGGGGGTGAAGGGAAAGCTCCCGCCTTCTTGAAATTAAGCTTTATAATAGAACTAGCATTTTCAGACTCGGGGCCTGCTGGAGCTTAAAGTAAAAGTAAAAGGAAGCATTGTGATCACCAGATCCGATTTCCTGATCAATGCAGGAATTCAAACTAATGATTCCCAAGTATTTCTGCTACATAAAAGGGAATCCATTACTGATTAACTGGGAAATGTAAACTTTATTTTAAAAAGTGCTGGGAAAGTACCGA
This sequence comes from Pseudonaja textilis, assembly GCF_900518735.1. The sequence continues at coordinate 54,069,741 of NW_020769308.1, read as the reverse complement.
CTATCTACAGGAATGGATTGGACCATTTTACATACCCATTTGTTAAATAGATACATTTTAAAAATCATGCTACATGTCACAAACTACAGTCTGGTACATTTATGTTGTGAGGGATCACTGAGTACCATGCGGATTGATACATTACTGTCTTTTTAATTTATGGGCGTTTTTCCTCCTACCCTCAACTAAACACTAATATCTAATATGCCCCCTAAAGGGAAGAGGGCAGAGGTGGTATTCAATCACCTCTGACATGTTCTGAAGAACCGGTAGTGGAAATTTTGAGTAGTTCGGAGAACCGGTAAATATCACCTCTGGTTGGCTCTACCCTCATCTAGTCACTGCCTCCCAAATCCCAGCTGATCGGAGTCCTAGCTGATCGGCTGGGTCTTCTTTTCTTGCCCTGCACAGGAGAATGGAGCTGGAAAGCAGGTTAAGGGGTGGGGAGGGAATTGAGATTTTACAGTATCCTTCCCCTGAAGTGGGGTGGAATACCCTCCTTAGAGTAGGGTAGAAATGGAGATTTTGCAGTATCCTTCACCTGCCATGCCCACTAAGCCACGCCCACAGAACTGGTAGTAAAAATTTGAATACCATCATTTGAATACCATCACTGGAAGAGGGTAGTATATTGCATTATACAGAATAAGAGTAGATTTGTGCTTCTAAACTACCAATATTTTCCTATGATTCCAAGACTGAAGGCACTCAACTTTATTTTTTTAATTGTGACACAAGGGAGATAATAGATTCATACATTTTAGAAATAATTTTTATTATAGCAAAATTTAATACAAGCTACACTTAAAGAAAAAAGAATAGACTGCAGAAAAGGAGTAATTCTCCAGACGGACGTCAGCTCTAGTAATTACTTCTTCCAGTCGTTCTTTTACATCTGTGTTGATCTACTGCAGGGGTGTCTAACTCAAGGCCCATGGGCCACATCCGGCACACAGGGTGTTTACATCTGGCCTGCAGGGCCACCCTGGAAACAGCAAAGGACTGGCCCGTGGTGCCTCTGCCAATGAAAATGGAGTTCTGTTTTCTCTGACAGAAGGTTGCAGGAAGCCATCGCAGCTAAAAACAGAGCTCAGGAGCCCATTTTCACTAGCACAATGCTTCAGCCACCACATGAGTGAAGTTGAGCTGGCCATGCCCACCCCAGCCTGCTGAGGTCAAACTTACAACCCTGATATGGCTCTCAATGAAATCAAGTTTGCCCACCAGTTCCAACTTATCTACAGAACTTCCTTTGCTTGCTTCAGCTTTACTCTGTAAAATCTACCAGCAAATATTCTCCCAAATGCACATTTTCCTGATGGGTGGCCTGGTTCAGTACATTATTATTTTTCCTTCAGCAGAATGCAGGGCATAAACGTTAGATAAAGAAATCTGCAGGCCCAATCAGATTATCCTTCTTCATGTAATCATTTCCCTCTTTGGTCATGAGTTATAATTTGTCAGAACTTCCAGAAGAGTTCTGGCTGCTGGATTTTGAGCTTTGGAAAAGGAATAATTTGTCAGAACTTCCAGAAGAGTTCTGGCTGCTGGATTTTGAGCTTTGGAAAGGGCCCAGGTGGCAATTAGTTTAAGGGGAAAAAATTTCTAGGGACAACATTGAAAAAAGTATTGGAAAAGCAAAAAAAAAAAGTGTTGGAAGAGATCGTTATGGATATGCCAGTCATGATGAACAATAAACGAGAAACACAAATATGATCTGTCTGAACCATCTGTTCATTTTATTTGTTGAAAAAGATTGAAAAATTGGAGTATTTCTTGAACGCCATCTCCTTACTTGTATTCTTATGGAAGTACAGATAAAGTAGCTTTAAAGAGGGGAAATATTATTTGTTTTCCATATAACAAGCATATGTAGCTTCCTATCCTTGCAATGGATTTGAATTCTTCCTTTGCTCCACCTTATTGCTAAATAAAGTAACCCCAGCAAAGGCCATTTGTCCGTGCGATCTGTAAAGGTATTATGATTTGTATCTGCAGATGCTTTGCAACTGCTAAATGGCCTGCTTGCATTTTGAAATAGATGTAACCATATTGGGCTTTTGTTTGTGTGTTTATTTATTTTCTGCATCTAAGCTATAAATAAATTTTAAAAAATCTTGGACAGCAATCCATAAACTATACCGGAGAAACCTTAAATCAACTCTCATATTTCTCTGCCAGCTGCCTTTGTTCCTGCCAAATGACAAAACTGCACAGCCCTGCAGCTCTTCACTTCTAAAGAGAGAAGCCAGTGGTGACCTGCTGCTGGTTCACACCAGTTCTAACGAACCAGTAGTGTCATGCCTCTGGTGGAGACTGACTCTGAGGGAGAGGAAGAACAGAGTGAGTGGAAGGGAGTGGAAGTGTGGCTCCGGAGGTGGCGGAGGAGGCTGGGGAAGGGCAGAGGCCGGCTGAGCAGTCAGAGGAGGACCCAGGCCCATCCCCGATCCACGCAGGATTGAGAGGATAAGGGAGAGATGTGGTCTAGTTGAGAGGAGAGAGCCTTGATCTTCTTCATGGGCTGCAAGTGTAAGAACTGAATAAGAGGTTGGACCTGACAAATGCTGGAAACGAAGCGTGTTTTATTTTGGTCTGAAGTTATCTTGCTTGGCATCCTTCCAACAGACTGTGTCTTGTTATCTCCTTGAATTTGGTAAATACTTCTCCTGTTCCATTGTGGGAATTTCATCATTGTAGCTTGTTTGGTTTTTTTATTTAACCTCTACCTGCTCATTAAGTTCAGACTGTATTGTTTTCTTTTGAAGACTATTTTTGAGGATGTTTTATCTCCCCCTGAGTATTATTGAACAGTGGGGCCAGGTTGAAGGCATTAAAGGATATTTATTTATGTTTTGGATTTTGTTACATTTGTGTTACACTCTGGGTCATCACAGGTAGTTCTGACCATCTGTTGGCCCCGCCCACCTGCTCCCGCCCTCTCCTGTCCTATATTTCCTTTTTTCTGGCTCAGCTGATTCACACAGCACAGCTGATTTCCATGCCTCAGCTGTTCTACTTACTTGGGCTGCCCTAGAAGGTAAGCTTCAAATTGCTATATTTTGAACATAAAGCATACGCTCACAGAACCAGTTGCTAAACCAGTTGCAGCCCACCACTTAGGGAAGCAGAACTGTCTCAATCTGTAGACACCATTGGAATAATGTGAAGGGCTCAATGCCTACTGTGCAATGCCTCAGCAAACGATTTGCAGGCATCTTATCCAGCCCAGCCTAACCCAGGTGTTTGCATGCTGTTTGCATTTGTTTGGCAGGACCTGTTAGGGATATACCCTAGCAGAATGTGCACAGCAGTCAGGCAGTCAGGCGAATATGAGAGAAAGCGTTTTTTAGTTTACACACTCAGTAAAACTGGATACAATGTCTTAGTTGAATAGTTTATTCCATTAAGAGTTTAGCAGGGTCAAACAGTCCAAATATCATTCATTAGTGTTCAGTTAGTTCAGTCCGGAGATTGTTCAATTGCAAAAATCCAGTGTCGAAAAAAAAAAAGTCAGTTAACTTACAATGTCAATCCATAAATCAGTCCAGTAAATATCTTCTCACAGTAGATTAGATATGCAGCATTCAAAACTCTTCTCCTTCCACGTCAACAACAGGGAACACGCAGAACAATCAACCATCAATCCAATGGCAATCCAGGTTCTCTAGCTCCCTCTTATGGCAGTTTCTCAACCGCACCCAAATTATATCATTTAGAGTTTAAAGTGAAAAAACACATTTAAACTTTGCTATCATGGTTTATATATTATTTACCCAAACAACGTTAGGTAACTATGGTTATTCCTAACAGGACCTGTAACTCACTTGAGTCCCAAAGAATTCTGGACACCATCAAAGAAAAAGAAAGATATTCTAATGAATATCTAAATCCAAATCAAGGTCAAAATCTAAAAAAAAAAATTCTCAGAGATGAAATGCAGGATAGATGCCCACTTGCAGCTGGAACACTTCAAAATCATTTTGATGTAGCTTTAATTTGTTTATACAATTGCAGCAGGAGGTGGATACATATTGCGTTACATATTGCATTATAGTCTGGTTTGAAAACATTACCGCTTCAGTCAGGAAGGCATCACAGAGAGTAATGGGGATGGCAGAAAAGATTATTTGCAGTTCACTCCCTTCTATCATATAAGCATATGAGCGATGCTTGTGCAGAGTTCACAGGATTGTCTGGGATGCTACACATCCTCTTCATGACCTATTTTCCTTCTGCGAGGAGACTCCATGATATCTGAAGCAGAACCATCCAGATTCAGTTACAATTTTGTTCCATATAGCAGAAACCTTGTGAACATTCAAGTTTCCTCTTTCCGCTACCTGTTCAAAATGGATTAAAATTTATATGTATGGGTATAGGTATGCATACAGCATGTCCATATGTGTGTATGTGTACATTTTTGAGAGCAGGCGTGTGCCAGTGTGCCCACAGTAAACAATGACAATAAAGGTTATCTTCTATGCTTTGGGGGGGCAGGAGCTATCATAAAGAGCAGCTATCTGACCCACATCATAAGGGACAAGAACTTTTAGCAAGCCTTCTCTTGATGACCAAAGTAGACGAGACAAATTATATTCCAGCACAGTATTCATTCATATATTATTTATTTATTTGATTTATATAGATGCCCATCGCTTTACAGTGGAAGAGCGCTGTTCCATTGCGTGCCACAAGATCCAGACCTTTCACTCTTCAGTATCTTTTCTTAATGACATCACTGAAAAGATGGAAGGAATGTTTATTAGGCTTGCAGGTGGAGATATCTAATAACTTAGAACCCAGTTATCTAAAATCCAAACAGATTTTGATAGTTTAGAGCAGAGGTTTCAAACTCAAGGCCTGGGGACCGTATCTGGCCTGTGGGGTGCTTAGATCCAGCCCATGGGGCTGACCTGCAAACAGCAAAGGACCAGCCCGTGGTGCCTCTGCCAATGAAAATGGCTCATGTGGCCCTCCTGAGCTCCATTTTCACTGGCAGAGGATTACAGGAAGCAGTATCAGATGAAAATGGAGCTTGGGAGCCGGTTTTTGCTGGCCGAGTGCTCAGGCTACTGTAGGTGCCCCCAACATGAGGTTGAGTTGGTTATGCCCACCCTGGCCATGCCCACCCCAGCCCCCCAAGGTCGTATGCAACCCTGATGCGGCCCTCGATGAAATCAAGTTTGATACCCCTGGTTTAGAGAAATGGACTTAATGTAACAGAATAACATTTAATTGAAACAAATGAACTTAGAAAACAGAAATCAAATGCCTATGTATAAATAGTATTTGTGAAACAGATCTGCTGAATATAAGTCAGCAGTGTGATATGATTGCAAAAAAAAAGGCAATATAAATTTAATTTGCAAAAATATAGTTTCTATAGAATGGGAAATAATCCACTTTATTCCACACTGGTCAGATTCAGTCTATCAATTGTGAAGCCGACTGGTGACAGGGAGCCGCAACAGAGGGATGAAAGAACCATATGCGGCTCCAGAGCTGCAGGTTGCTGGCTCCTGATCTAGATCATGAGACTGTGATAATCATGCCCATACACAGCATAGTTGCTGGGGGACAGCAGCTCTGATAAAAGACATTTGAAAGGATTGTGTTTACTAATTCCTTTTTAGGGGATATTTCTGCTTATTCAAAACTATTTTGGTTAGCTGGATTCTTTTTTTTTGTATATAATTTATTATGGCTCTTAAAAATGAAGGGATTGACTAAGTAGACTGTCTACAATATCTGAAAAACCAAAATGTTGGTTTGCAATTTTGAAAAGTCTGTTGCATTGCCATCATTTTGTGTACTGTTCTCTTGCCTCCAGCTAATCAAAAATTGCTGAACAGTCACTTCCAAGGGAAGACAGATAGTAACTGAAGAAAATAAGTTCCAATTATTTTGTTTTGTTTTTTTAAAGTTAGAGCTAACTTTTAATTGTGGTGTTTCTGTACTGCACAGCATGAAATTCCCAGTGACACTCTAGGAAGGCAAAACATGAACTTTAAACAAGCAAGAGAGGAAGAGTTTGAACTCTTTGAACTCTGGTATTGGAGAAAACTCTTGAGAATACTGTGGATCAGAGATGGTTCTGCAGAACCTTCAGCAGGTTCTGGCCAGTTCTGGAGAACCAATAGTGGAAAGTTTGAGTAGTTTGGAGAACCGGCAAATACCACCTCTGACTGGATCTGCCCCCATCTATTCTCCACCTCCTGATGATCGGCTGAGTGTTCTGTTGCCCTACACAGGAGAACGGAGCTGGAAAGCAGGTTAGTGGGGTGGGAGGTAATGCAATTTTTGCAGTAACCTTCCCCCAGGAGTGGGGAGGGAATGGAGATTTTATAGTATCCTTCCCCTGCCATGCCTACCAAGCCACACCATGCCCACCAAGCCATGCCCACAGAACCGATAGTAAAAAAAGAAAAATTGAATCCCACCACTTTTGTGGATGGTTAAGAAAACAAGCAGAAAGACCATCGACTATATTGATGGAGAATTCTTATTCAAGGCACAAATGACCAGGATCAAAGTATCCTATCAGACTCATCATATGGAGACCCAGCTTACTGGAAAATATTGTAATTCTGGGAAAGGCAGAAGGAAAGAGAAGAGGATGACCAACTGCAAGGTGGATTGACTCAGTCTGAGTGGCAATATAAGTGCACCATTGGAAGATTTCAAAGAACAGGATGGTCAATGAAAAAAGTTTACCTGGTCCCTAGCAGTCAGGAACAAGTTGATGGTGCATCATTCATCAACTTTTTAATATAGTCCCAATTCAGTTCTTCTCATGTGCTACTTTGAAATTTACAGGCATTTGAAAAGTCATATTTCTATGAGTTTTAAGAAAGACTTGACATCTGCCCTCTAAAATAGTCAATTTAATTCCATCCCATTGTTGCAAGATATATATTTTTTTTCATATTATCACAAACAGACCCTGACTAACACAGGGGGCCTTTCCAGAGTGCATTGAGGTGAGCACAGCAGCCTTTGTGTCTTCAAAATATTAAAACAGCTGCATCCTCCAGAAATCAAGCTTGGCTGCTTCAAAAGCTGTCCTTGGTTGCCTCTATATCAAAAATCCTAATGCTTCACCTGCTCCAAACCGTTTTCCTTTTTGCACAGCCTCGTTCTAGCCAAAGGGGCTATGTTGCCCTTCTCTATATGTGCATAAAAGCATGTGACAAGCTTTGGAGTTTAAAGACAGCATTCAACATACATTTTTATCTTTCCTCTTTCAAGCCAGTCAGCAGTTATTAAGGCCAAGAATTTATCACTCACTTCACAAGTATCAGATGGCCTCAATATTGGGAGAAACACTGGGCTCATTTTTAAAGTGTGTTCTAAAATTTCTACAGAGTCTGTAGAACTTTTCAGAATAAGTTTTAGTTTGCAACATGACATCTCTGCCTCTTCATGCCTTCATTTCCCTGTATGAGATGACTGAAAGAAAAAGTTACTGCCAATTCAGTGTTTTTTTCTTTCTTTCAAGACTTTACCTCTCTCAAAACTCAACCCAGCTTAAGTAATATTATCATATACGCATGAAATCAGTCGCAGTCTGATTTGTGTATGAACATTATTTTTTTGCCACTGCACATTTCCTGTCTTCTATAGTAATTCATCTTGACGCAATTAGAAGAAGAAAATTATGCATTTTATTCACTGTTACTCTTCATCTAAACCAATAGAATGCAAGTTATGAGCTGAAGTGGAGACCAGATTAAATTCTGAAAATTAATTTTATACTTTACTTATTCCAGCTAAAGAAATAAAAGTCAAATATTGTTATGCTGATAGTTCCCAAACCTTTGACTAATGGCCATTTTATGTTGTGGGGCTGGGGGTAGAGAGAGATTTCTTCCTCAGCTACAAAAAGGTCAATTCATATTTGTCTGCACTTTTTTGAGTGCTTTGGGTGTTGATCTGAATCTGTGTCTCTCCCACGAATGTAAATGATCAAGGATATTACTGTATCCCACATTTTATCTCTTTGGCCCAAGACCAGCTGGTTTCAAATAGAAGTATTTAATAGGCTTATATTGCACCACAGTGATCTCATCTGAGCAGTAGACATCTGACTTCATTTTATGATTACATTTATTACTTCATAGTAAAGTGTCCAACAGTATAGGACCTGAAATGAGAACAAGAACCAGCAAAAACAGTTTTTGTCCTCTTATTCACTTGAAATCCATATATTGTATTTCTTCATTTTCCTGTAGCAATGAATGGAGAGCCATACGAATAAAGACCATCCTTTGCAGATACTTTCCCCATGAAAGGAAGAGGGAGAATATCAGTTGTGGGATTGAAATTTTTTTACTACCGGTTCTGTGGGCGTGGCTTGGTGGGCATGGCATGGATTGGTGGGAGTGGCTTGGTGGGCATGGCAGGGGAAAGATACTGTAAAATCCCCATTTCCTCCCCACCCCACTAACCTACTTTCCAGCTCCGTTTTCCTGTGCAGGGCAACAAAAGAAGACCCAGCTGATCAGCTGAGACTCAGGAAGCAGAGAATAGATGGGGCAGGGCCAGTCAGAGGTGGTATTTGCCAGTTCTCTGAACTACTCAAACTTTCCACTACCAATTCTCCAGAACTGGTCAGAACCTGCTGAATGCCCAGGTCAAATGTGTATCATGTATCTCAGTAATATTTATACCAGGGTCTTCTAAACATGGCAAGTTGCTTAAGTGTAGACTACTTTCCAGAATTCTTAAATCAATATTCCAACGTTGGGATTTCTGAGTATTAAAATCCACAGATCTGAAAGATGTCAGCTTTGGGAAACATGGACTAGCAGTGACCCCTAGAATTTTCAAGCATAAAACTTTATTATCTGTCACCTGATTGTTTAGCTTCCTTTAACCTTTTGCCCAATTACAGAGTTCTTTGCTACTTGGCAGGGGGGAAAAGGTGAGAAAGAACAAGGGCCAAGCAAACTGTGAATAGGATGCTCCAACTCTCTTTTGCTTCATTATATGGTATCCAAGAGGTATTACTTGATCAATGTAATCCATTGTCCATGACTCTGTTACAAAGCCAGAAACTGGAAACTTTTGGGTGCAAAATGTTTATATGCCACATGCCATGCCAAAGAATACTATAGGAAGGCCCCACCTCCCTAGATTAAAATATTCTTTATTCTTAACATTAAAAAGAGACCGGATAGAATATTTCCCTAAAGGCGAAATGGAGAAAAATCTTAACAAGTCTTCCTGCTATAGGAAAACAGCCTCAAGATGAAACTTAAAGAGGCTAGTCTTTTGGAATGCAGATTTTGTATCCATTCAGAAAGAATGGGCCTATCTATTCATAAGCGAAAAGCGAACAGAGACTCCCAATAAGCAACACAATTAGGCAAGCCAAAGTTGACAAAATTAGCTTAGACAAAATCCTGTGACCTTTTGCCTGTAGAGCCAGCCATGACCCCTACATGACCCCTATATGAATCTGACAACAGCCATTAGAATATTAAAGGACATGATCTTGCATAGGAACAGGTATCTCAATCACGAGGCCCCAAATAATGTATAAAAGTCTACCTGTGTCAGTCCCATTTTGTCAGCCACCCCAGAAACATGTTGCTGTTACTGAAATTTCTGGCTAATAAATAACCAGAGACCTCCTTTTCCAAAATGGTGTCTGCCTCCATTTTACTTTCAGTGTCTTCCTCCTTTTTTCTAACAATACGTATATTCTTTTCTCCTAACTTAAAGATAATTATTTCTGTAGGTATGTAGGCCATCTCCAAGACTCAGTATTAACATTAAATTCCATACTGAATTAGGCATAATTTAGTTTCTATGGGATTTAAGTGCATATAATATACTAAATAGGAATCCATGAGGCATTTTTTAAAAAAACCTCTTACACTCTAATATTTCTTGAAAATCTATTCAAGAACCTTTCCCTAAGACAACAGATAAAATATTATTTTGAACCTTAAAATTTAGCTGATTACAATTTGATCAGTATTTTGATAGATAAAGTGCCTTTGCTTTGTAAAAGAAATCATTTTACATGTTTTCAATTTCTCTGATTACTAGTGAACCAGAGAGGCCTATAAATCACCAAGAGGCTTTTAATAGCAAATAAATGTTTATTTATAGTGCAGCAGTTGTCCCAACTACACAGCTGCCATCAATATTGCATTGGCAACTCAATCTACCATTTTAAATGTTTCTCATTTGCATCATTCACCATTGATACAAATGAACCACATTAATCAGATGTGCACTATTTACGTCTGCCTGAAGACTTGAAAACCCCATTGTTATCTCCATTCAGCCCCACACTTAAAATCTAGAATTATGTTATCCCTTGTTTTTAGCCAAGATTCTACATTTGATAGACACTATGTAGAAATGCAGTATTCGTTTACATGGGCAAAAACAAACAAACAGGCATTCAGATAAGGTTAAACATTTTGCTCAGTTTTCATGCTGCTTAGGTTTTAACTCTTGTGGAATATGCGAACAGAATGAAATCCACGCCATGAATACACATCCATATATCCCATTGGTTTTCTGATTTACCGTATGTAAAGACCAGCAAAATGTATCTATAATTTGAATATGTGCAGTTCATAGTAAATAAACAGAAAGGAGGAACTTAAATTGAAAATATTCATTTGCTACCCAATCCCTTTTATTATTGCTCCTATAAGATGTGGGCATTTTGAGAAATAGACTTTCCCTAAACCCTCAAGAAGATTGTGACTCTAGAAAGTACCTGATCAACTTCAAAATTGTTTTGTTTTTGTTTTGTTTTTTGCTTAAATCTTAAGTCAATTTTCATCATTTTGATAGTTGCCCTTCTGCTGGAACTGGGTAGGAAAGTGTGGCTCTATTTAATTTGTCAGAAGTTCATAGCAAGTCTCACTCCCAATAACTAAGGAACTCTTCTATACAATATTGTAGTAGTCCAAACGGAAGATATGCTTGAGAGATTAGTATTCATCTGAGAAGCTAAACCTCTGCTGTTTAGTGTATCAGAAGATGCTACTTTGAGCTTTATTTTAATATTTACAGGAAGCTTTTAACTTGGTTACCAAGGAGATCTGGTATGATGGATCAAGTATATGACATCACTCACTGTCCCTAGGAAGAAATTCTTTGGAGCATGGCATAACAACTTGCCATCCTTCTTCTTCTTCTTCTTTTACTTCCTGATTCCGATGGCATCACCAATATTGTGGACAAATTATCTGTTGCAGCTGAGTAACACATCAATAAATACTGTATCCCTGTTTACCATCTATTAATTTGCTTTTATAAGCTTCTCTATCTGATTGGGTATGGATTGCAATAAATGCTGTATATACAACATAATATCATAATATCCTGAGGACAAACTTTTCTATTGCTATTGGTTTCAAGTAACAAAGAAATGCTCAATATTTTTGATTTTTTCCAAAGTCTGAATGAAGGTAAATAAACTGAGATTAAATTTTTAAAAGACTGGAATATTATCTGAAGGGGGAGAGTTAGTCCTACTTAAACTTCTTCTAAGTTTTTAGTCCCATCATGGGAACACACAAGGATTAACAGATTTACATTAATCTTTCCTATGACAATCAGGTACTTCATCCTGTTAGCCCTCATGGTTAAGCAGGACCTGCCTGATTAGGACTTAGATAGGGAATCACCTGGACATTCCAGGCCCACTAGCTAGATTGAAAAATTGAAACAAACAAACAAAAAAATCTAGAAGAAGACAATAGCCAACCATTTCTGTAAAGTTGCTAAAGGGATTCGGGAACACCTCCATGAAGTCACCAAGAATCAACTTTCAGTCAAAAGAATCATTATAGACCACAGGTTAACTACAACAAGGCTCACCAACCTTTTGGAACTCAGGGATCACCAAACTCATCATTTTAAATCCTGTGGACCAGAGACCCTGGGAAAATCTCAAAAAACATCTACAGGAAAATTCCCCAGCCTGTTTTCCTACTGATCAATCCTTCTTTATTTGGGATTGCAGGATACCATCTCCAGCTCCGTTCTCAGGGGGGAAGAGAGAGAGGACTTTTGGATTCATGCAAGGAAAGCAGCAGAAGCAGCAGAAGTATTTCTTTCTCTCCCCCAAATTCCGCCAGAAATGAGTCTTTGTGAGACTTGTCACACTGGTGCAACCTCTTGCAGCAGGATGCATTGCAGGGTCCCAAAGACTCATTTCTGGCAGAGTTTGGGGGAGAGAAAGAAAGAGTTTCGCTGCTTTCCTTGCATGCATCCAAAAGCAAAAGAAGAAAGGAGCAGCCCAATGGCCAGGCGAGATGCATGGGACAAGTGGGGCAAGTTCCCTCCCTCCGTCCTTTTCCTCTTCCCCTCTGTACCTCATGTTGTTTGCAATGCAAGCAACGCAAGCCTTGTGTTCCTGCGCAACCTGGATTAATTGCTTTGGAGGGTGCTTTGGGGGTTACATTTCTTTGCGAACCACCAATATTTTCTCGCAGACCACCAGTGGTCCCCGGCCCACTGTTTGGCAACCACTGAACTAGAAAATCCTCCCTGCTAATTCCTAAATCCTCCCTACTTGGTCACCACAATGTAAGAAAGAGGTTGAGACTCTAGAAAGAGTACAGAGAAGAGCAACAAAGATGATTAGGGGATTGGAGGCTAAAACAGATGAAGAACAGTTGCTGGAACTGGATAGCTCCAGTTTGGTTTAGTTCCAGTCTAGTTTGATGAAAAGGACTAGGGGAGACATGATAGCAGTGTTCCAATATCTCAGGGGCTGCCACAAAGAAGAGGGAGTCAAGCTATTCTCCAAAGCACCTGAGGGCAGGACAAGAAGCAATGGGTGGAAACTAATCAAGGAGAGAAGCAACTTAGAACTAAGGAGAAATTTCCTGGAAGTTAGAACAATTAATCAGTGGAACAATTTGACTCCAGAAGTTGTGAATGCTCCAACACTGGAAGTTTTTAAGAAGAGATTGGATAACCATTTGTCTGAAGTGGTGTAGGGTTTCCTGCCTAAGCAGGGGGTTGGACTAGAAGACCTTCAAGGTTCCTTTCAACTCTGTTATTCTAATTCTAATTCAATTATTCAAAATAATGTAGTCATATAGTTCATGCAGCTAGTTCAACCTAAATTACCTATTATGGTATTCATTGAAATGATTAATAATTGAACATCCATTCATTTGTCTATTCAGATACAGAAATCATCTATTTTCTAAGGTTCTGTGTATTATTACAATTTTAGAGGCAGGATTTCTTTGCATCATAAGATAACGTATAATCTTTGTCATAAAGAAGGAGCCCACCCTGATAGCAATTGATGTAGCTCAGCTATCTGTACTACGTGGATAAATGTGGATAATAATGCTGTGTACACATATTTGCTTTCCCTAATCCAGCTGAATCAATTTATTTTTCACTTCTTATCATTCATCATCATTTTGCTTCCATTGCCATGTAAAATCCTCAAATTCCATAAGTATCCAATGCAGGGGTGGGATTCAATTTTTTTAACAACTGGTTCTGTGGACGTGGCTTAGTTGGTGAGTATGGCTTGGTGGCCATGTTATTGGCTGGGCATGGCCAATTCAATATCACTCACATCGAGGAACGCATATCCTCGCCTGGCCTCTCATGACTGTGGGGATGTTGCAACAGTTGTAAGTGTGAAAAATGGTCATGTCACTTTTTTCAGTGCCATTGTAACTTTGAATGGTCACTCCACACAAGCAAAGTACCAGCAAAGGAGAGGAAAAAAACTCCAGGGAAGTTCCTGAGACAGGAAGTTTAGTCATGCCAAGAATGTAATAAGGGTTAACAGAGAGGCAGTTTCTGTAAGCAACACCAGAATGTTTCCTTCCTGCCTTCCTTACAGGATTAGGCCAGTGATTTCTTCTAACAACCGGTTCTCCGAACTGCTTAGAATGTTAACAACCGGTTCTAGCAAATAGGTGTGAACCGGTAGAATCCCACCCCTGATCCAATGCAAGAGTTAGACTGAGAAAGAATACCAGGAACATAATTACTAGATATATTTGATTCTGTGGGAAAGTGACAAGAGGAAAATATTGAAATAATATTAGTCTTTTTATATCCTGTGATTTGCTCACATAGTTTGTGGGAGGAAGGGACAGCTGCTCTGCTCTAAAAGCAATCCTCATTAAAGTTTAGCTTGTTAATATAAGAACATTCTGGAAATCTGACATGACTAAGTATGCTACCACATAAGCAGAAATCCAACTTCAGGAAGACTTGAAGAGGCTGTATGCACATTACTAATATGAGATGGATAGACATTCTCAGTAGTTGGATGGATCTTCTGATCAGTGGTGGAATTCAAAAAAAATTACTACTGGTTCTGTGGGCATGGCTTGTTGGACATGGCTTAGTGGGCATGGCAGGGGAAGGATATTGTAAAATCTCCATTCCCTTCCCACTTCTGGGGGATGGTTACAGCAAAATCCTATTCCCTCCCACCATACTTTGGTCAACCTGCTTTCCAGCTCCATTCTCCTATGCAGGGCAACAAAAGAAAACCCAGCCAAACTTCTGGTTTGAAGGGCTTCAGCGACAGACAGATATCCGCGATTGTGTGCGGTTTCTGTCTGGACTCGCTGCTGGAGCACCCCGAGCTGGCTGGTTTCGGGGCTAAGCCACCCCGTAGAGGTGGTGAAGAGGGGGGACACCGCCAGAAAAGTCGAGGAGAGCTGCATCTCTCCTCCTCAGCTGGCCATTACTCCCTTTCCCAAAGGCGGTAGCAGCGGTGGTCAGAAATGGACACCACAAAGAAGAACTCGACTGGAAAAGAACTTGCAGGAGGAAGATAAGAAGTGAAAGTTTTGGCTGACCGGGTTAAATTGTAAAAGCAACAATCAAGGCATCCTGGAATTTAAACTTACAAAAAATAACATTGCTCCCAAAGAAGAGTCGGAAGCAGTGAAGGAAAGTGAAAAGGGAAAGGTTTGGCTTTTTTTTCCTTCTCTCTCCTTCCCTATACTGACAACTAAGAGACTTAAATAAGAAATCGGTAAAATCCGCTTTGACATCAATAGGCAATTAAGCTGAAAATAAAACAAAATGCCAAAGGAATAATAAAGATTTCTGGACATTAAAAACTTTCTTTTCCATAAGCAGGAAGGGAGAGAAAAAGAATAAGGGTAGGATCTGGAAGAGGGAGGAGACTACCTGGAATTAAACAGAATCTAAAGTAAAATTTCAACAAGACTTCTAAAAGATACATTTTAACTGAAACTTTGCAACTAAATAGTAACCCCAGGAAGAGAAAGTGAAAAAAAAGAGCAAAAAAGAAACAGCTTGCATGTATTTGGATTATTTGGTGATTTTTGGATTTGGGGTTATTATATTTGAATGACTAAAATCAATCAGGTGGTTGTTTGAAAATTTATACAATGGCACCACTTCTGGATGAATTGAAAATGGAACTTAAAAAGTACAAAGAAGATGCACAAAAAGGGAAGGATTCTTTTGGCTTAGTTTTTCAATTCTTAGAAATGGAGATTTGGAACTACGAGAAACAACAAGAAATGTCTGCAAAACAAGAAGATTGGGACAAAGAAGAAGCCATCTTTAATGAACAAGTAATTCTATTTGGGGAAGAAAAAGGAAATGGGGGGAAAGAGAATGGAGAATTTAAGACTTAAAAAAACAACCAAAGAAAAGAAAAATAATTCAAAAAATAAGTATAATACTGGAAAGCAACAGAAAAGGGGAATACAGAAGAGAGAAACAGAGGTAGAGAGACAAGGGGGTAAAAGGGGGAGAGAGAAGAAGAGAGGAACGAAGGAAAGGAAAAGAAGTTACAAAGGACTGGAGCAAGATATAGAGAAACAGGACCTATTTAGAGATAATGGGTGAAAATCTAACTGAAAAAGGGATTCTGTAAAGGTACATAAGATTGTACTGTTATATTAGTAATAGAAATAACTTTAGAAAATTGGAAACAATGTATGATTAAAATGAGGGATAAAATAGTTAGTGTAATTTAGTGAAATGTTTGTGAATAAAATAAGTGAAATAAAATAAATGAGAAAATTGAATTAGTAAGGAACAGGAACATTTTAATTAGTCAATGTTTTATAAAATATAAGAGAAGAGGGGCGGAATTAACTATGGAAAGTTTATAATTGTTCCCACAGAAGTATGATATTTAATTGAAAAGTAATGTTGAAGATGTTAAGACTTTAATGAATATTAATATTAATGATAGAATTGAATTGGAATGGAATATTGTTTTAATTATATACATTTATATATTTTTTTCTTTTTTTAAGAATACAGTGTGTATTTTAAGAATGTACCAAGCAGAATCCGAATGGAAGTTATGTATTATATTGAATGTTACAACTTTAGGGAAAAAATATAAAGGCGTCATACTCCAATCAGTAACTACAGGAGAAATTTTGTTTAATGAGAAAAGATAATAGATAATTGAAACAGGACAGACAAAAAATATAAATACAATGATTTGAATTGAGATGAGATAATTAAAATAAAATTGAGAAAATTAAAAGAGGGGAGAAGCTATGCAGAAAATGTAAAATAGTAAGCATGAACCTGAATTTGTGTCTGTATGAAGAAATGTAATCTGGGATTATGCTGCTTTCAAAAAAGATGTTTTATTTGTATTTTTTTTCTCTTTGTGAAGACTCAAATAAAATTTACAAAAAAAAAAGAAGAAGAAGACCCAGCCGATCTGGGACTTGGGAGGCAGAGAATAATACATGGGGCAGGGACAGTCAGAGGTGATCTTTGCTGGTTCTCCAAACTACTCAAAATTTTCACTACCGGTTCTCCAGAAGTGGTCAGAACCTGCTGAATACCACCTCTGCTTAAAGGTAAATGTGCTGCCCCACTCTCTTTCACACACACATTACTGTGGTTTAGTGAGTGTATTAATATTCCCCAGCAAATATCTTCACCAAAGAATCCAGAACTGTCCCAGTTAAGTCCAGTCCAAGCATACCAATGTTAGTCCAAACAGCAATGGCCAAAGTGTCCACAAAGCACTTGAAAGTTTCTCTAACAAAATAAATCTACCAGGCAAGCTTACATCCACAACACAAGAGAGCTCACAAATCAAGAAAACTCCACAGTTTCCAAGGCACGATTCAAGTGCAGACACAGTGTCAATCCACAGCAAGGCAAGAACCACAATGACCAGAAAACACACAGTTAAGAAACAAACATATTGTTCTCAGCAATGCCTCCCTCCATCTGCTGTGCAAAATAGCCAGCTTCCAGTGCAGCCTATCAAGAAGGGTGAGACTTTCTCCTCATGAATAGTCTGGCTGACGTTCTCTGTTCCCGCCTTTTCTCTGCACTATATTTGGATCAGCTACAGAAGGCAGTTCCTCCTCCTTCTCCTCCTCACTGACCATCTACAAGTGTATGTTTTTCCCAGCTGTAGCCTCAGACAAGTCCCTTCTGATCACTGCTTGTACCCAGTCAGCTCCTGACATGCCAAGAATTTGTTCATCCTCTCCTCCCACAAGCTGATATATAGAGAGGTATCATTTGGGGGAGTCCTCACAGTAAAAAAGCCATGATGGTGCAATGGTTAGAATACAGTATTGCAGGCTAATTCTGCCGACTGCCAGCAGTTCAATTCTGAATGGCTCAACATTGACTCAGTGTTCTTTCCTTCTGAAGTCAGTAAAATGATGACCCAGATTGTTGAGAGCAATATGCTAACTCCGTAAACTGCTTAGACAGGGCTGAAAAGCACCGTGAAGTGGTATATAAGTTTAAGTGTGATTGCTATTGCTAAAACCCTTGTATATTCATTTTCTTTTAAAAATTATCTTTACAGCTAAAATCAATTAATTCCAATGCATGTATTTTAGGGTCCTTTTAACATACATATTTTCATTTTCAATAATTCTTTTCAAACTTTAGAAATTACTCAAGCATTATAAAAAAGAAAAAAATGATACATTTTCAAATCCACTTTATATGCACAAAACAATGCACTGGAACAATGCATTTATTTTAATTACATAATATCAAAGTAGAAAATCTATCCTAATTCAAATTAATTTAGTAAATTTAAGCCACACCCACCTGTTTGTCCTTATAAAATAAAATCTTGTTCTTCTTCAGAATGTCTATTAAATAAGTATAAATTTCTCTTTTTTTCAAGACATTCTCCAATATGATTTTTCAAAGCAAATATATCAATATTGTCAATTTCCATTTCAATTTTCAAGTAGAGATCCCAAACTGTTCTCTTGAGTATTGTAAATTTACTTGCAATTCTTCTCCTTTCAGTTGCACTGGGAGACTTGCAATTAAACCATCTTTATATCAGGCACTGTTGATATCAGATTTATATTCCAAAATTACAGTTGAGTACTGTAATTTATCAAATACTTATGCATTAGCCTCAGTGGTTTGATAACTTTCTGCACTTGGCTGAATCTCTGGATTACTCATCTTTCTTCCATTTACTTGAGTAATTTATTCCTCTTCTCTTCTTTCATGACATAGTTGATCTATAAAGTGAATTATTTTGTTTAAATATCTGTGGAGATTCTCAGTCATTCAAGGTCATGGTTGTTCCAAAGGTGCTTTCTTTCAAAAGGCAGCTGGACTTTCTCGCTTTGCTTGAAGAGCTTCTTCAATTCTGACTGAATGGTGGGGAATGGAAGGATTTATATCCCTTGCAGTCATCTGGTCATTAGCCTCTTTCTGAGAGTCACTGAAGCCATTTAGATGTTTATCTATACAGTTGTGGGCACCTGAATCTTGCAGTCTGCAATTTTTTTTTTCTGGAAATCATTTCCAGAAAATTTCCAGGAAAAAAAAAATCAATGCATGGCTGTTGAACTCTTAAGAAAAGGTATGCTCAGTATTTGCTTTCAAGTTCAAATTTCTGTACCATCATTATATAATGTCCGTTTGTATAAAATTAATAACAATATGTGATAATAAGATTTTCTCCTTTCTATTTTGGCTATTTTACATATTTTTTATGTGAGACAATAACTTACTGTATTTCTGAAAAAATTCAGAATTAGAGCCTCCAGATGCTATTGTAGAGCATTCAGGGTACTGCAAAATATTAGCTTTAGATGCATTGTTTTATGATGCACATATTTTACATAAAAATTATATTTTGTAAGTTGGCAATATTTTATTTGTGCCCTGGTAATTGACAGATATTAAAAAAATAAGGAATTGGAATCCCCAACATCCTGCCCATCCATCATACTTTGTAAAAATCAGGAAATTAAAAAGAAAATAAAAGGACAAGGGAAAATGTCTAATAGACTAGTTTAACTTCAGAAACACTATTGGCCAAATCAGTATTCTAGCCTTCATAGATGACACACTGCTCCTTCATCTTTTGGTTAAAATCAAGTGTGTGTGTAGAAATTATTATCAAAACCTTCATCCTTGAAACCTTTAAGGACTTATAACATCCAAGAAGTAGTTATTTCACCTTTGAGGTCTTTGAAGAAGCAAGATAAAAGGAGCATTGCTGCTTTTGATCTTTGGTGTTGGATAAAACTCCTGAGAAAATCATTGACAAATGGATCATTGAATAAAACAGAGTTCACGTTTGAGGCACCAATGATTAAATCTTCAGAGCTGGACACATTGTACAAAGCCCTAGGTCTCTGGAGAATCCTATACTGCTAGAAAAGGTGGAAAGAAGGAGAAGAGGGCAATTGGCATCAAGGTGGATCAACTCAATTATAGTGGCAATGGGTGCATCACTGGAAGACTTAAAGGAGTAGGTTTGGAACAGGTCATAATCTAAAAAAAACAGTCACAAAGAGTCAATACTGAACGGATAGTTCTAAATCAATCAATGAATCAATTCTCATATCTTTGACCTAATTCTGCCCACATTTTACAGTTTAATGCCATCATATTATCTCAAAGACTGCACCTAAGAATTTCGGCATTAAATCACAGGGATTCTCTGGCATCTCTACATTCTTTAAAATATTTAAGAAATGGGCATTAAAACAAGCTAGAAAATCCTACTATTGGTCTCTTTCAAGTCTTCTTTTTCTTTATGAAAATGGAATTAAGAATATCAGTTTTTTTTTAATCTCAGTTCTATGCTTGGGAAGTCCATGTGAAATAGCAGTAACACTTAGAATTATATACCACTTTGTAGTGCTTTACAACATTCTCTGAAAAGCTTACAAAGTCAGCACTTTGCCTTCAACAATCTGGGTCCACATTTTACCAACCTCGGAAGCAGTTGTGGGATTAAAAAAAAATTACTATTGGTACTGTGGGCACGGCTTGGTGTGCATGGCATGGCTTGGTGGGCATGGCTTGGTGGGCATGGCAGGGGGAGGATACTGTAAAATCTCCATTCCCTCCCCGCCCCACTAACCTGCTTTCCAGCTCCATTTTCCTGTGCAAGGCAACAAAAGAAGACCCAGCCGATCAGCTGGGACTCAGGAGGCAGAGAATAGATGGGAGCGAGGCCAGTCAGAGGTGGTATTTGCCAGTTCTCTGAACTACTCAAAATTTCCACTAGCAGTCCTCCAGAACTGGTCAGAACCTGCTGAATACCACCTCTGCTTGGAAGGATGGAAGGCTGAGTCAACCTTGAGAGCCAATCAGGGTTGAATTTCTGGCAGTAGGCAGAGTTAGTCTGCAATAATGTATTCTAACCACTGTACCACTGTGGCTCTCTTTACATAAAGAAAATGAAACCCATAGATGGGTTAAATTAATATATATAATATTCTATGATCTGAACAATAAAAAATCATTTTAAAAATCTTAAATCTTATCACAAATTCAGTGCAAGTCTCCTTAAATGTGGAATAATTACTATACTTTAGTCCTATCTTATAGTGAAGTTCTTCAAAGTTCTACCTCAAAATACAGTGGAAAATCACTAATGTTCTGGTACAAAATACACAAGCATAATTGTTTATCTACACTGTATCTCCTCCCAACTTAATTTGAAATTAGTACAAAACATACACATTACATAAAAATTCCAATTTCAATTCCCAATATTTCCAAATTGCAATCATGAATAAATGCTACTGATAACATTCTACTTCTTCCATTTTTTTCTATCACATAGTCACAGGACACTAGTAGACTGTTCAGTAAAAGGGCCCAACAGGGGAGTTGTTTTGTTTCATTTGCTTCCTATTTATTTATTTATTTTGTCAAGCAATTATAAGATAACAGGTATAGGTATAAACATAGTTCTGGATACATGAAATGGATACATATAAGAAAAATAAAAGAAATAAAAATAAAAAAGAAACAATAGGACAGGGACGGTAGGCACATTGGTGCGGTTATGCACACCCCCTACAGACCTCTTAGGAAAGCGGTGAGGTCAATAGTAAACAGTCTAAGGTTAAAGTTTTTGTGGTTTGGGGAAGAAACCACAGAGTCAGGTAGAGTATTCCAGACATTTACCACTCTATTACTGAATTCGTATTTTCTGCAATCAAGTTTGGTGCGGTTTACCTTGAGTTTGTATCTATTGTTTGCTCTTGTATTGTTATGGTTGAAGCTGAAGTATTCATTGACAAGTAGGACATTGTAATGTATAATTTTATGTACTATACTTGGATCAGACCAAAGGCGGCATAGTTCTAGGTTTTCTAGGTCTAGAATTTCAAGACTGGTGGCATAAGGTATTCTGCAATGAGTAGAGGAGAGGAGAACTCTTCTTGTGAAATATTTCTGGACTTTCTCAGCTGTGTTAATATCAGATACGTAATGCAGGTTCCAGACTGATGAGCTGTATTCAAGTATTTGTCTAGCAAATGTTTTGTATGCTTTCATTAGTAGTGTGATATTACCAGAGAAAAAGCTATGTAGGATTAGGTTAACAACTCTTAATGCCTTTTTGGCTATGTAGTTACAGTGGGCTCTAGCACTTAGTTCATTAGAGATGAGAACTCCAAGGTCCTTGACAGAGTTTGGATCCTCAACAAGGTCTTGACTATTCCGCTTGTATTTTCTTTTCTTTTTTTCTTTTTTTTTTTGCCAATATGTAAGACAGAGCATTTATTTGTTAAAATTTGAAGTTGCCATTTGTTTTACCATTCTGATACATAGTCAAGATCTTTTTGAAGGGTAGCAGTATTGTCTGTGGTGTTGAATAGCTTTACATCATCAGTGAAGAGAACATGTTCTTAATATGATCACAGAGATCATTTATGTGGCGTATGAAGAGAGTTGGTCCTAGAACACTGCCCTGGGGGACACCACTGTTGACAGGTACAGAATTTGATTGGACACTTCCAATTTTGACCATTTGTTGTCTGTTTGACAGGAATGCTTCTATCCAGTTATGCAGGTGTCCAGAGATACCATAAGGTTTTAGTTTTAGGAGTAGTTTGTCATGTACCACTGAATCAAAGGGTTTACAGAAGTCTATGTAGATTGCGTCTATTGCTTTGTCCTGATTGAGTTTTGTAGTCCATATGTTTCTGCAGTATAAGAGTTGTAGATTACAGGATTTTTTTTTCTGAAACCAAATTGTTTATTAGAGAGTAGGCTGTTTGTCTCTAAGTGGAAGATAATGGATTGGTTATTAATTGATTCCATGATTTTACAGGTGACGCAGCATAAGGAGATTGGTCTGTAATTTTCAACTAGGCTGGGGTCTCCCTTTTTGAAGATGTGGATGACCGTGGCTTGTGACCATAGGTTAGGCAAGGAGCTGGTCCTGAAAGATTTTTCAAAGATTATGCTTAGAGGTTCGGCTATGGCAGTGGATAGCTTTTTTAAGAAGTAGGCACATATTCCATCCGGTCCAATAGATAGAGATAGTTTTAGATTGTGTAGTGCTTTTTCAACGTTGTCTTCTGTGAAATCGATATGTATTAGATCATTGTAGTTGTCTGTGCTCCTTTTGCAATATCTTTCTCAACCAAACATTCACAACTTTTCATAAATATTTATCTTCAAGCAAAGACCAAAGCAGGTGTGTTGCCCTTGGTAGAGTCAGACTCTGAGGGAGAGGAGGAACAGCCGACAGGGAGTGGAGGTGTGGCTCCAGAGGTTATGGAGGAGGCTGGGGAAGGGCAGAGGCTGGCTGGGCAGTCAGAGGAAGAACTTGGTCCATCCCCTCTTCATCATAGGACACACAAGGAGGAATGGAGGAGGAAACAACTTAGCTTACGAGAGAGAAGCGGCCATGATCCCCCTCATTGGTTGCAGCTGGGGAGAATAGTATATAAGAGAGACAGTTAAAACACAGCGTTGCCAGAAGCAAAGTGTGTTTTATTTTGGGCCTAAGTTATCTTGGTTGGCATCCTTCCAACAGATTGTGCCTTGTTATCTCCTTGAAGTTGGTAATTATTTATCCTGGTCCGTTGTGGAATTTCCTTCATTGTAGTTTGTTTTGGGTTTTTTATTTCACCTCTATCTGCTCATTAAGATCAGACTGTATTGCTTTCTTTTGAAGACTATTTTTGAGGAAGTTTTATCTCAAACTGAGAATTATTGGGGCCAAGTTGGAGGCATGAAAGGACATTTATTTACATTTTGGATTTTGTTACATTTGTGTTACACTCCAGGTCATCACAGCAGGAAATATTCATCCTCCCAAGTAAAAGCTTCAAAAAGATTTAAGAGCTACTTCATTGCCAAGGCATGTTGAAACTGCCTATTATAGGAAGGTGGTGTTGAACGAGGGGAATGATGGATCACTCTATTACTACCCTGTGACTTCTTATTCATGTCTTCTGAAGTTTCCAATATTGGCCACCATCAGAGGTGGTATACTAAGCTGGATAGACTATTGAGCTCACCCAGAATGGGAGTATTTTTAAGTATCTTCTTAATCAATCTAACACAAGGTTCCCTACTGTACTTTAAGGGTTACTTAATAGGAAATATTGCTTTAATTTGGGTGAAAGCACATTCCCATTCCACAAGTTAATTGCCATCTTAACTAAGCCTGACTCTAGTTCACAACCTTTTCTAGTAAAAGACACAAATTAATGGAATTATGAATGGCCACCATACCCAGATGTCACTGAATGAGGAAGGTGATTATAACTTCTAGTAAGTTATATACGAACCACGAGCATAAGGATAATATGTTTTTAATTCATTTGAAAATTATGGAAAGATGAGAAAAGCATGGAAGTTGGAGACATAGCTTCAAAGAAATTGATAATTTTTTTCATCTTATATTTTTGGAACGATTTGAAGAAACAACAGCAAACAAGAAATTCCTTCTTTCTTCTTCTCTTCAGTCATTATATCCAAATTTCAGCTCATGAGCACAAGACATAAGTGTCAAAAATGTCAAGACAAGCCAAACCACTTCCTTCAGCTCAGAGATTGCCTTGCTTTCATTCCATTTTCATTCATCTCAGGTGAATTAAATGTTGATTAGAACTATTCAGATCCAACTATGCTACATGGCTTCTTGCGGGCCATCTGCAATACTGTATACTCAGAGGAAAAAGACAATATTAGTTTTAACAGCCACTGATTTCTGTAGCACTGAAGCTTCCTTCTGTGAAAAAATGAATACGGAGCATCTAATTTTGATTTGGCTTCTTCATGGCTGAGGAGAGTAACTCAGACAAAGTTATTTCTTCTTTGGTAAGAGGGAGAGTGTGGCAAAGGATCATTTTTAAAAAGAAACAATCAGAATATTAACTCTTTGTATTATTGGATCTGCTCTGTAATTTTTTATTATTAGTTTTTAGGTATTTATATAATGTAGTTCCCTGCCATTCTTTCCATGCTTCTTGGTGGATTTTTCTTAGTATGTATTTATCGGAATTTCATCCATAGGAAAAGATTCTCAGACCAAGAATGCAGTGAATGTAAACAAGCAATGTGCAAAAGTGATTAATGGTTTAGCATGACAAAATCAGAGGGTAAGAATTCCATTACATGGCAGAAGTGCAAAAAACCGAGGATACTATGTTTGACCTTGAAGAGGACATGTCATGCCACAGCATATAACTTTATATACTGCTGTTGCTCTTTAACCCCATCTAGTGGCCGGAGAGACAAATATGCTCTTACATACATTTTTTATATACGGTTGTTGCCCTCTAGCCCCATCTAGTGGCCAGAGAGACAAAATACAAAGTACATTGTTTGAAATGACCCAACCCAGTTACCCATCAGCCTGCACTTTCAAATCAAGTGCATGCTGGGAAGCCACACTCAATTTTTCCTGTAGCATTTGAAGAAAGCAGAAGCACAAAGAAGAATCCATCTTAATCTATGGCACATGGTCATCCAAGCACAAACCCACTCCACACACAGAGCATCACTGATGAGATTTAAATTTCTTGTGTTTTTTAATTGTTATGTTCAGCAGTAACCCAATACTGTCTATCTTGTATTTGGTTCTTATTGTATGTATCCCTATTTTCCCTAGTTTTGCCATATCCTGTTCTTCCAATAAAGATCTATGCACATGGTCTGTTTTACTGGAGGATAGGTGGGTTTAGCTGTATGTCAAGCTACACACAGACAGAACACATAACATTGCATTAGCTTCATATTACTCAGTGACTGTTTACTGCTTCTGAATTTTCTGATTTGAGATGTAGTTCTTATCTTGTTAAAATCCCTGGGAAGTTTCCACCCATTTGTATTTGCAGTGAGAGACAAGGGAGAGGCGACTGATAAAAGGAGCATTGCAGCAAGTCACTGCCCTTTTGTGCACACACACTGCAATGTCAATGAACACCCCAAGGGGAGAATCAGATGACACACTATAACTCTTGCTTTTGTCATTCAGCAGAATCAGTAAGATTCTTAGGATGCCTAGTCCAGTTTGGCAAATCTAATATTATTCTTTTGGCATCTACCCCGTATCTCAAGGAAAACACTATACTGAAGTTTCAGAGAAAGTCCTAGGCAATTTGATAACATCCCTAAATAGTAAGGATTGTGAGATCCATGAAGGCTATAGGCCTTTGCAGCTGACATTAGAGGAAAACTTTTCATAGCAATTTCTGAAAGTGCAATTTCCCTGCAATGCGGTAGATGAAATAACTCATGGACAGGGAGTCAAATGAATGTTTCTTCCCATCCATTTGTGTCAAGCTTAAATGAATTGGTCTTAAATGATCGGACATAATAGATAAATCAATGGATGGATAACTTCGCCGTGTTTATTTATTGAATGCTTTCACAAGCTGTAAAGAATCTTGCATGCTACTTTTTGATTTTCACTTTTTGACACATTGCCCAATTCCATCATTAGTTCATCAATGAAATAGATTGATATCTGAACTTGGCATACTTACTTCTTCAGCAGAAAGGCACACGATTATCCTGGGGATACAGTGAAAGTATGATAGTAACTGTGTAGTAGTAGAGTAGAAAGTAAAAATGTGTCAATCATCTCCAGTTGAATTTACATCTAACGCACTCCCAATCAATCGTTATATCAGATCAGACCAAGCAGACATACCACTCAGAACAGCTAACTGCTAACATAATATTTGCTTGGTTTGCAAATATTAAAACCAATTTATTGTCAAAATGGGGAAATAGGTCAGAGAAAAGCAAGAAGACATAAATAATATTTGTCACCTATCTCAAAAGAACAGAATTTTCCAGAACTACTGGAAACAATACTGCGGATAATTAGCGTGGACGGTCCCAAAGAAAGTGGCCTTTAGTTATTCCAGCCTTAACCCTTTTTTTTGTACCTTGCAACAGAAACAAATGGGAAATTGGATACCAATTAATTGTTCCTCAATTCTGCACATTAAGAAACAATGTCGCAGGCAGGGGTGGTATCTGCAGCAAAAAGGATAGTTTTCCTTTCCAGAGGTTTCAAAAAATATGAGCTATAGATGCTGGTACTGCAGATATTTTCTTTTTAGTGAATGTGATGGCAAGGTTTTGAACCAAGGAAAGGTCAAATCATACATTACAAGATACAAATACCTATTAAATTTGGAGTTAACTTCCTGGGCAATCCCCTGTTGGAAATGGATCATATAAATACTGACTCAATTGTTTATCTGCCTTAAAAAGTGTTTTTGCAGAATTCCCTGTTCATTGAGAATAAAAAAAGTGCTTTTGTGAGACATATAGATGTTTTCTGATGTCCAGAATAAACATGATAATATTCAGTAATATTTTACTGAAATTATTATTCTTGCTGAGTGAATAGTTACCTTCATAGATTTAATTAATAGCAGCCGCCGCCGAGTATTTGTGGTTCAAGCACCATGGGGCAAATTGCTAATCAGAACTACATGGCCACTGGAGAGAATGGAAAGCACAGAAAATGACAGAGCTTTTTCTTCAATGTGCAAAGAGCGAGCTTCATTAACTAATTTCATATGTAATCAATTTGCAAATAAGCTAAAACGTTGAAGCCCAGAGGGCTAGCACCTAAATACTTACCATTAGAGGATGGCGAGTGACTTATTGAAATTATTGCAGCCATAATTATTTTATCCATGATTGTGAGGAAAAACATATAAAAGGAATTTCCACTGGTCAAGGTCACAGGCCGGGAACATAGCCTCTGCAATCGATAATGAACTGGCAGCCAGCATAAATTAACCATTTTCACATTCAATCAAAGATAAGAGCTAGGAAGGTTTGACATATGCATATCATTTGTTTAGTTTTATTAAAGGTTTTGCCCTTTCTTTATGAGGCTTCGTATCAGAGGTGGTATTCAGCAGATTCTGACCAGTTCTGGAGAACCAGTAGCGGAAATTTTGAGTAGTTCAGAGAACCGGCAAATCCTATTTCTGACTCGCCCCGCCCTCATCTATTCTCTGCCTACCAAGTCCCAGCTGATCAGCTGGGTCTTCTTTTGTTGCCCTGCACAGGAGAACAGAGCTGGAAAGCAAGTTAGTAGGGTGGGGAGGGAATGGGATTTTGCAGAATCCTTCCCCCAGGAGTGGAGAAGGAATAAGGATTTTACAGTATCCTTCCCCGGGAGTGGGGTGGGAATGGTGATTTTGCAGTATCCTTCCCCGCCACGCCCACCAAGCCAAGCCACCCACACCAAGCCATGCCACGCCCACTAAGCCACACCCACAGAACCAGTAGTAAAAAAAAAAAAAAAGGAATCTCACCACTGCTTCGTATTATAGCAGGGCAAGCACTGGTTGTCTGGTCCAGGAGATCCCAGTTGAATGAATGAATCAGTCAACATTATATCTTATTTTGGGACATAGTAATATATAATGAATAAAATATTGTATTGCGTTGAGCTTCACAAGACCTATACTATAATGATTAGGCCTAAAACTGATGGTTTTCAGAGATGATTCCATACTATGTTACAAGGGTGGGATTCTACCAGTTCGGACCAGTTCTATAGAACCGGTTGTTATGATTTTGCACAGTTCGGAGAACTGGCAAATTGTGCCACTGGCTGGCCCTGCCCCTCTCCATCTGCCCCTCCCCTCCTTGCACAGTTAGTCCTTATCACACATGTGCCACATCGCGCATATGCCCAACATCGCTGACTCCCACGCCCAGTCACTCGTTAAGGTATTTCTTTTTTTTCTTTTTCTCCCAATGATCAGCTGTTCTGACGATCAGCTATGCTGGGATCCCCCTCACTGTCTTACTGCTTCACTCAGGAGGCTTCCCTGAGGCCCAGGAGGCAAAAAGGGGCATGTGGAGGGAGTGTATTGAGTGCCCCCCTCCTCTCCATTTTTTTTTTGCCTTTTGGGCCTCAGGGAGACTTCCTGGGTGCAAAAACACCACCCCAGGAGGCTTCCCTGAGGCCCAGGAGACCCAAAAACAGTGTGGGAGGGTGCTGCAAAAAAATCCACACTCACCAAGCCATGCCCACAGAGCCGGTTGTTAAAAAAATTTGAATCCCACCCCTGCTATGTTATTAAGATGATGCATAGGGCTGCGACGAGGTTTTGAAGGAGATCTTTAGTTCAACAAGCTTTCAATCAAATCATCCCACCTAAATTTCTATCAAAGTAGATATGAAGAAGTCCTTTCCAAGTGGGGCCGACCTTGCCAACCATCTATTGCAAGGGTGTCAAACTCAAGGCCCACGGACTGGATCCGTCCCATGAGATGCTTAGATAGGGTCTGCTGGCCCCGCCCTGGAAACAGCAAAGGACCAGCCTGCAGGGCCTCTGCCAGCAAAAACCAGAGCTCGTGATGGCTTCCTGCAACCCTCTGACTCCCCAAGCTCTGCTTTTGCTGGCAAAAGGTGACAGGAGGCCATCATGGCTGAAAATGGAGCCTTGATGAGAGTCGTCGAGCTGGACATGTTCCCCCATGGCCAAGACCCCCCCAGCTCCCCAGGGTCAAACACAACTCTGATACATCCCACAATGAAATCAAGTTTGACACCCCTGATCTACTGGATGTTCATCCTTTTGGCATCCCCAAACACCCAGTGGTGAGAGGCCGCCATTCTTATCAATTCACTAGAGTGAGTCAATGCTCCTTAGTGTCATCCAAAACAGCGCGTAGAAAAATAATGTTTACATTTTTATTTTTTATTTTTTTAAGTTGGGTAGGACACCTTGAATATCAGTTCTGCACAATCTGGGTTGTTTTGCTGGACAATTTGAAAATTGATTTCTATTACTTTCTGTTACTCCTTTCTATTACTCCTTAGAGATACAAAGGCGATACTTTTTTAAAAAAAAAGTATTGTGAAATCCTTGAAAATAATTAGAATAAACAAGGCCAATGTAATCTAAAGCAGTGGTTCCCAACCAGTGGGCCGGGGAGCACTGGTGGTCCACGAGAAAATTTTGGTGGTCCGCAGAGAAATGTTACCCCCAAAGCACCCCCCCAAAGCAATTAATCCAGGCTGCGGGGGAACACAAAGCTGTGCTGCCCACATGGCCTGCAGGAACACAAGGCTTATGTCGCTTGCATTGTGAACACAAGGTAGTGAGGGGAGCGGGGGAAAGGGCGGAGGGGGACAACTTGCCCCATTCCCCCCACGTGCCTGGCCTGGCTCCCAGGCTGCTGCTTTCCGCTACTTCTGCTTTTGGCTGCGCGCAAGGAAAGCAGCAAAAGTCTTTCTTTCTCTCCCCCAAACGCTGCCAGAAATGAGTCTTTGGGAGCCTGCAAGGCATCCAGCTCCAAGAGGCTGCACCTGCACAATAAATCTCACAAAGACTCATTCCTGGTGGAGTTTGGCGGGGGAGAAAGAAAAACCTCTGCTGCTTCTGCTGCTTTCCTTGCATGAAGCCAAAAGTCTCTTTCTCCCCCATGAGAACGGAGCTGGAGACGGTATCCTGCGATCCTAAATAAAGAATGATCAATCAGTAGGAAAATGGGATGGGGAATTTTCCTGCAGACTTTTTTTAGGATTTTCCCAGGGTCTCTTGGGTCCACGGGATGTAAAAGTATGAGTTTGGTGGTCCCTGAGGTCCAAAAGGTTGGCGACCCCTGATCTAAAGGATCTACCATCTCTGCTGTGTTAGATCCAATCTGACCCAATGTGAAATAGTTACAAGGATTTTGATAGTTTCTCACTATAACCTATAGACAAAAGGAGGGTTTTCCCAAAATCAAATCTTAGAATACTTTGAATAAAACCAACTAGTTATCAAATTGTTATCAATGAAATATTTCTATCCTTAAATCTCATGCCTGCAATTTAGATCAAATCACATATTTTTCAATTATAATCTGTTACAAAAAAATGAGAGGCATTTAGAATATGATATTTTCATAAGTATTATAAACCCATAGATGGCATAACCCATTGAAAAACTAGATTCTAATTATGCTTAGATTGCCCATCAAAAAGTAAGAAGGTTAAACAGAATTCAGGTTAAATCGCCGCATTTTTTCTCAGCAACAGTTTCATAGAAGTATTTGGCTGTTGTGACTGGATAGCCAGATGGACACACCTGAACTATCTATCAAGTTAGCTCTGGAAAGGAGCACAAACTAGTTCCTGGGAAAATAGGGGACCAAGTATTATTTAACCTTTGCTTTAACCAAGGGAATATTTCGATTGCTTCAATCTTGCTTGACAACCAACATCTCATCTGGGGACTTTTGGTTACTAAGAAGGTTAGCAAAGAAACATGTAAATAATTTTTAAAAGCAGAAGACTCTGAACTTGTCCTGTCTCCAATTTGCATGTGCCAAGTGATGGATGGATGGATGGCAGTGGTGGGATTCAATTTTTTTTACTATCGGTTCTATGGGTGTGGCTTGGTGGGCGTGGCAGGGGAAGGATACTGTAAAATCTCCAGTCAGAGGTGGTATATTTGCCAGTTCTCTGAACTACTCAAAATTTCTGCTACCAGTTCTCCAGAACTGGTTAGAACCTGCTGGATACCACCTCTGATGGATGGGTGGATGGATGGATGGATGGATGGATGGATGGATGGATGGATGGATGGATGGAACACATCCTCTGCTTTCTATATGGTATTTGAAAGCAATTTGAAAACAATCATTTGCAGGTGATAGAATCTCCAGGAAAGCTCTGAACACCTTAAAGACCTTCATGGCATGGGTCCAGGTTGCTTGATGGACCATCTCACTCCACTGAGATTGGTCCACCCATGCCACTCGTGCCGGCAGAGGAGCCATGCTGAGGGTCCAGTTAGCCTGATTATTGCAGCTGGTGGGGTCCAGAAGGAGGTCCTTCTCTGCTGTTGCTCCTGTCCTCTGGAACTTCTTGTTCCCCAATATGAAGTTGACCCCAACCCTCCTATCTTTTTTGTAAGGCCCTAAACATATGGCTCTGCCAGTTGGCTTGGGGCCCCATTGCAGGAACAGTATAATGGAAGAGCTTGGTTGAGTAATAACAGAACCCACCTCTCCCCCATCCTCCCCATGTGATTTTGGTTTTAATGTTTGGTTTTAACTTTTTATGATTTAGTTTAGACTGTAACTGTAAAAGTTACCTTATGGTAAAATGGGTGGCCAATAAATTTTATAAATAAATAAATAAAATCAGGTAATAAAAAAGCTCTGAAATAACTGCAAAACTATACTGATGTTGTAAAGGCTTAATGTTCTTTGGGAAGTAGGCAGAGGAGGGAGACACAATGTATTTTGATCACTGGAAATAGAGTAGAAAGGAAATGATTAAGCAGAAGCTTAATTGCAGTGCAAAGGTGCTAATGCTCCTTTCGATTAAATTTACAAGTAGCAAAACTTTATGTTACTGCATTCTTTAATGGAGTTAGCTTGAAGAAAGTTTGTGTTGAGAGCAGGGGTGTCAAACTCAATTTCATTGAGGGTCACATCAGGGTTCTGGTTGACTTCAGGGGGCGTGGTCATCAGGGTGGATGTGGCCAGCTTGACACCAGTCCCCAAACTGCTGGCATGTTTTGTCTTTGCATTGGGTAGACTGGGCCGAAGCAACTTGACACCCCTGATTCAGAGAAACAAAGTGTCAGGATTCCAGTAGTTATTCCAATTAAATCATGAGCCTTGAGCCACACTCCCAAAACTAAAAAGGATTTATTTGAAGTTAACATTCTACATCCAGCATTTGCCTGGGCGTAGCCAACTCTGAGATATGTAATTCACTGTCACCCTTGATCTTGCTTCCCCCACCCCACCCCTCTGGGTGTATCATTCAACAAAAAACATCCATAGCCAAGAGTCATCAATCATGCTCTCCACTTAGGTTTTTGCTTGGCAGAAGCTTCAGTCATCTAATCAGTCTCCGAAGAAAATATGAATGGAATGTACTTTCGATTCCACACTGCTGCCTGCTCTTTGAAACTCCCCTTCTTCTGTCTGTTGTCAACTATAAAATATGTATACAAAATGTTTTATGAGTTGACACAAAGAGGTTAAAGCTCTCAATAGAGTCATGGTTTAGCCTACATATATTCTTTTTATTCTACAAAGTCTCATTTAAAAATAAAAATAAAATTGCAGCAGAGTCAGTGTCGCAGTCATAATTACAAATGACCATTCTCTAAAACTGAATTGTTAACCAAATTGCTTCTTTCAAATCAAAATATTGAATAGACCCATCCCTAACTCAGGAGTCAATTCTGGTGAATTGTCCATACAGATGTGAATTATGGGGGAAGATTGGATGAAAGAAAAAGCATTCTTAATATTTTCTCTGCCCTGCTGAACCTAACTGCCAGATACTATTCACTACTAAGGATTATATGGGGAAAAGGAGAGGTGAGAAAACAGCTATACTGATATTGGCTGAAACGTGCTTCTATTTGAGGCTTCACCTTTCTTATCTGCCTCCAGACCTTCAGACGGTGTGAGTTAGAAGCCTAAATTATACTTCGACATTATGGAATTAGATTATAGTAAGCTGACCGTTTTCTGTGATCAACAATAATAGAAATAGCTCAGCGGAATCTGAATGGGTGATAAAGGTTAGGTTTTGTGCTGTTGCGTGACAGGGGTGCTAGAAAAGAGAAAAGATTGACACACACACACACACACACACACACACACACACACCCCTGGAGAATTTTCACTCCTGGATAAGCAAGCAATGCTCAGATGGAAAGACTGGCTCCTAGGCAGACCTTCAGACTTCTACCTTTCACCTGTATTAAGGGCATAGATGCTGAAACAGATGGAAGTGAAGCAGGAGGAGGATGGGAAAGGACATGCTTTTCTAGACCACTGAAATAATGCTTCATCCCTACAATAGACAGGGACTTCTAAAAAAACATTGTCCATCATACTTCCAAGAAAAAAAATCAAACTGAAGCGAGAAAAATCCTGAGAATGTTGCCGTGAACAATGTGAAAATAACACCCGCAATGATTTAATAAATTGATAGCGCAACAGTAAAACGTGCCATCAAACATTTGTCAAGTTAAAAGTATTACATCAGCCTTATCTTGCATTCTTTTGCATGTTTCCAAAAGGGGAACTCTCTGTTTCTCTCATTATGTGCAGAAAGTAAGAAAATGTGAAGAAGAATCAAATCATGGATGATGGAAAAACAAATATTTTCATTAACTTGACTAAAAATATCAAGAAGGGGGTGAACTGCAGCAAAGGAAGTTTTGGATGACACCTAAGCCAAATATTTAATCCAGGACTGCAACTGGCATTACTCCTGACTATGGTCAATACTAGCTGAGTCAACTGCCAAATAACTCCTGAGAATCTATTTAGATTACATTGTGGTAGAAATCTGGCCAATTGATACTTCTGATCTGGCTTTCTTTCTCATAAGTAGTGAAGCAGAATTCTTGAATATTTCTGTCAAGCTTGAAGCACGCTTATGGTGTTGCAACTATTATAGCTTCTCAACTTACCAAAGAACCAGGCTGAAGGGGAGGGGAAGATGGAATTCAGGCCTCAGACTTCAAGAAGAAGAGCCATGAGAACCAAAGACACATCAGCAGGTGCTTGCCAAGACCAGAGACTTTTCTCATAACAAAATAATGACACTCAATTGGATAATGTAACCTGCACTAATAAGGGGAAGGGGGAATCCATATTGTACCTATGTGGGTTCCCGTGGGAATTAGGTAGAGCTGGTTTTGCCTTCATCAATGCTGAAATGATGTACTTAATGAAGTTTTGCATTCAGACCTCTGAGGATTTTGAAAGTGCTTGCTTTGGTTGGATTTGTCAGTTGGAACATTTACATTAAACCAGGTCTATCTAATTATATTATAACTGTATATTGGACATTAATACAATTGAGCGAGTCCAGAAGTATTTCACAAGAAGAGTTCTACACTCCTCTGCCCGCAACAGAATACCCTAGATCACCAGACTTGAAATTTTGGGCTTGGACAATCTTGAACTATGCCACCTATGGTTGGAGTTAAGTATAGTACACAAAATTATCTGCCACAATGTCCTACCAGTCAATGACTACTTCAGCTTCAACCACAACAATACAAGAGCACACAACAGACACAAATTCAATATTAACCGCTCTAAACTTGATTGCATAAAGTATGACTTCAGCAACTGAGTGGTCAATGCCTGGAATGCACTACCTGACTCTGTAGTTACATCCTCTAACCCCCCACTCGCTTAACCTCAAACTATCCACTATTGAACTCACCCCATTCCTAAGAGGTCTGTAAGGGGCGTGCATAAGTGCACCTTCGTGCCTCCCGTCCCTGTCCTATTGTCCCCATTTATTCATACCTATTTCCTGTATTCTTACTCATGTTTATACTTATATCTATTATCTTGTAAGTGATTGACAAATCAAATAAAAATAAATAAATAAATTCCTGCACAAACCCACATAGTTAAAATATGGGTGCAATTTGAGGTTTTCATTCTGTTGATCCTTTCAAGCAAATCTTCCTGACTTATTTTTCCTAGATCCAAATGTAAATTTCAATGAACTTAATGGAGCCAAATGAACATACAAGTGTGTCCACAGGGAGGGGAACATAAAAATCAAAGGGGCAGCCATAGTCTTTTGGTCGAAGCTTCCCCTCTTTTTTAAGTGCCTCACAACATGCATAGAAAGGGTGAGTCTTTGATCAAGTCGTGGTGGCTGCCATCTTGACTTTTTCGATACCCTTGCAGATTCCCCACCTATATAGGAACATAGCTATTTTTCAAATTGCATATGTTTCTGGGTATGTTATGGTTAA
Source organism: Pseudonaja textilis (assembly GCF_900518735.1). The sequence continues at coordinate 54,034,270 of NW_020769308.1, read as the reverse complement.
TTCTCAAACAAAAAAACATTATTGATCAGTTGATTTGTTGGGCTGAGAAAGTAACTAGCCCAATGTGGATGGGGGTGAATTTTATCCCAGATCCCTCAAATATCAGGGGGAAATCTTCATATTTTTAATGGAATACAAGTAGATGTATTTCAGGAAACAAAACTGGGTAATGGATGAATTATTATTAAATAGTTGAAAAAAATTCCAAAACTTTTCCTAACCTTTTGTGTAGATAAATAAGAATGAAATAAGCGATACAGCATAAAAGTTTATTTGTCATGCCCCTAGTGGAGACTGACTCTGAGGAAGAGGAGGAACAGCCAACAGGGAGTGGAAGTGTGGCTCCAGAGGTGGTGGAGGAAGCTGGGGAAGGGCAGAGGCTGGCAGTCAGAGGAGGACCCAGGCCCATCCCCTCTCCATCCTAGGGCACGCAGGGAGGAGAGGATCAGGGTAAAATGTGGCCTACTCGGGAGGAGAGGGCCATGATCCTCTTCATAGGTTGCAGGTGAGATCTGCATAAAAGGTTGGACCTGCATGCTAACAGACGCTGGAGACAAATTAGTGTTTTAATCCTAAAGAAGGTTTATCTTGGTTGGTGTTCTTCCAATGGACTGTCCCTGGTTATCTTCCTGAAGTTGGCAATTATCTATCCTGGTCTGTCATGGAACTTTATTCAGTGTGGTTTGTTTTTGGTTTTTGCTTCATTATCGGCTCTTTGAATTTGAACTGTATTTCTTTCCTTTGAAATGTTATTTTGAAAATAGTTTACTCCTCCGCTGTGAGCAATTAAACAATGAAGCCAAGTTGAAGTCATTAAAAGACTTTTAGTTACGTTTTGGGTTTTGTTATATTTCTGAGATACTCTGGGTCATTACATTATTATAAGTGTAGCCATTATATGTGGCAGACATATCTGACATATTACTACTTTAGCAGGTCTGACATTTGGAATGTATGATCCTGTGGCAGGGTTTTGGTTGAGAACTGAATTCTCATGGTCCTGCAGTCATTTTATAATACAGATACTTTCCTCAGTATCCTCTTTCCATATTATGCTTACAGGAAGTCCACTTACAATCAAAATTGAGACCAGAATCTCTGTTGCTAAGTATGGTGGTAATTGAATCACACAGTTGATAGCAAATCAAGTTTCACACATTGATTTTGCTTGTTTGTAGCCATCTGGGAAGGTCATAAATGATGATCACATGACCTCAGAATCATCGTAAAGATATGCAGGTTGCCAAGTGCCTGAATTTTGATCACGTGGCCGTGAGGGCATATGGACAATCCTAAGTGTGAAGACAATTCTAACACACTTTTTTTAGAACTGTCTAAACTTCCAACAGCTATTAAACAAATCATTGTAAATGAAGAACTTTCTGTATTTTTGTATCCTGTACTCTAATACTTTATCTTATTTCGTGATTATTTTTTATTGCTTTTATATTGCACATTTGGAATTATTAAAAAAAATAGATTATAATGGTCGGGTATGGTAAACTACTCTAGGAAAACTCTTGTTTTTAGGGGAAGTACTATATATATATATATATATGTATATTTATAGACAATACGTAGATTGTCTTCCAAAAGAAGATTACAGCTGAACAAATACACTATTACTGTTCTGTCAAAGATTGTGGAATTTCTCAACACCTGTTAAAATATATGAGCGGCTATTATATGGGTACCTGGAGGTATCCACTGCATAGTTCCCTCACTGTAGATACAGTTCCATTGAGCACTTCCTGTTGAATGAGATTGATCAGCCAACTATAATCAATCTGATGGTGGCACTGCCCATCCCATATTGTTCTATCTTACCAAGAAGTAGGTTGTGGTCTACTTTGTCAAATACCTTACTGAAATCCAGGTATACTATACGCCTAGGCTCATTCTAGTTTCAGTTTCCAAACAGTTCTCATTGGCTGACTTAGTTGCTAGGCCTATTCATTGGCTGACCTTGTCACCAAGCTCTGTTCCAATTCATGAATATACTCTGACAAAACCTTTGTTTCAGTTTGGACACTTGCGACTGCTTCGTATTTACGATGGTTTCCGTGTGCCCTGGGTTGCGTGATCCCCTTTTTTCTGGTCCACTAATTTAGTCACTTTATTTTTTTAAAAAAGGCAATGAAAGGCATGATCTGTTTTTAAGAAATCCATGCTGGCTTCTGATAATCACCTTGTCTGTTTCTAAATACTCACAGATCCTCCACTTGATTATTTTTCCAGGATTTTTCCCAGGTATTGATGTCAACCCGATTGACCTACAATTTCCTGCATCCATTTTCCCCCTTTGTGTAGACTGGAACCACATCAGCTCTTTTCCAGTCCTCTGGTATTTCGTCTGTGCTACGTGAGCTTTGAAAGATTACATTCAGTGGCTCTGAAATTACATCTGCCAGCTTCTTCAAAACCCTGCAATACAAACCATCTGGTCCAGGTGGTTTGTACTCATCCAGGGTGAATAGGTATTCTTTTACTAATTCCTTGCCTATTTTGACTCGTATACCTGTTCTATGTCCCTCGCTGCTGTTTTTGATATATTGGGCTGTTTATTCCTTCTGTATAAAAAAACAGACACAAAGGAATTAATCTGTTCTTCCTTCTCCCTATTGCCAAAGAACTTTGCGTTCTTGTATGAGAAATATGGCCCTGCCAGAACCTCTTTGTTTGTTTGTTTTTACAAATCACATATGTTTTACTGATTTAAGGGACAATGATCTGCAGGTTGAGTTTTAACTAAATTGTTGCTTATTTCTATTACTTTTATGTTATGAATCGTTTTCTTCTATAAACCACCTTGATTTTAAAAAATGTCAAAAAAAAACCCCTGTAGAAACATTTTCAGATGTATTCAGTCACCTTCTCTATGTGATACTACTTTGAAATGGAACAAGACCACTGGGAATCTCTTTTGAATGGGGAAAAGGCAGGCATTGAAACTTCAGCAACCATCATTACTTCTTCTAAGCTTGCCATCATTCAAGCCCTAGTGATGCTACAATATTTCTCAGCAGTGGACCCATATCAGTCATCCATGCATATATATGAATCCATTTAGGAGATTACAGCTGTATTTTAATAGATTTAGAACCAATTTAAAACCAATGGAGAGTTAGTTGGAGTAAAGCAAAAGTACTATAACATCTCCATAAACTTGAGGAACTGACACTCAGAGGTACTAACAGCACCACATTATGCATTTTTAATCAAATGCAATCCCCATGGAGTTCAGTTGGACTTACTCCCAGATAATTGTGTGGGAGATAATTGCAATCCCTCCACAGCTAATTACATTCTAAATATCCAACAGGTAAATATCAGAATTAATGTAAACAGCTTTGAGTTATCTTGCATTTTTCAATCCAAATTTGCTCACTCTAGGTGAACATTTATTATTGCCAGGAAGATCTAACACGAGTCTCACAGCAATCTACAAAAATAATCCTTTTCCCACTTAATCAGTGCATACCGTTAGTAGCTTTAAGCCAAGAAAGTCTATACATAAGCATGGAGCCTGTCTGTATATTTTAAAGGTGTCTCCTTAAGAGGCATAGGAGTTTCATTCAAGGTTATTTCAGTGACAGCTAGATAAAATAAACAAGTCTGAATGTAGTGGAGTGTTGTATTTGCTGCCCAGTAAAATCTTATAGCTTCTAGCTCTTTATACAACTAAGATTTATAGTATCTATTCTCACCATGCAGAGTCCCAAGATAATGTTAATAGATGGCTAGTTTCACAAATAAATCCCTCAGGAAGGCAAAAAGAAATATCTATTTCAGATGAATTGTTCAGAACTAAATCCACATCCCAATTGGTACACAGTACTTAGACTTAAAATGCCCAGATTTAAGAATGTGGAGGCATTTCTCTTGATTTCTAGCTAAAGGAAACACCAAGAAGAAAAAGAGAGCCATGGGCTTTTGGTGTTTTGGATAGTATTCTCCTTTCTTCCATGGCATGGCATTGCTTTGTGTAAAGCAACGCAGCATTTCTTTTTCCAGGCTTTTTGCAGGCAGGAAACTAGCAAAATGTAGAAGGACCCTTAGTTGTACAAGAAGACAAAAATTTGATCTGTGAAAACCATTAGTAACATAACAATAGTTTCTTATGTACCAGCATGGATTTGCTGGCTTCTGAAAAACATAGGAACCTCTTTTTTTTTCATATAGTATAGAATAGAATTCTTTTTATTGGCCAGGTGTGATTGGACACACAAGGAATTTGTCTCCAGTGCAAAAGCTCTCAGTGTACATATAAGCAACAAGTGATAAATCATGATCATACTCATAAAATACAATCATCATAAATCATAAAGTACAAACTCAGTGATAGTCATAGGATATTAAATAAGCAAACAAGATAAATCATAAGAGGACCCAAAATAAAACAATCAACATAAATCATAAGATACAAACAGCGAAGTTGTTTCAAAGGTGCTTTTTTCAAGAGGCAACTGGACTTTCTGGGTTTTCTTTGAAAACATTTCACTTCTCATCCAAGAAGCTTCTTCAGCTCTGACTGGATAGTGGGAAATGGAAGGATTTATACTCCTTGTAGACAGCTGGTCATTTGCATTCTTTTAGCAAGTATAAATCCTTCCATTTTGCTTCTTGGAGAAGAAGTGAAATGTCTTGAAAGAAAACCCGAAAGTCCAGTTGCCTTTTGAAAAAAGCACCTTTGGGACAACCATGACCTGGATGACTGAGAATCTTCATAAACAAACAAAGCTATAGTCACAAGAAGCTAAGGAAATAGGTAATAGGAAAAATGAGAAGGATAGTTAGTAATACAATCCCACTAGGTTATTTGCCATCCGAGGCAGGGGTGGGATTCAATTTTTTTAACAACCAGTTCTTTGGGCGTGGCTTAGTTGGTGGGTGTGGCTTGGTGGTCATGTGACTGGGTGGGCGTGGTCAACTCAACGTCACTCATGTCAAGGGGCGCTTCTCCTCACCTGGCCTCTCATGACATGGGCATGCTGCAATGGTCGTAAGTGTGAAAAATGGTCATAAGTCACTTTTTCAGTGTCATTGTAACTTTGAATGGTCACTAAATGAACTGTTGTAAGTCAAGGATTACCTGTACAAAAATACAAAAAGCTTGCAAAAAGCTGCCCTAAATATCAATCATTAGATTAAAAATACTTGCAAATCAGAGTTACAAATCAGGCAGGGTGCCACAGCACCTTGAGGAATTAAAATCATTAAAATGCAATGATAACTATCAGCAGCCAACTCTTGCTCATAGAGTGAAACCCTTTAGCAGAGAGGTCAGTTAAGCTCTCTGGAAAGAGCACACCCAGGAGAAGCAATCCTTAGATCCATTTGCACCATTTAAAGATACCAGCTGGTCTCACTCACCTCACAAGATATCCTAACGAAACCATCCAGATTTTAGGAAATGTCACATGCCCCCCAGAAAGGCAGTAAAAAAATCAGTGCCAAGCTTGCATCCTGCCTCTTGGAAGTACACCCCAAAAGGACAGTGCCAGATACCACTAGAGCAGTGAAGGAAGACCCCCCCCTCCCCAGATAGAAAAAAAAAACATGAGGCAGGAAAAAAAAATCAAACACAATACAAATAATGAAATCACAACAGTAGCTGTTGCTTGTTAAACCAATTACCAGAACAAATAGACGCAGGAACCAGCCAAATTTCTCAACCCAGTTTCTCTTCCGGAAGAGGGATTAACCTTTTTCCTTCCAAACAAAGCTGAATAGGGAAAATTATCCCATCAATAAACACAGGATTAAACACCACCAAGGACAGAATTAAACTTCACCAAAAACCAGTTTCAGACCAAAACTCAGAAGCCTTGCTGAATGTCACTCATCGTGGTTCCTTGTCATTTCTGCAGCTCTGCTTCCTTATTCAATTATTTCATCCAACAGGGGAGTATTTCCTTCCAACAGCAGTGTAAAAAGTTTAAAACAACCCTTCCCCTTTAAGAAAGTACCAGGAAAGAAAAAAAAAATTCAGAGACAGTAAGTCTAGGCATACTGCCAGAAATGTAATAAGGGTGGAAAAAAACAAAAGGAGATTTCTTCTAACAATGTTCTCCAAACTGCTTAGAAAGTTAACAAGGGGTCCTATAGAACCGGTCAGAACTGGAAGAATCCCACCCCTGATCCCAGGGCATAAGACAGTGTTGTGGGAATTAGTTATTTAGCACAGTGATGGTATGGGGAAAAAACTGTCTTTAAACCAAATAAGGCCATTGATTTATCAATGTATGGCCTCAGCCAAGTTTCCCCCAATTTAGTTTCTCCAATCTTTCTACCACCGAAATCATCCTCCTTAACTAGTTAGTTGGGACTGATGAGGACTACAGAATGAAACAAGTGGGATTACTTTCAAATTTGTGGCCTGAGTATTGTGGAATTCTGAAGACTCAGAAAATTAAGATCCACTCCTAGAATTTCACACCAAGAATGAAGCATGGAAAAAAAAAACAAGCCAGTCCTGAATTTCTAGTCCTAGATATTATGGCATTCTATATTTAATTCATTCTGCATGCCCCAACTGCATCGTTATTATGACTTCTTAAACAGATGGCTCTCTCAAAAGCATCTGTCTTAGTATTTGCTCAAAACAAAGAGATAAAAGAAAAAAGAGAACTAGCCAAATTCCTAGTGTAGATGGATAGATAATACTCACTAATATTTCAAAGTTCAGTTTAAACATAAAACAATAACAAACTTGTTGTTAAACTTTTCATAATGATAGTCCTTAGTGGAAGTTTTTTATTATTATTATTATTATGCTTCTACTCTTCTGCAGTGAAATTTTTTTCAGCAGCTTACAGGTTACAATAAACAAAAATTAGGTATTTAAAGGGAGGTATTTAAAACCAATCAAAACATTCCTAAAATATAGTAATAACCATATAAACTGGGAAAAAAACCTGAATGAATTATGTCAGCCTACACGTAGAAATATAAGGACAAATAATGACAAGAATGAAGAATGAAATTAAGCTTGTTGAGACCTTGAAACTAGACATTGCATTGCATTGCATTGCAACTTACTCATTCCTCTGCCCACCCACAAAGTCCACATTGTCCAGGTAAGGTTATAGATAGTATATCAGTCTAATCTTGTAAAATGCTCCAGAGCCTTGCTTAGGTCATCAAGAACATTTCCCTTTGACTGATCTCAGCTAGACTCACATAGTTCATCCAATTGTCTGCACTGAAGCAGCCTACGTACAGTAGATAAAACTGTGAATGGTAGGTCATTAAAAGTAGCTGTAGAAATACCGGCTTTCCTTTTGTAGACATTGCAAAAGTAACCTTGGTGAGATTGTATGCAAAGTTTGACTGAAACTTAAAAAATTTCTAAATCAGATCCAAGGAAAAATCCAACTATATCTTTAGCTCGTTGGCAAAGTTTGATCCCTGTTTAAATAGTTGGAAACATTGGTTCACAATTGTATTTTCCCTTTATCCACGGAACTTCTCCCTTGCTGGGAAAGAAGCCAAAATGGCAGCTTTGAAAATAAGTTCTCAGGTTCTAATAGGCCTTACCATTTCTGGCTTAACCTCTAATGCCCCTGAAACTGTCCTCTCTCTCAAGGGCTGGAAAAAAAAACCTGGACCAATCCTAGCACGGTTACCGGGACCTATAAATCTAACAAGGCAGAAAAGCAGATGAGGATCACCTCCTACCTCCCCAACACAAAGGCAACTAAAAATAAAAGTAATAGATCCACGGGCCTTCACCTCCAAAGACTGTAATAATATAGGGCCAAGGAAGGACACTGGCCAACTCTTCAACTCTCCAATATGATACTGCCCAATCATCCCCCAAAGCAAGGAGCAAAATTTCTGGAGAAAGCTCCTGATGTCCCGTTCCCCCCCACCCCCCCATCATAACCATATCACTAAATCTTTACAGAAGGCTTGAGTTCTGTCTGCAGAAACTTTGATTTTTATATTGCTATCATTAAATGAAATTGCAGCCAAGGTGGACAGGTTCCAACAAGCCCTTGGACCTACAAATCACCCACAGCAATCAGGGAGTTAATATGACAGTAGAAGTCACCCATATCAGCAATTCGGCAGCTGATCTATTCAGGCATCGGGAAGCAGTTAATTTAGCCAACCAACACTATGTACTCCAGAAAAACCAACTCCTCCTGGAAATCCACTGGAATGGAATGGAATGGAATGGAATGGAATAGAATAGAATAGAATAGAATAGAATAGAATAGAATAGAATAGA
>NW_020769308.1:53995376-54026024 GCF_900518735.1 Pseudonaja textilis | reverse complement strand
GAATAGAATAGAATAGAATAGAATAGAATAGAATAGAATAGAATAGAATAGAATAGAATAGAATAGAATAGAAGAATTGGAAGGGACCTTGGAGGTCTTCCAGTCCAACCCCCTGCTTAGACAGGAAATCCTATACATTTCAATCAAATGGTTATCCAATCTCTTCTTTAAAACTTCCACTGTTAGAGTATTTACAACTTTTGGAGGCAAGTTATTCCACTGATTAATTGTTCTAACTGTCAGGAAATTTCTCCTTAGTTCTAAGGAGAAATCTTCTCTCCTTGATTAGTTGCTTCTCTCCTTGATCAGTTTTCACCCATTGCTTCTTCTCCTGCCTTCTGGTGCTTTGGAGAATAGCTTGACTCCCTCTTCTTTGTGGCAGCCCCTGAGATATTAGAACACTGCTATCATGTCTCCCCTAGTCCTTCTTTTCATTAAACTAGACATACCCAGTTCCTGCAACTGTTCTTTATATGTTTTAGCCTCCAGTCCCCTAATCATCTTTGTTGCTCTTCTCTGCACTCTTTTTAGAGTCTCAACATCTTTTTTACATCATGGTGACCAGAACTGTATCAGTATTCTAAGTGTGGCCTTACCAAGGCATTATAAAGTGGTATTAACACTTCACATGATGTTGATTCTACCCATCTGTTTATGCAGCCCAGAACTGTGTTGGCAAAAGCCTTTGAAAAAATCAAAGACTTATAGTGATCTGTAGATTCAGTTAAACTTGCATGTAAATATCCAACTATTTTTTTAAAGCAACAGATGGAAATGAGACATGAAAGTGAAATTGCTCTGTATAGTGGTGATGTCCCTATAGACTACGTCTCAGATAACTTCCAGTTAAAAAGCTCTTGGTTCATTCATGGACAGTGAATTGGGTGTAAGGGTGTTGGGCTTGTAGGGTTTTACTGAAGATTTAATAGGTGTTCCTCAGAGTACCAAAGCAATGGCATCTTCTGAAAGATTTGCACAGCAGCTTCAAAGATGAGCCATTCTGTCTGTGCACAAGTTCAAATGCAGACAGTATTTCTACTAGGAACCGCTCAAGAAAAGTACACAGCCTGAGATAATCTTCAAAGTGTTTCTCCAAATAACTACCATTTGTGGCTGCTTTCATGTGCTGAGGAAAGAGATTGTTTGCCCTTATTAAATGACTTTGCAAAGCATCTCTTTTGAATACTCTAAAGAATCCTAAACATTGTTCCACAACATACCCCCGTTGCATCCATGCAGAGTAATTGTGTAACAATAATAAAAAAAAAAAAAGAATGGCGTTGCTTTCCAAAATGATTATGGGTTTACCTGCTGTGTTATTTCTTTTCTGTTTTTATCATTCAGTGCTTTATTTAGATCTGGAGTGGGAGATCCACAGCTTGCAGCCACTATCAGCACTTAGTCCAATCCCAGTGAGCCCTTTCCCTTCCTTTGTATGGGACTGCAAAGTGCCAGAGAATGGAAGAGGGGGATGGAAAACCCAGAGAGAGAGAAAACAGCAATGAAGCATGGAAAAGAGAAGGTGCTGTGGGATCAACTTGGATATCTTTGCATTCTTACCAAGCTGTATGGTAAATATTTTCACCTCAGTTTCTGCCTTTGCTCACTCTTGACTGGGACCCTTTGAACAGCTATTTCCTTGGGTCCATTCTCTCTTACGAGTGCAAACGGTCAAAATTCACTGGGAATGGTGAAAGAGTAAGACCTAGCAAATGTAGACATTCAAATGTAAAGTGAACAAAATAGAACATATCATTTTTTAAAAAATGCAGCCCAGACTATATGTAGCAGTTATCTCCCCCAATCCATGAGTACAGTTCACAGAAAGCAACACATAAAGGGTTATAATAATTTCACTGGAAACCACCTTAATAATAAGTCATTTGAACTGTTGATGTTAGAAGGAGTGAAACAGATAATTAGTGCCACAGGAGATTGAGCTAATAGACTCCATCTGGGAGAAACATGATGCAAAACCAAATCAGTGACTCTAAAGGGAAATAGGAGAGGGAAGCTAAGGATGCTAATAGCTGCGGCTGTAAGGGCAGGAAGAGTCATTTTGGCAATAGGGTAGGCTACAATCTAAATGATTTTTTTTTTAAAAAAGATGAAAAATATTACAGAATGCCCATATAAAGGAAACTTGAAGGATGAGCGTGAAAGCTTGTTAAAGAGAGGTCCAATCTAGAAGTGAGGAGACATATTATGACAGTGAGAACAATTAATTGGTGCAATAGTTTGTCTCCCAAAACTCTAGTGCTCCATCACTGGAGGTTTTCAAAAATAGACTGGACAATCATTGTTGTTACAAAATCTCCTGCCCTGAGCAAGGGGTTTGGACTAAAAGTCCTCCGAGGCCCCTTCAAGCCTTATGATTCAATGTTCTCATTATGCAAAAGTATCTTTTAGTCATGGATATGTGCAAGATTAAATCTGTTCCGCACCTTGTCTCTTTGAAAGTCATTTTTGCCATGTTGGTTGTTTGAGATGGATACAAAGAGGACCTTGTGAAAAAAATCAGACTGCATTCCCTTGTATTGCTGCCATGGTAAGAAATTGGAAGAGAGGAAAGGCTTCGCAAAACCCATACTTCCTGTATGTCAGAAAGGTCAGGAAAGGTTTGTAGTAGAGTATTTCATTTATTATCCTTTTAGTAACAACACAAAAACATAGGCATCTAAATCAGAGGTGGGCTTTCAAACATTTTAGCATATGGTTCTCTGCCCGGTTTCTGGGTGGGCGTGGCCCAATTGGCCTCCTCCACCACAGGGTGGGGGGGAGAGTTTTCCCTCCCCAGACTCCAGAGGCTTTCCTTGAGCCCCTGGGAAGGTGAAAACGGCTTCCCCGGGCTCCGGAGGCTCTCTGGAAGCTGGAAACTGACCTATTTCCGCCCTTCCTGAACTTCTGGGAGGCCCATTTTTCACCCTCCCAAGCCTCCACGCGTGCCCTGCACTTACTTGCATCCACGTGGGGACTCCTGGGAGGAGTGGGGTGGGCGGGGCCAGCCAGGAGTGGGGTTTGGGGATTCTCCAATCTGCACAGAATCTTAGCTAGTGGCTCTCCCAAACCGCTGTGAACCCCCAGCAGTCCAACCTTGATCTAAATGTTGACCTTAGTCATTCATGGTGTAACCGATGAGCAGTTAACACTTCAAACAAGTTTACTGTAAGCTTTGCTTGCCAATTTCCCATTACAGAAAAAAATCTGGACAGCTCTGATTCAGATTCATGGTCACCAATCCATATGAAAACCTTGTGAAGCACATCTAGTTAATTTTGTTTCATTATTGACCATAGGATGGAAACTACAGCTTGCTTAAAGCCGCCCAGGGAATTCATTGCTCATGTAAGGTTTGAACTACATATGTCCACTTCAGGCTACATATTCCTAACTGCAGCACCCGATGTGCCATATAGTCAAGTTTGCTTTACATAAACACCATCATAAAATAATGTTTAGCTTCCTTGAATCAAGCACAACTGTTAATTTCATGGATACAGCAACAGTAAAGGATTGGCTGTTTATTTATCATTGACTTACTGGTCAAATTTAGAAGTCGCCCATCTCCCTTGTAGAGGAATTCTGGGCAGTATAGAAATGTTACAAATAAAAAGAACATATTATGGTGTAAAAGTATAAAGAACAAATCACTATCCTTGCCTCTTCCCATTTTTCTTTTTCACATTTTAGCCTAGGAAAGTAATATTTTTAAAAAAAATTCATGGTCTTCCATCCAAATAATCACAAGGTCCAACCTTGTTCATTCTCCGAGCTCATTATATATCAGCTAGATGCTGCTATCTAGGTGAGTTACCACTTCATACATTATTCTGTGTGATCATTCCATGATCAAGAATGAAGAGAGATTTATGTGGATAGAAAAAAGAAAATTCTATCACAAATAATTAAAATAAATCATTCCAGTCAGGGTAGGGAACAGGTAAAAAAATATGTCTAGTATGAGATAGAAGCAAGGACCAGAAATTAATTATTGGATAATTTACACAAAGGTATCTTCTTTTCCTTCCCCAAACTTCAATGATAAGTGCATTTTTTTTAAAGGAGTTATTGCACATTCCCTAGAAATTAACTCCGAAACTCTTTAAATTGCACAGAAATGTCATAGAAACCATTTCAACTCTCATGGGCTAGCAAAGAATGCAAGTTATTTATACCTGTATTGAGAACAAACCATTGCAAGCTATTATTTTTACAAAGGACAAAGCACTGGTTTTGCATTTAACCAAGTGCAGAGGGTCTGATCTTTCTACAGCTGAGTTGCTGGTTCATTACTCTAAATGAGATCCACAAGGCTCCTTTTATTCTTAGAAAATAGAATCATGGCGTTGGAAGGGGCCTAAGAGGTCTTTTAGCCCAACCTCCTGCCCAAGGCAGGAAATCTTATTCCAGGGGTCCCCAACCATCGGTCCCCGGACCGGTACCAGTCTGTGGATCATTTTTTACCAGGCCGCAAAGCTTGGGCACCGCCATTTTGTTTCAATGGCACTTCCGGGTTTTCGGTTTCTTCCAGGTTTTCGGTTGGAAAGTGCTTCTGGGTTTTCAGTTGGAAAGCAGCGTTTGGGTGGTCGCGCCTTAGTTTCGTCGAAGTGGGGGGGCGGCTTCGAACGAAGAGCCGTCCCGATGGCGGTGGAGTCTCGCGTTACTCAGGTACCGGTCCGTGGAAGAAATAATCGTGAAACTGGTCCCTGGTTCAAAAAAGGTTGGGGGCCACTGCCTTATACCATCCATGGTCAAATAGTTACTTTTGAAATCCTCCAGTGATGGAGCATCCATAACTCCGGGAAGCAAGCTATTCCATTGATTAATTGTTCTCACACTCAGAAAATCTCCTCACTTCTGGTTAGATCTTTCTGTAAACAAGCTTGCACCCAATACTTCTGATCCTGCCCTTAAGTGCTTTGGAGAATAAGCCAACCCCCTCTTGTCTGTGACAGCCCTTCAAGTACTGGAAGATATTTATCATGCCCCCGCCCCCCTAATCATTCCCTTTGATAAGCTAGATCAGAGATCTCCAAACTTGGCAACTTTAAGACTTGTGGACTTCAACTCCCAGAATTCTCCAGCCAGATTTCAGCCACAAGTCTTAAAATTGCCAAGTTTGGGGACCCCTGCGCTAAATATACCTAGCTCTCTCGATTGTTCATCATATGATTTAACTTCCAGACCTGTTATCATCTTTGTTGTTCTCTGCGTTCCAGGGTCTCAAAATCTTTTTTGTATTTATTTCTCTCTCTCTTTTTTTTTTTTTTTTTGGCTGTCTTTACCTATGTTCTTTGGCATATATTTCTGGAGCAGGAGGAAAATCCCAAGAGTATAAAATCCATTGTAGGCTCCTCTTCTCTGATCAGAAAAATATTGTGTCTGAAGTATCTATGGATTACTTTATTCTGCACAAAATATCCCATTATGACTGGCCTAAACCCATTTTCTAAGTGTGTGTAATGTTAAATTGGATTAGTACATACCCTGAAGGAACCGTAATTTCAAAAGAGATAGTTATATTATTGCTTGGAAATTAGATGACAAAAAAGAGCACATATCGCTAGGGTGCACCCAAACACAAAGACCATTCAAGCTGGAGGCAGCAAACTCCATCTACACTTTGTCTGAATTATCTTGTCAACAGAAAAATATTCTCCCTCCAACGTAAACTAACTTAATCAACTTGATCTGAAGCTGCTCAGTTCCAGGCTAAACATTTGGAACTTTATTTCCTCAAGTTTGGGGCATCAATCTGCAGCTTCTTTTCATTATCGGAGAGAATTTAACATATAAACACACAGAGAGGGAGCGCCCACCTATTTCCAATTCAATGCAGATTCCTGAGAAAATGTAGGAAGAGAATTACTTGAAGATTTTCTTTTTTTTTAGACAAGCAGAGCTGGGATTTGAATTGGGAATAAAGTAATCATCTAAACCTCTTTTCCCACAAGGCCCATTAGAGATAAAGTGAAATAGATAGAAGGTACTGGAATGAGAGCTGCACAGACACAGTCATAAAGTTTGGGTTTTATTTTGCAGGCTTGGAGTCCTGGATGTTCCCAAAGAGGGATGGGATTCTACTGGTTCAGACCAGTTCAGGCGAACCCCTTGCTCCGAAGTTCAGCTGACAGTGAACCGATTCGTTGCAATGAGCATGTGAGCCCACCTGCCTGCCCCTGCTCTTTCCTGTGCTTTATTTCCTTTGTTTAGAGCACAGCTGATTCACATGGCAGAGTGGCTTGCCGCACCTCAGCTGTTTTATTCACAGGGACTGCTGTAGACAGTAAGTATTAGAGTGTTGTGGTTAGCTGGCAACAGGTGCGGGCAGCTGAGGAGAGCGAGGACTCATACGGCCAGGACCATTAGGGAGTGGATTGCTGCCTTCAGAGATTGTGGAGGCTGGCAGCAGTGATGAGAAGGATCCCGAGGAGCCTATTCCAAGTGCGCATGCACGCAGGATTGCTTGTAGGAAAGAGCAGTTACAACAGTATGGGTGACTCAGGAGTAAGGCTGCAAGGTAATGGCCCCTCCTTCAAGAAGATAAAAGCCAGCTGTGAAAGAAACGTACTTTGCAGAAGGCAAAGACATTTTGAAACTCCAGCCTCGTGGACATTCCGGTATCCTGAGTTTGTATTTGAAGATTCTTGTATTGCAAATTATTTCTTGTCTGTTACCTTTTGGCAAGTCTTGCACAGTTTGGCAAGGCTTGTGCTTATCACAGCTAATTATTTTGTAAAAGCATTACAAGGTTTCTGTTCCTTTTGGATTGTGTTTGATTTGTTGGAAAAAGACGTGGGTCAGAACATAGAGCTTTTCTAAACACAGAGCACACATTTGGCGCACACAACGCACATGATCACTGAATTGGTTGTTATACTGGTGGAATCCCACCCCTGTTCACAAGCATAGGTTTTTGATTGAGACATCATCAAAAGATCGCTAAATAGTCTTTTCTGGGGGGAGGGGAGCTTCTCTTTCTTTGTAAAAGTATCTAGAGACATAATTGGAGATTATATCATTATAATCATTCTCGTGGTTATTTTAGGTTTGTTTTTTTCAGCATCTTAAGATGACTTATGTGGGAATCTTATAAATTGTATTGAGTACATTGGGTTGAAAGTGACTGACTGGCTGAAAGTCACACCAAGGGTGTCTGTACATTAAAAAAAAAGGGTGGGAGTTGATTGCATCCACCATCTCAACCATTTTGACCTTCCCTCTGGACATTCCTAAATTATCCAGTGAATTTCCATGGCTGAGGATAGATCATGGGTTCCCTCAATCTAGGTCTATGTGAGTTGGCTGTGATGAGTTGGCTGTGATGAGTTGTCCCATTTCACTCCAGTCCTAGGCCAACATTGTAAACACCATCCCAACTGGCAAACTATCTATGTAGTTCCCACATATTCAGTAATGAATAGAAAAGGAAGTAAAAGGGAATGTCCTATTGACAGTACAAAACCATAGGTATGATTTTCAGATTCCAGAGCTAACCTGCAAAAGGTATCGTTCTATGCCTACATCCACAGCCTGAACTCATGAACAAATTAACTTTTAAACTTTAAGACATATGGAACAATGGTGGGGTTCAAATTTTTTTACTACCGGTTCTGTGGGTGTGGCTTGGTGGGCGTGATAGGGGAAGGATACTGTAAAATCTCCAGTCAGAGGTGATATTTGCTGGTTCTCTGAACTACTCAATATTTCCACTACCGGTTCTCCAGAACTGGTCAGAAGCTGCTGAATACTACCTCTGATATGGGAAATAATACATTTACCTTAGTTTTTTTTTTTTAATGGATAAAATTGAAGGACAGGTTGCCATTGCTATCAACAAACATGAACACAAAAGTCAAGTAAATGGGTTAACCTTCACATCCAGTTCTTTGATAGTTCTTGGAAGATAACATTAAGAATGCAATTTTCTCTTCAACTACTGTAAACATTTTTCTTCCAGAAAATTATCCAGGAGTGCCATGTCAACAATGTTGGTCCCGCACTTTGCATGCATATCATCTTCAATGTACTTGAAGTATTACTCAGGTTATGACAAACTGCCACATCAAATACACTGGGCTTCCTGCTGATGACTCATTCTGATATTTTCAGGGCATAGCAAGAAGCAGAAAAGTGTCAAGGAGATATTGTAGCTTTGCGATGTTTATTTTAGGATCTCATTACAAATCTGCTTTAATGCCTATGTTTGTTGACTAAATGTCACCAGAAATTACACAAGTCTTGCATCTTGCAATAGCTTCTATTATAATTTCCAATACATCGATAACAAAATGCAAGATAGTATATCTTTTGATGAATGGATTTTGCAAGCTGTTCTGCAACCTTGAAAAATAATTGTGGACTGCTAACTTGATCACAGGTTCAATTGTACACTATTAGACAAAACTAACTGCTATTCGGGTTGTTATCAATATATCATGGAATCATGGACTTGGAAGGAACCATAGAGGTCATCTCAGTGCAAGATCTACTAAACCCACCTGTGATAGATGATCATCCAGTAGAAGTCTTCTAATGTAGGGATACCCATTATGTGCCTGGTTCTTCTTCAGACTAACAGCTCATATAGTCAAGAACTCTAAGGAACCCAAATATATCAATGCATCAATCTATATGTGTGTGTGTTCTTTCCAGCTTAACTCTAGAACACCTCGATTAATTTCAACCAAACTTGACTTACCTTCTTGAAACAAATACTGTGGGGGTAAGACACCCCTAACACCCCTAGTGCCATTCGGGGTGTGAGTTTGTGCCTTAAAATGGCTTCTACTGTACAGCACATTGGACTTGCCATGGTAATGGCTTCACAATACTCCATAAGGGGGCTCCCTCTCAGTCTTCCAAGGAAACATCAGGTGATTGGCCAAGTGCAATCAAAACAATGAAACACCAGGGTAGACAGGAAACTCCCAAGGAGAGAAATAGATGACTTGCGATGCTGCACGAGAGACAGTACAACAGCTTGAGTCCCAACTAGAGAATTTTCCTGTCTAATACAGGATTGGGATAAATAAATACCTGGGCAACACCAGGCTATCGCCTAGTTATAAATAATGAATGAAATAGAAACTTAAGTTTTCCCATCCTCTATACAACCTAGATATATTGAGTCATATGTTACTGGACCATAACATTAAGAAAGTTTCAGTCCCTAAGGGCTTAATGAAGACATGAATTTGAATCATTACTGCTGAAAAATTAGAACACTTAAAATGTTTTTTTTTTTTAAAAAAAAAGGATTGGTATACAATACATGAACTAAGCAATATACTGTATTTATACAAACTCAACAGAATTCCTATTACCAGGAGGGTTATTGATTACATGTCATATAAAAAGAACTAACAAGGAAAAATGACTACAGATGAGTCAGTTGTTCAGATTTGCCTTTGGAAAAAGATTTGATTAATTGCCTAGGGAAAAAAGACAAAGAAATATGCCAAGAATTCCATTTTCATAATAGTGTAACAGTAAATCAAGTGGTCATTTCAAATAATCCAAAATCTAATATGATACTATTTCAAATAGATGGATCTGAGTAATTTTATAGCACATTTCTATATTATTTTCAGATGCTACCACACATTTCCCTATTTCTCATGTATTTTTTAAAAAACAATTCACAATATCTTCTAAAATAAGCCTTTTTGTATCTGCCTCAACTGCTATTCACTAACATAATTTTGCAATGTTATATCAACAAGAGAGAATCAAGAATGGAAGCAAGCTACAACACAAAATCATATTGTATTATTCAAATGAGACACTACTAATAAAACAACCAACCACTCGAATGATTCAAACATTCATATAGAACAGAACAGAATTCTTTATTGGCCAAGTGTGATTAGACACACAAGGAATTTGTTTCCAGTGTGTAAGTTCTCAGTATACGTACAACATTAGTGATAGATCATTATCATAGTTATTGTAAAAAATACATTCATCATAAAACATTAGATGAAACACTTAGTGATAGTCATGGATGCTAAATAAGCAATCAACATAAATCATACTGGGATACTAATTAAACAATTTAAATCATAACATACATGCAAAAAGTTATAGTTATAAGAAGATAATAGGGAAGATAGGGAAGATGAGAATAATGATGGTAATAATACCTTTCTAGAATAGAATATGCATTATTACCAGAAGCAGCAGATAAAGTAAGGCAGAGTCACATCTGATACCTGTACAATTAGCACAGGAGCCCCCCAAGGCTATGTGCTTTCTCCACTTCTCCCTATATACTAATGACTGCATCTCAAACAATCCATTGGTTAAAATACTAAAGTTTGCAAATGAAACAACAGTGATTGGTCTCATTCGAGACAATGATGAATCCACATATCCAGAGGTTGTACAACTTGCCTTGTGATATAACCAGAACAATCTGGAACTGAACACACTCAAAACCATAGAAATGGTGGTAGACTTTAGAAGAAACCCTCCCATACTACCACCTCTTACAATAATAGACAACACATATCAACAGTAGAGACCTTCAAATTTCTAGGTTCTATCATATCTCAAGACCTAAAATGGACACCTACCATCAAAAACATCATCAAAAAAGCACAACAAAGAATGTTATTTCTGCGCCAACTCAGAAAACTCAAACTGCCCAAGGAGCTGCTGACCCAGTTCTACAGAGGAATTATTGAGTCTGTCATCTGCACCTCTATAACTGTCTGGTTTGGTTCTGCAACCCAAGAAGACAGACACAGACTTCAGAGGATAATTAGGATTGCAGAAAAAACAATTACTACCAACCTGCCTTCAGTTGAGGACTTGTATACTGCACGAGTCAAAAAGAGGGCTGTGAAAATATTTACAGACCCCTCACATCTTGAACATAAACTGTTTCAACTCCTACCCTCAAAACAATGCTATAGAGCATTGCACATTGGAACAACTAGACACAAAGACAGTTTTTCCCTGAATGCCATCACTCTGCTAAACAAATAATTCCTTCAACACTGTCCAACTATTTACAAAGTGTGCATTACTATCTTCTCATCACTCCTTATCACCCATCCCCTCCCACTTTTGACTATATGACTGCAACTTGGTTGCTTTATATTGACTGTTTCCTATTATGATTTGATTGCTTATTGTACCCTATGACTATTATTAAGTGCTGGAGCTTATGATTCTTGACTCTTGACAAATGTATCTTTTCTTTTATATACACTGAGAACATTTGCACCAAGAAAAATTCCTTGTGTGTCCAATCACACTTGGCCAATAAATAATTCTATTCTATTCTATTCTGTTCCTTCTATTCTATTCTATTCTATTCTATTCTATTCTATTCTATTCTATTCTAATGCCTTTCTAGATAATTTAACAGTGTTGTGGGAATTAGTTGTTTAGCAGAATGATGGCATGGGAGGGGAAACTGTCCTTGTGTCTAGTTCTGACTTATAGTGCCCTATAACATCGTTTTGAGGGTAGACGTTGAAACTGTTTATGTCCAGGATGCGTGGGGTCTGTTTATATTTTCACAGCCCTCTTTCTGGCTCATGCAGTATACAGGTCCTTAAAGGAAGGCAGATATGGGGAATTTCTAGAAGTAAATTGGATTTTTGGGTGGTCATCTTGATGTTGCTTCTTATGCAATTCAAGTTGCTAACTTTTCTTAAGTTTGAGGGTCTTTTTTTCTTCTTCTTTTGGTACCAAAACTTCATGGTAAAATAATGTTGATGGGATTTGTGAAGTGCAAATCTATTAAAAAGGTCATGTGGATGCAGAGATGGGAATAGAGGCAATGAGCCCTTGGCCCACAGCCCTGCTCTCGGTCCAACAGCTGCTCTGCCTTATCATTAAAATTCTCAAGAGTGAATTTTTCACATTCCTTGCAAAATAAACGTTCAGAATGTCACCAGCTTCATTATAAGCAATCCTAAACTGTCTTCAGTGTAACAGAGAGATTTAAAGCCATCATAGTCAAAAAAATTGAGGATAATAACCCATCAAAGTTGAATGGGTATTTAGTCGTCCACTTTTATATTTCACCATCCAAATATTTTTTTTCTATTGGGCTCCATGGACCTTAAATGAATCTGCTCTGGAGCTTAGACAACTGTCATTGTAGGAGTTTTGTTCCTGCCACAATAAGCTGCAATGCAAGGGAATTTTATCTTCATTTGCTTGACAGTTAAAACTGTGCTACTATAGATTATTAATTGAAATGAATGCAAAATTGCATCAGTTATTACATAAATATGTCTGCTCTTCCAACAAAGGGTAGGGTAGACATCAGACAATGAAATGCCACATGGTGCTATTTATTTATAGCCAAATAATCTGCTTTGGCTTACTCCTGAGTGGGATAATTAGACCAAATGGGCTTTGTGAATTAGGTAACTTCTTAGGAAGCTTCTGAGCTAAGTTGTTAATACATAGTTTGTTAATATCAATTCATTGAGATGAGTAAAGAATGAGTAAACTGTTCTACTGCCTTATATTCTATGTTGTGGGGAAACACATTGTCACACACATAGATTTATTCACAGGATCTAATGGTTTTATCAGAATTATTGAACAAGCATCATCATGGTAGCACAGTGGTTAGAGTGCAATACTGCAGGCTATTTCTGCTGACTGCCGGCTGCCTGCAATTTGACCATTCAAATGTCACCAGGAATGAAATAATAGCAGTGCATGTGTTATAATGTCAGAGATATACCCTGTCATGGCCAGTTTTGACAATGCATACCTCTGTTATCACTGCACTCAATCAGGTGCCACTTACCAACTTATCAACTTTATGAGCCATGGTGGCGCAATGGTTAGAGTGCAGTACTGCAAGCTACTACTGCTGACTGCTGGCTGCCTGCAGTTCAGCAGTTTGATTCTCACTGGATCAAGGTTGACTCAGCCTTCCATCCTTCCAAGGTGGATAAAATGAGGGCCCAGATTGTTGGGGGGCAATATGCTGTCTCCATAAACTACTTAGAGAGAGATGTAAAGCACTGTAAAGTGGTATATAAGTTTAAATGCTATGGCTATTGCTATATTGCAGTGCAAGCTCCACCCCTTTTGTATGCATATATATGGATGACCTGAGGGAACAGAAATAAGGAGAGATGTATTAAAATGCAAAGGAGGTTATTTACATATATGCCTCCATGTTACGATCCATGCAAAGCAGATATTTTACTGTACATACCTGCATACTAGCCATCTCATGACACAAATTCTAATTCAGATCCTTTATCTTATGGCATCATGATGTCCTTGTCCTTTTGCTCTCATTGCAGTTGGTTATGAACACCAGAGCCTGAGAACAGAATTAAAATGATGCAACCTTTCCAGAAAAAGTAAATCCAGTCCAGAGGTTTAGCTAAACTAAACTATAATATAAGCTGCCCTGTGGTAATAGGTAAAGGGGGGGTATACAATGAATGCAGAGAGCAGCCAATGAAAGATTCTAAAGTAACAGTGCAGCTGTTTTAAAAGGTTGCAGACAAAATTATATTCTCACCTCCATTGCTTCAAATCACCTTTTTGCAAATACACCCAAAGTACTACATAGCTCTAGGAGCTACCAATTCAGCGCACATTTGTCCAGTAATAAGTTTACTTTAGATCAAGAAGGATGACATTGAGTAAATGTACATAGATTAGTACAAATCAGGTCAACTTGATTAGAATTGGTTTTCAGACATGTTCAAGATTGGTTCTTTTTAAATACAGAATTTAAAAAATATCCATTCCTTTCTTAACTATCTGCGATCGATCTGTTGATATCACCAAGCAAAGGCAGACACATGCAGTTTGAATCTGATATTAAAACCTACCAAAGTCAGCTCTAGAAATGGCCTAATTATGGTATTCCAAGAAGAGTCAAAATTTGCAAGATGGTGGGTGCAGTGCCACAATTGAGGGACCTGCCCTTTTGTTGTTCTGTGGCTGCCATGCCGAAAGTTTTGACATCTCCACCTACAAAAATTCATGAGGTTTTCACTATTGTGAAAAAAAACATACATTTGGACTTTTATTAAAATCCGTAAATCTGTCCTTTGCATCAGAAAATACATCTGTTTATTAATGTCCTGTACAAAAACAATTCCAAAATCAAGCCAAGAAAGGCTTACAATGTACTGACAACTAAATATAGATCTACCCAGGCATTAATTTATTTATTTTTCTCCAGTATGGATAATAACATCATGCAAAAACAAAAATGAGTATAGAGCAGAGGATTTTCTTATCTGTTTTTGAAATGAAAGATAGAATCTTATTAATGAAGACTGTTGCAACTAACTTCATTGAGGGTCTACAGTTGGTGTCCTGCAAAATTCAATCCAGGCTTCACAGTCTCTGCCTCTTTATATTTATTGTCATGCTACATTATCATTCTCCTAGAATTAATGACAAATCAAATTGATGGCACCCAACATCAAACTCCACAGTCTTTGCCAGTTTTCATGCCAGTGTTCATGCCAATTCAGATAACAAGCTAGGATAAGCTCCCAGCATTGAGCTGTAGGAATGAAATAATAGCATTGTTAGGGCTGAAGACATAACCTGTCATGGCCAGTTTTGACAGTGGTGGCACAATGCATACCTCTGCTAGCACTGCACTCAGTCAGGTGACACTTACCAACATCAGCTTTATGAGCCACAATGGTGCAGTGGTTAGAGTGCAGCATTGTAGGCTGCTTCTGCTGATTGACGACTGCCAGCAGTTCAGCAGTTCGATTCTCACCGGCTCAAGGCTGACTCAGCTTTCCATCCTTCCAAGGTGAGTAAAATAATATTGGAGGCAATTTGCTGACTCTGTAGACTGCTTAGAGAGGGCTGTAAAGCACTGGGAAGCAGTATATCAATGTAAGTGCTACTGCTATTGTTATAATCAGTCCTAATGGATGGCACCAAGCAGGCTCCAACAGGAATCCTCTAACACGACCGTCTAAGATTTTTGCCAAATGATGGGTATCATAGACAGCAACCTGCAAAATAGCAACTAGTGAGCTAAATTGACATTCAGCCTTTCTGTAGGTTCTTTAAGAAAACAGTTTTGAGCATAATTTTTAATTTTAATGGTAGGCAGCCATCTCAAAAATGTTATGAATATATTCCATGTTCAGATCTTTATAAATGACTTTGACAATAACGCAAAATTGCTTCCCTGGCAGAATTAATTCCCATAATTTAATTAGATATTACAGTTTTCCAAGTAGCATTAACCTTCAAGCTGTTAAGACTCTGCTACTTTCTGACAAAAACTTAGTGTTGGGTAAGGAATAACTTTAACTGAACATTTATGTCCCTCATGATGTCTCACACAACCCTTTCTAATATATTTAATTTCTCAAATGATAGACTGCAATTGAAACCTGCATCTATCCTATGATCTGAAGGTTTTCTTCTAGAAGAGACAGAAATAGAACTATGCCAAGGCTGAGTTTAAAACAATAACCAAATTCAAGGTAAAACCCATTAAAATGTGGCTACCCTTTGGTTTGTGATCCCAGCACTCAGTTGAAGCTATCCAACGGAATAAAAAATAAATAAATAAATATTATTTATTCATTTGTTTAATATCAGCTAGAAGCCAAAACTCTCCAAGAAGTTTACAATAGAACACACTAAACAAAACCAGTCAAAATAACAACATATAATAAAAAGCAAAAGAACAACATTATATAAACTAGGCAGTTGTAAAGCAACCACTCAAAGATTAAAATAATATAAATTAAAATACAATTTAAAAGGCTGAGAAATTAGAAAGGCTTTTTTCATCTGGCACTGAAACAAAGCTAGTGTAGTTGCCAGCCAAACTCTCTGGAGAAAGAATTACAGAGAACCAACCAGTACAGAAAAAGTTCTCCTCTTTGTTGCATTAATATTAATATATTGATATTAATCTTCTTAATAAACCCAAAAGTATCTATACAGCCTCCTGGGAAAGCTATCAAAAGCCATCAATACCATAAAAACGTGTTTCTGATATGTGATGCAACACCTGGGAAAATACAGCATACTTCACTTAATCCTCCAGGGAAAGATTGAAGGTAAACGAGATCCAGGCAGAAGAATATCATGGCTTCAAAATCTAAGGGATTGGCTTGGATAAAACTCAACAGCATTTCTTCGTGTGGTTGTTGATAAAAATAGGATAGCCAACATGATCACCATCATCCAATGAGGATATGACACAAAAAGAAGAAATTAAATATTACATATTGGTAATTTCTTGAACTTGCATTGAAAAATGAGCTGAGAAATCATATATTGCCTGTAAAATTCCATTGTTTTCTCTAAGCTCACTATCTATATATATGAAAGGACTTGTAAGAAGTGAGATTTCCCAAAACACCCATTTAAATAGTGTAGTTTTAATGGCTCTTTCAAATATATTTCATTTCAAGCTGATGATTAATTCTACTGGGTGAGGAGGCGCAACAGCCTAACTGAATGTACCTTATAGCTTTTTACTAAAATAATATGAGATTGATGCCCTTTAGTGTAAATAACATAGCAGTATTTTTTTTCGTCTTCAAATGTATTTGTCAAAGAAGAAAGAAAGAAAGCATTTGAAAAACAAATTGCAAGCTCATAATCTTTGTAAGTATTCCACACATACTTCAAATGAAAAGTATTTTTTCTAATTAGCTAATTATTGTAATACGAATTCACAATTCAGGAGTAGATCCATACCAGCATCTTGTGTCTGTGAAAAGAAAAGTTTTATGATTTGAATTTTATGAGATAAAAATTTCTTTACACTCTGTTACGGATGAGCTTTGAACATTCCATGCTTGAATAATAGCAACGCAAAAATACTCTTCAGACCAAAAAAAGAGAGCTAACTTTCCATTGTAAGCTGCCAGTTTCTCACTGAACCAAGATCACATCTCGTCTCTCAGTTGTGTACCTGACAACATGCATACATATATTGACTTTTAAAGTAAGTCAAGATGGCAGCTCGGAGCGCATGATTGAAGGTCCGCCCTTCTTCATCCATGTTCAGAGCTAGTTGTAAGATTGTAGACAATGTGAGACTGTAAGGAATGTATCTTAACATACATAATTCTATGGAGATTGATTATCTCTTCCACTTTCCTATCACAAGTACTGTATATGGTTACATTAAGCCTGTGATGTACATGCAAAGGATTACAAGTTATTTTAGATGATAGTATTTGAAATTTGATGATTCCTGAGCTATTCACGCAATGTGTCAGGGCTCCGGCATCCACCCCCATTTAAAGCATGAGTCTCTAGCCACATCTCTCAGAGTAAAAAGAAGATTTATTAGGAGTGAACATACCAGTGCTACCTGGGTGTAGCCGACTCTGAGACACATGATTCATTTCACCCTTGACCCTGGTCTTCCCCCCACCCCCTGGATGTATATTCTCCAATGGGACACATCCATAGCCAAGAGTCATCAATCATGCTCTCCAGTAATAATCTTGCACGCCAGAAGCTTCAGTCGCCTAGCAATAATCTATGAAGCATTTAAGGAATGCAGTACTCCCCCCTTTTCTGCTGGCAACTCTGAAATATTTTTGAGTTGACACAATGAGGAACTCAAGCTATTTCTGCTTTGGGGGCAACATTTGAGGCTCATATTAGCATTCCCTGATAATAACTTACTTAGCCTTCCCTAATTCCTAGATGTTTTTGATCGGGACACTGTGGCTTCCTTGCTCTAAATTCACCCAGTTTGTTGATGTAATGCAAAATAGGATGACTCTAAACCTAATATAAATAAAACCAAGTGAGAAAAAAATGCATCTGCCGTATAATTTACTATTACGAATTTAAACATGGAGAACAAATTTGAAGAACAATGGTTTGGACATCAGAATATAATTGGTCATCTTAGAAGATGATTTGCACAGAGGGCAGAAGTCTGGACTGTTGTTTCTCTGGACCTGTGACTTTTTTATTTTAAATTTATTGTTTTATGATGGAAAATCAAATATGAAACAGTAAAACAAGCAAACAAGATGAAACAAAGCAGAAACATACATTCGACCCTAACAATCACAAAAAGGGAAAAATAGTATACAAAAGAAAAGGTAAAACTGGTGTAAGATTTTATATGTGCATGTGTGTGTGTGTGTGTGTGTGTGTGTGTACAGGTGAAACCTGAAAAATTAGAATATCATGTAAAAGTTCATTTATTTCAGCAATGCAACTTAAAAGGTGAAACCAATATATGAGATAGACTCATTACATGCAAAGCAAGATAGTTCAAGCCATGATTTGTCATAATTGTGATGATTATGGTTTTCAGCTCATGAAAACCCCAAATCCACAATCTCAGAAAATTAGAATATTGTGAAAAGGTTCAATATTCTAGGCTCAAAGTGTCCCACTCTAACCAGCTAATTAAACCATAACACCTGCAAAGGATTCCTGAGCCTTTAAATGGTCTCACAGTCTGGTTCAGGAGGAATCACAATCATGGGAAAGACTGCTGACCTGACAGTTGTGCAGAAAACCATCACTGACACCCTCCATAAGGAGGGAAAGCCTCAAAAGGTAATTGCAAAAGAAGTTGGATGTTCCCAAAGTGCTGTATCAAAGCACATGAATAGAAGGTTATGTGGAAGGGAAAAGTGTGGAAGAAAAAGGTGCGCAAGCAGCAGGGATGACCACAGCCTGGAGTGGATTGTCAGGAAAAGGCCATTCAAAAGTGTTGGGGACTTTCACAAGGAGTGGACTGAGGCATCAGTGCATCAAGAGCCACCACACACGGACAGATCCTGGACATGGGCTTCAAATGTCGTATTCCTCTTGTCAAGCTGCTCCTGAACAACAAACAACATCAGAAGTGTCTTACCTGGGCTAAAGAAAAACAGAACTGGTCTGTTGCTCAGTGGTCCAAAGTCAGTGGTCCAAAATCCTCTTTTCTGATGAGAGCAACTTTTGCATCTCATTTGGAAACCAAGGACCCAGAGTCTGGAGGAAGAATGGAGAGGCACACACTGCAAGATGCGTGAAGTCCAGTGTGAAGTTTCCACAGTCTGTGTTGATTTGGGGAGCCATGTCATCTGCTGGTGTTGGTCCACTGTGCTTCATTAAGTCCAGGGTCAACGCAGCTGTCTACCAGGAGATTTTGGAGCACTTCATGCTTCCTTCCACAGATAAGCTTTATGGGGATGCTGACTTCATTTTCCAGTAGGACTTGGCACCTGCCCACACTGCCAAAAGCACCAATGGTTCAATGACCATGGGATTACTGTGCTTGATTAGCCAGCAAGCTTGCCTGACCTGAACCCCATAGAGAATCTATGGGGCATTGCCAAGAGAAAGATGAGAGACATGAGACCGAACAATGCAGAAGAGCTGAAGGTCACTATTGAAGCATCCTGGTTTTCCATAACACCTCAGCAGTGCCACAGGCTGATAGCTTCCATGCCACACCGTATTGAGGCAGTAAGTGCTGCAAAAGGGGCCCTAACCAAATACTGAGTACATATGCATGCTTATACTTTTCAGAGGTCTGATATTGTTCCATGTACAATCCTTGTTTTATTGATTGCATGTAATATTCTAATTTTCTGAGATTGTGGATTTAGGGTTTTCATGAGCTATAAGCCATAATCATCACAATTATGACAAATCACACCTTGAACTATCTTGCTTTGCATGTAATGAGTCTATCTCATATATTAGTTTCACCTTTTAAGTTGCATTACTAAAATAAACGAACTTTTGCATGATATTCTAATTTTTTGAGTTTCACATGTGTATGTATGGTATTTCTTCAGAAGGATACCATACATATACATTTTCTTATGCATACATACAGGTACATATATACATACATACAGTACATAATGAATGTATCCTTCAGAGATACACACACGCACACACACACATACACACACATATGTGTGTGAAGGAAGGAAGGAAGTATGCTTATATTTGAAAAACCAGCCAACAGGTTGAGTTAAATATTATATGTGGTTTTTAATGCCACCAATATGATATCCTTTTGAAGATACTGACACTTTTTAATTATTTGTCCTCTGGTTCCTGCTCCTGTTATTCTCATAATGAACAAAAGGTTTCTATATATGTTCACAGTTTTACATACCTAAGCCCCTCCATACGGCTCTTGTTTACATAAGTGTTCTTTCTATATAATCCCAGAAAACTGGTCCTTTTCTATCTTCTCTTCCTTTTCCCTTGAGTCAATGGAGCCTAGTGGCCAGTGCAAATGATAGTGATACTCTCACTAAAGCGATTTTTATATGTAGCCATATTTCTCTTGTGAAATTATATAAATGGATACACAAGTCTCTAATTTTTTCCTTTTCCCTAAAATTATGATTTTTCTCAAAAGTGGGGGAGGATTTTCCAGGGTTTTCCAATGCCCACCACAAACAGTATTTTCTTTCTTTTTAAACAAAACACTGTCAGTTCAGTGGTAGAAATATAATAGTGTATAAAGAAGTAGAAAATTGACCATACACATATTTCTGTCTCTTCGATATTTTTTTCTCAGATGTGTAGTATTTTTTCCCTTCTTGGTGCAATTTGCAAAACTTTCATGTGGTAATCAAATAAAACAAGAATGATGGTAATAGCATAAAACTTTCTAACAAAAATGCTATTTTGCCATGTTGAGATTGACATTATATAGTCTTGGCTGTTAGCAACTGTCAAATAAAGATTTGTGTGAATAATTCCTGGTTAACAAAGGTTTAGGCTTAGATAGGAAAGAACAAAGGGAATCTGTTTCAAACCTAAATAAGATTAATGTTATCATATCACTCTGTAAATGATTGAAATGACTTCCTTTATCCTATTTAAGGTTACCGTCACTTAGAATTAGTTCTCTTTGGCTTCAGTTTCTCCATTTAAAGATTTATACTGAACACAATCGTTTCACTATTATCTGACTTAGTCTAGATACTGATAAAAATAAAAATTTAGTCTTACCTACAGGAAAAAGCAGCAGGGGGTGCAAAGAACTATGTATTTTTTAAAGAAGGAGGGGAAAAAATGATGCTAAATGTGACCAAGGAATGAAATTGTATTTTTTTAATTGAATAAATTTATTTTATGCGGTATACAAAGGATGTAAGTTAAGTATGACAG
The DNA here is from genome assembly GCF_900518735.1 of Pseudonaja textilis. The sequence goes on along the minus strand of NW_020769308.1, from coordinate 54,004,925 downwards.
AAGTTTTGCGTAAAAAGAAAAATGCCTTGTTAACTATAAATATGTTTTGTTGAGTGCAAGTGGTGAGGTTTTTTTTAAAGTTTGGGCAAGAATTTTAAAAAATGTAAGTTCTGCACTAAGAAGTGACAAGAAATATTCCTTCATGTGTTTACTGTTGAAGATCACATTTTTGGTGGTAATGGATTTAGTATGGTTCACTATATGTGGAATTGGTGTCATATATGTGAAATGAGAAGATAGATAGATATCTTTACACACAGAGAGAGAAGGGGGAGGGAGGGAAGGAAGGAGGGAGGAAGGGAGAGGGAGAGGGAGAGGGAGAGAGAGAGAGAGAGAGAGAGAGAGAGAGAGAGAGATGGTATTCAGCAGGTTCTGAACAGTTCTGGAGAACCAGTAGCAGAAATTTTGAGTAGTTCGGAGAATCGGCAAATACCACCTCTGACTGGAGATTTTACAGTATCCTTCCCCTGCCACGCCCACCAAGTCACGCCCACAGAACCAGTAGTAAAAAAATGTGAATCCCACCACCGGAGAGAGAATATACGAGATATGGGTATCATACCAAAAGAAGGCATCATCTAATTGAAGTTGGATTATCACAAAAAGTTCAATAATGAGCAGACAGAAGATTCCAAAACAATATACTAGTCTGTAACTTATTGCTGCCAAGAAAACCAAAATAATTTGCCAATAAAGTTATCAGATGTTGAGCTGGATTTGAAATTACAATGCTCTATAAGCCTGAGTGAGTCATCCTTACAGATACAGATAATCAGAGTTGGAAGGGACCTTGTAGGTCATCTAGTCCAACCCTCCGCCCAAGCGGGAGACCCTACACCATTTCTGACAAATGGCAGGCCGATCTCTTCTTGAAAGTCTCAACTGATGGTGCTCCCACAACTTCCGAGGGCAACTTCTGTTCCATTGGTTGATTGTTCTCACTGCCAGAAAGTTTCTCCTTATTTCCAGGTTAAGTCTCTCCTTGTTCAGTTTCCATCCATTATTCCTTGTCTGGCCTACAGGTGCTTTAGAAAATAGCTTGACCCCTTCCTCTCTGTGGCAGCCCCTCAAATATTGGAAGACTGCTCTCCTGTCTTCCCTGGTCCTTCTCTTCACTAGACTAGCCAAGCCCAGTTCCTGCAACCGTTCGTTGTATGTTTTAGCCTCCAGTCCCCTAATCATCCTGGTTGCTCTTCTCTGTACATTTTCTAGAGTCTCAACCTCTTTTTTTATAGTGTGGTGACAAAACTGCATGCAGTACTCTAGGTGTGGTCTTACTAAGGCTTTATAGAGTGGTATTAGTGCTTCCCTTCATCTTGATTGTATCCCTCTGTTAATGCAATTTAGGATTGCATTAGCTTTTTTGGCTGCTGCTGCACACTGCTGGCTCATATTTACCTGGTTGTCCACTAAGACTCCAAGATCCCTCTCACAGTTACTGCTATTGAGCCTGGTTTCACCCAGTCTATATGTGTACTTTTGGTTTTTCTTGCCTAAATGTAGGATTTTACTTTTTTCTACATTGAATTTCATTTTGTTAGATATGGCTCGGTGTTCTCAGTGGTCTACTAATTTAATCACTGTGTTGAAAAATGAAATAAGATTGGTTTGGCATGATCTGTTTTTAACAAAGCCGTGCTGACTGCTAGTTATTACTTTACTTGTTTCTAGATGTTGGCAGATCTGGTTTTTTTTTATTATCTTTTCCAGTATCTTCCCGGGTATTGATGTTAGGCTGATTGGTCTATAGTTTCCTGGGTCTGTTTTTTTTCCTTTTTTGAAGATGGGAACCACATCAGCTCTTTTCCAGTCCTCTGGTAGTTCCCCGGTGCTCCAGGATTTTTGAAAGATATGGTGCAGTGGTTCTGAGATGACCTCTGCCAGCTCCTTTAAAACTCTGGGATATAACCCATCAGGCCCTGGTGATTTGTGTTCATCAAGATCAGACAGGTGTTCTCTTACTATTTTTTTTGCTTATTTTAACTTTTATTTCTGGTCTGTCTTTTACAGTTATGTTTTTGGTGGGTTGAGCTATAGTTTCTTCTTGCATGAAGACAGAGGCAAAGAATGAGTTAAGCAGTTCTGCTTTCTCTCTGTTGCCTGTTACTTCCTTGCCACCTTCTCTCTTTAGTGGACCGACTGTTTCCTTGATTTTTTTCTTGTTATTTATATGTTGGAAGAAACTTTTTTTTATTATCTTTGACTTTTGTTGCAAGTCTTTGTTCGTTCTGAGCCTTTGCTATCCTGACTTCGTCTTTGCAGATTCTGGCTATCTGCTGATATTCTGCCTTAGTTGTATGTCCTTCTTTCCATTTTTTGTACTTGTCCTTTTTTTCTTTCAATTTGCCATAGAGATCTTTGTGCAGCCATGCTGGTTTCTTCTTGGATTTCTTGTTTTTCTTTCTCAGTGGTATTGTGGTATTATCCTTGATCCTGTCAACATCACTACTAATAACTCGTCTCCAATTACCATCTCAGTGATGGTGTCATTATTTCAGCAGCGTCCATTTGACTTATCCCTTTAATCAGTGTTCTTACTGAGGAGCCATAACACTTTCAGATAGAATCCGAATTGGGTTGTCTATTTCCTGGTCAGTAGCAAGCAGTCTTCACATTTTGCCCAGAAAATTACAAGGAAATTTCAGTGAGGCCTCCAAGAGTGAGAAAGACTTTACCTTACATCAGGTGTGTCAAACTCAAGGCCCGTGGACCACATCTGGGCTATGGGGTGCTTAGACCTGGCCCACGGGCCTTCCTTGGGAACAATGAAGACCAACTTGCAGTACCTCTGCCAGCAAAAACGGAGCACGGAAGGGCCATGGGTGCCCTCCTGAACTCCGTTTTCACTGGCAGAGGGTTACAGGAGGCCATTGCAGGTGAAAGTGGAGCTCGGGAGCCCATTTTCACTGGCAGAGCACTTGCACCACCACAGGTGCCCCTGACATGAGTAATGCTGAGCTGGCCATGCCTACCCTGGCCACACCAATCCTGCCCCCCCCCCATCAAACACAACCGTGATGCAGTCATCAATGAAATTGAGTTTGACACCTCTGCCGTACATCAATAAAAGGTGAGACTTAAACAAATATTAAATAAGACTAGAAATTTAAAAAAATGTAAGACTTTCTACTTTCTTATTTTCTAACATCCTCCAACTATGTATTTGCATTCAAAGAGCAGAGATCTTTATCTGAAGGTTTAAACTCTTTGCTTCTTAAATAGTGTGTTTGATGCTTGATAAAGGCCCTTAGTGCATTAAGGATGCAGCACATCTATGCCAGTACATCTATGTTCCACATGCCTACTAAACATATCAGAACTCTGCAAAATGTTATTGATGTAAAATGTTCAAAGCCCTTTTGATCAGACCAGTAACAACCACATTCAAGTTCCATTCCAGCCATTGACTGTTTTGCTCCAATAGTGCTTCCATGCAAAGTTTGAAAGGTTCATGCAACTTTTTGATCAAGAGGGTCATGTTATAAGAATATTAAATCCACCTTCAAAAGCTACCAGTTGCCCAAGTCAAATACAAATCTGATGATAGCGTACAAAAATAGGAAGCAGAAAGGCTGCATTTTGTTAATTCTTTATTTTGTCTTAATGAAACAGGGCATTGTGGTTGTGTTAGAGAACTGGCAACTTTAGATGATGATATGCTGCCAATGGTATATTAAAGAGAGGGAATCCATTGTTGAAATCCCACAATAAAAGTATAGTTTCCATTTAGCAGGTATTTAATCATATGATTATGAGTTTGCGATGATTGTTTCTTATTCTAATGGGTGTTGCTTCATTTGCATCAAGCCACATAAACAGTTTTACAAATCTCAAAGGCTGCCATAAATCAACTGTAAGGCTACAATTTTATTTGTTCTTCTTCAGGTTTAAGCTCAGTACGGAGGATAAGGTTGCAAGCAAGTATTAGTGATGCCTACACATGACTGTGTCTCTGCAGGAAATTGTCATTATTCTCCTCCAGATCAGGGGTCCCCAACCACCAGGCCACGGACCGGTACCGGTCCGTGGAACATTTCCTACCAGTCCACCGGTTTGCTGGGCGCCACCATCTTGTTTGACGGGAAAGTGCTTCCGGGTGAGCTTTTCCAGTTGGAAAGCGGTGTTTGGGCTCTGAAAGAATGCTTGCGCCTTAGTTTCATCGAGTGGGGGGGCTTCGAACGAAACTAAGGCACAAGGATTCTTTCAGCATCCAAGGCAAGGCGAGCCGAGCGACCGTCCCGAAGCCATCCCGAAGCGAATCCCATCGACAAAGGTACAAAGGAGGAGTTGAAGGTGGCGGGGAGAAGCGGGGGACGGCTGGCTGGCCGGTCGCTCAGCTCACTTTGCCTTGTCATGCGTGCTGATGCTGGTACCGGGCCACGGATCATTTTGTGATGCTGATACCGGGCTGTGGCACAAAAAAGGTTGGGGGCCACTGCTCCAGATGATTATCACAGTAAGAAACAGCTACATATTGCAAAAGTTTACATAAGGTCTCCAATCCCAACATGTACATTTGAATTTTGTAAATGTGTGAATGGAAATGGAGAATGAGAAACTAATACACTTCAAAAAGAGCTTCAGCAGAAGACCCTTACAATTTCATTACAACTAATAATACTAACATTGCTCAATAATTTCAATTGGCTATTATTCCAGGAAGTAACATTGACTAGCTCATAGTTTGTTAAATACCCCCAAGTTTCCCATCTGGGGTCTTTTCTCTCTTCTTCCCATCACCATTTTCCCAGGCTTAGATCTTTCTCTTTTTTAAAGAAGAATCTGTGTACTACAGAATAAAGAGGTAGCTGTCCATTATCTTCATTTTTTTCTGAAGAATAGCATAGCATAGCATAGTGTAGCGTAGCATAGAATAGCATAGCATAGCATAGCATAGCATAGCATAGCATAGCATAGCATAGAATTCAATTCTTTATGGCCAAGTGTGACTGGTCACACAAGGAATTTGTCTCTGTTGCATAAAGCTCTCAGTGTATATACAAGCAACAAGTGATAAATCATGACCATAATCATAAAATCATAAGATACAACATTTAGTCATAGGATACTAAATAAGCAATCGACATACTAGGATACTAAATAAAACAGTATTAATTGTAAGATACAAGAAACAAAGTTATAGTCATAAGTAGATAAGGAGATGGGTAATAGGAAAGTTGATGAATAATTGTAATACAGCCCTGCTAGGTACTTTGACAGTGTTGTGGGAATTAGTTGTTAGTAGCAGAGTGATGGCATATGGGGAAAAACTGTCCTTGTGTCTAGTTGTTCTGGCGTGCAATGCCCTAGCGTCGTCTAGAAGTTGAAACAGTTTGTGTCCAGGATGTGATAGGTGTGTACATATTTTCACAGCCCTCTTTCTGGCTTGTGCAGTATACAGGTCCTCAATGGAAGACAGGTTGGTAGCAATTGTTTTTCCTGAAGTTCTAACTATCCGTTGTAGTCTCTGTCTCTATTGTTTGGTTGCAGAGCCAAATCAGACAGTTACAGAGGTGCAAATGACAGATTCAATAATTCCTTTGTAGAACTGTATCAGTAGCTCCTTGGGCAGTCTAAGCTTTCTGAGTTGGCACAGGAAGAACATTTTTGTTGTGCTTTTTTGATGACGTTTTTGATGTTAGGTGCCCATTTTAAGTCTTGAGATATTATAGAACCTAGAAACTTGAAGGTGTCTACTGTTGATACTGTGTTGTCTAGCATTGTAAGAGGTGATAGAATAGGACGGTTTCTCTTAAAATCTACTATCATTTCTACAGTTTTGAGTGTGTTCAATTCAAGATTGTTCCAGCCGCACCACAAGACTAGTTGTTCAACTTCCCATCTGTATGCAGATTTGTCATTCTTTCATATGAGACCAATCACTGTTGTATCATCTGCAAACATCAGTACTTTAACAGAGGGATCCTTTGAGATGCAATCATTGGTATATACAGAGAAGAGAAGTGGAGAGAGCACCCAGCCCTGGGGGTGCTAATTGTCCAGGTATCTGATGTGATTTTGCCTAGCTTAAAAGGTTTATGATCCACTTACAAGTGTGGTCAGGCACAGCTAGCTGCATCAATTTAGTTAGAAAAATATCTGGAATAATGGTATTGAATGCCAAGCTGAAGTCTACAAAAAGGAGCCCTGCAAAGGGCCTTGAAATTCAAAATGTTGTAGGATAATAGTGCAGAATCATATTAACAGCATCATCTGCCGATCTATTTGCTCAGTGGGCAAATTGCAAGGGGTCTAACAGCGGAGCTGTGATAGTTTTCAGGTGGGCCAGTATTAACCTTTCATAGGTTTTCATAATTACAGATGTCAGAGCAACCAGTCTGTAGTCATTCACATTGATGGAAGGTTTCTTTGGCACTGAAATGATAGTAGAGTGTTTGAAGCAAGAAGGAACATAACACATCTCTAGTGATTTATTAAAGATACAGGTAAAGATGGGGGCCAGTTGGTCAGCATAAGCTTTCAAGCAAGGAGTTACCTTATCTGGGCCTGGTGCTTTTCCAGGCTTTTGTTTGTGAAATAGATCTTGCACATAATTTTCTGTGATCACCAGAAGGGATGGGATCAGTGGTGGGATTCAAAAAAACGTACTATTGGTTCTATCGGCGTGGCTTGGTGGGCAGGGCAGGGAAAGGATACTATAAACAGGGGTGTCCAACCTTTCACCTTCCCTGGGCCACATTAGAAGATGAAAATTTGGTTTGGGCCGCACATAAAATAAAATAACAGTAACGATACCTGATCATCCAAAAAAACCATAGAAAACATAGTTAACATATTAAATTTATTTGGAAATGAAATTAGTGAGATGTTTTTATTATTTATTATTAATTATTTATTAAAAAATATTTATTTTTTATCACGGTTTTTTTATCACTTTTTTTATCACAGTTTATTTTCCGGCCAAATTTTGCTGGGGGGGAGAAAGCTCGCTCGCCTCACGCCTACCTCTCCTCCTGCAAATGGCCCAGCTGGATGAGGCAGGACTGTAAGGCAGAAGTAGCAGCAGCGGCGGGGGCAGCAGCGGCGTGGGCAGCAGCGGCGGGGGAAGAAGCGGCGGCAGTGGGGGGCAGAAGTGGCGGCGGGGGCTGAAGCGGGGGCAGCGGCAGCGGGGGCAGAAGTGGCGGGGCGGCAGCAGGGGCAGGGGCAGAAGTGGTGGCAGAAGTGGCGGCGGCAACAGCAGGAGGTGGCGCTCTGACGGCGCCCGCCTTTTCTGTTGCTGCTTGGCCTGGCGCTCACCTCGCCCCGCCTCACACCTGCCTCTCCTCCTCCTCCTCGCTGGCTCTAGCACGAAGATTGGGGTGGGCACTGGGCCGCATTACGAGGCAACCTGGGCCGCATGCGGCCCGCGGGCCATGGGTTGGACAAGCCTGCTATAAAATCTCTAGTCAGCGGTGATATTTGCCGGTTCTCTGAACTACTCAAAATTTCTGCTACTGGTTCTCCAGAACTGGTCAGAACCTGCGGATTACCACCTCTGGATGGGATTAGTTGTAGGAGGCTTGGCTATATAACCAGGCCAGAAACATATTAACAAGAGAGATCAGAGAAGCAAAAAGAAGCTACTCTGAAAAGTTAAGGAATCAGTTCTCAACAAATGAACCAGCAAACCTGTGGAAAACCCTTAAAAACATCACTGGCTTCAGCAAACCTCCTTCCCAGGCAGAAGGAAATCAACAACTAGCAGATGACCTGAATGTGTTTTACTGCAGGTTTGAAAAGAAACTGCAGCCACCTATCTCCACAACCCACATCTCAAACACACCAACAACAGCCAAGCCTCCTACAACTGGCCCCAATCCATTAAGCGCACAACCTCTGGTGATCACAGAAAAAGAAGTGCAAGATCTATTACACAGACAGAGCCAGGAAAAGCACCAGGGCCAGACAAGATAACTCCTTCTTGCTTAAAAGTCTGTGCTGACCAAATGGCCCCCATCTTCACCCAAATCTTCAATAGATCACAAGAGATGTGCTATGTTCCTTCCTGCTTCAAATGCTCTACCATCATCCCAGTGCCAAAGAAGCCCTCCATCAAGGAACTGAATGACTACAGACCAGTTGCTCTAACATCTGTAGTCATGAAAATCTTTGAAAGGCTTGTGCTGTCCCACCTGAAAACCATCATGGATCCGCCGTTAGATCCCATGCACTTTGCATACCGAGCAAATAGATTGACAGATGATGCTGTTAACATGGCTCTGCATTACATCCTACAACACCTTGAATCTCCAAATACCTACGCAAGGGTCCTCTTTGTAGACTTCAGTTCAGCATTCAATTCCATCATGCCAGACACTCTTCTAAGTAAATTAAACCAACTAGCGGTACCTGAACACACTTTTAAGTGGATCATAAGCTCCTAACAGAGAGGAAGCAGCAGGTGAAGCTTGGCGGAATCACATCCAATACCTGTACAATCAGCACAGGCCCCCCCCAAGGCCATGTGCTATCTCTACTTCTCTTCTCCCTATATACCAATGACTGCATCTCAAACGATCCATCTGTTAAAATACTGAAGTTTGCTGATGACACAACAGTGATTGGTCTCATTTGAGACAACGATGAATCTGCATACAGACAGGAGGTTATACAACTTGCCTCATGGTGTAACCGGAACAATCTGGAACTGAACACATTCAAAACCGTAGAAAGGTGGTAGACTTTAGAAGAAACCCTCCCATACTACCACCTCTTACAATACTAGACAACACAGTATGAACAGTAGAGACCTTCACATTTCTAGGTTCTACTATATCACATGACCTAAAATGGACACCTAACCTCAAAAATGTCATCAAAAAAGCACAACAAAGAATGTTCTTTCTGCGCCAACTCAGAAAGCTCAAACTGCCCAAGGAGCTGCTGATCCAGTTCTACAGAGGAATTATTGAGTCTGTCATCTGCACCTCTATAACTGTCTGGTTTGATTCTGCAACCCAACAGGACAGACACAGACTTCAGAGGTTAATTAGGACTGCAGAAATCAAGGCCTGTATTCTGCATGAGTCAAAAAGAGGAAATATGTGAAAATATTTACATCCCAGACATAAACTGTTTCAACTCCTTCCCTCAAAACGATGCTATAAGGCGCTGCACACCAGAACAACTAAACACAAGAACAGTTTTTTCCTGAAAGCCATCACTCTGCTAAACAAATAATTCCCTCAACACTGTTCAACTATTTACAAAATGTACACTACTATTACTATTAATCTTCTCATCACTCCTTATCACCCATCCCCTCCCATTTGTGACAGTAGGACTGTAACTTTGTTGCTTGTATCCATACGATTTATATTGACTGTTTCCTAGTATAATTTGATTGCTTATTGTACCCTATGACTACCATTAAGTGTTGTACGTTATGATTCTTGATTCTTAACGAATGTACCTTTTCTGTATGTATACTGAGAGTATTTACACCAAGTCAAATTCCTTGTGTGTCCAATCACACTTGGCCAATAAAGTATTCTATTCTATTCTATTCTATTCTATTCTATTCTATTCTATTCTATTCTATTCTATTCT
>NW_020769308.1:53972560-53995366 GCF_900518735.1 Pseudonaja textilis | reverse complement strand
CTATTCTATTCTATTCTATTCTATTCTATTCTATTCTATTCTATTCTTCTATTCTGTTGTTGGTGTATCTGAGATGAAGATGGTGGTGATAGGTGACAGTGGTTTCCTCTCAAACCTACAATAAAACACATTCAGATCATCTGCCAGTTGATTTTGGGGGGGAGTGAGAAGAAAAAGTATTGGAAAAAATATTCAAAAGTGTTGCTTTTTCTTGGCAGTATGACTTTAGATCTATACTTGAAGGTCCAATGTTAATATTGCTTCTGCATAAGAAGCCTGGAATATCTATTTTATAAAAGGTTTGAGGACATGTTCTTCAGTAGATATTCACATGAACAAGCCTGTTGAGATCCTCACTTGAAATAAGAGTTAAATGGAAGGGTTTGGGTTTTTGTTTTTTGTTTTGTTTTTTGCACACTACGTATTGCAGGAGAAGGTTTTGAGGCAGAATAACGGAATAACTGAGTTGGAAGGGACCTTGTAGGTTATCTAGTCCAACCCCCTGCCCAAGCACGAGACCCTATACCATTTCTGACAAGTGGCTGTCCAGTCACTTCTTGAAAGCCTCCAGTGATGAAGAATCCACAACTTCCGAGGGCAAGCTGTTCCATTGGTTGATTGCTCTCACTATCAGAAAATTCCTTCTTATTTCTAGGTTGAATCTCTCCTTCATCAGTTTCCATCCATTATTCCTTGTCTGGCCTTCAGGTGCTTTGAAAAATAAGTTGTCCCGCTCCTCTCTGTGGCAGCTCCTCAAATATTGGAACTCTGCTATCCTGTATCACCTGGTCCTTCTCTTCACTAGACTAACCATGCCCACATTCTTCAGATGTTTTAGTCAACAAGCCCTTAATCATCTTTGTTGCTCTTCTCTGCACTCTTTCTAGAGTCTCAAAGTATTTTTATAGTGTGGTGACCATGACTGCATGCAATATTCCAAATGTGGCTTACTAAGGCTTTATAGAGTGGTATGGCAGTACCTCTCGTTAAGACTGAGTTCACTAAGGTTGTTTGAAAGCCACTAATTAAGGCTGTTTTTCCATTGTACAAATTATATGGCAATGGTCTAATTTTGCCCCAGTGTTTCACCTTCAGAAACAATTGTGATGAATTTAGAGACTGCAGATGAGGAGACTGCATCAGCAGCACTAGAAAATAATAAATGGGAAAAACAATAGGTAGAAACAATTTAATGAATCCATTGAAAATTACCTCAGCATAGTACTGTTGAATACATTAGTTTTGCCACTTATATTTAGCCATGCATTTGGAAAAGCATGTAACTGAGCTTTTGATTAGGTAACAATGCAGAGTAGTTTAAACTTTGGATATTTTTTTTTTACCATTAGAGTTTGAAAGTCATAGGAAAAAAATGCAGATGTGCTACCTATCCCAAAGTGAAGCACATTTCTCTCTAAAATGAGTTTCAACTATTTCAATAAGGTTTGTTACAAGGAAATATGCTTAAAGTAGCAGTCTGAGGGCTGTGGTCTTTAAACAACATTTTTCTCTGAGATAATCCCATTGAAAAATAATGTTTTAAGCCACGCAGCCTAAATCTTCTCTTTTTGAAGGTTATCAGAGAAGAGGGAAGGAAGCTGAGGTGGTATTCAACAGGTTCTGACCAGTTCTGGAGAACCGGTAGCGGAAATTTTGAGCAGTTCAGAGAACCAGCAAATCCCACCTCTGACTGGCCCTGCCTCCATCTTTTCTCTGCCTGCTGAGTCCCAACTGATCGGCTGGGTCTTCTTTTGTTGCCCTGCACAGGAGAACAGAGCTGGAAAGCAGGTTAGTAGGATGGGGAGGGAATGGGATTTTGCAGTATCCTTCAACTGCCACACCCACCAAGCCACGCGTACAGAACTGGAAATAAAAAATAATTGAATCCCGCCACTGGAAGGAAGACTGATGCTTCAAAAACCTAAAGATTAAAGTATAGATTATTTTTAAAGGAGAAGCAATAACTAGAAGAAGTTTTAACTGGAAGAAGTTGTGTTTTAATTAGTTACTTTGTAGGAGTGGTGATTTGAAATTCTGATTTCTCTTTTGATCTGTGCCAAGGTTTCTTCAATCACTCTGAGTTTTACACCTTCCTTTTGAGGTGCTTTCTGAATTTTTTTTTATCACTAATGTGAGAAGGAAGCGGTTCTCTCTTTGAAGTTCCATTTAGGATCTGATCCAGATCCTTCTGAAGCTGATAATATGTTCACAGAGGGTGAATTTGATCTAAATCAGCTTGATTAAAATTGTTCATCAGGAATACATTGAATTGTTTGTCAGGTTTTTTTACAGTTCTGCAAAAATGCTATAATCATTTCTAGTATTTCAATGATTTTCATTATTTCATTAGTTGTCCTGTGTATTCTTCAACATGTAGAAAACAATGGGTTTTTTTGCTGAAAAATTATACTTGCCATATAAAACAATCATTTGATCAGAATTGTTGTTCAGATTAATATTCACGAAAAAAGAGAGAATATTAATGCCAAGAAACCAGCTATGAAATTGTGAAACCATTAGGAGTTGAACCTGTTCCCATTCAACTAATAGATGTGAATATTTGGAGGAATTTTACCATAAACTGCTAAGTGAAGAGACATTAGTAGCATTAATATTTTTTAAAGAGTTTTATTTTTTTAACAACAAACATAAATAAATACAAACATAAACACAAAACATAAAACCATCTTTCCATTGTATATTGTGTCAGTTGGTACATATCTTCTAATGCACAATATCAACAGTCGTTCCTTTCTAGATACATTATTAAAATTTATATTATATAGATCAACTATGCATATTATATTACACTGCTCAAAAAAAAAGGTAAAACAAAAATAAGACATCCTAGATCTGAATGAATGAAATATTCTTATTAAATACTTTGTTCATTACATAGTTGAATGTGCTGACAACAAAATCACACAAAAATTATCAATGGAAATCAAATTTAGCAACCCATGGAGGTCTGGATTTGGAGGTACACTCAAAATTAAAGTGGAGAAAAACACTACAGGCTGATCCAACTTTGATGTAATGTCCTTAAAACAAGTCAAAATGAGTCTCAGTAGTGTGTGTGGCCTCCACATGCCTGTATGACCTCCCTACAATGCCTGGGCATGCTCCTGAGGAGGTGGCAGGGATCTCCTCCCACACCCGGACTAAAGCATCCCACAACTCCTGGACAGTCTGTGGTGCAACGTAGCATTGGTGGATGGAGCGAGATATGATTTCCCAGATGTGCTCAATTGGATTCAGGTCTGGGGAATGGGTGGGCCAGTCCATAGCATCAATGCCTTCGTCTTGCAGAAACTGCTGCCACACTCCAGCCACATGAGGTCTAGCATTGTCTTGCATTAGGAGGAACCCCGGGGCCAACTGCACCAGCATATGGTCTCACAAGGGGTCTGAGGATCTCATCTCAGTCAGGGTACCTCTGGCGAGCACACGGAGGGCTGTGCGGCCCCTTAAAGAAATGCCACCCCACACCATTACTGACCCACTGCCAAACCGGTCTTGCTGGAGGATGTTGCAGGCAGCAGAACGTTCTCCACGGCGTCTCCAGACCTGTCACATCTGTCACATGTGCTCAGTGTGAACCTGCTTTCATCTGTGAAGAGCACAGAGCGCCAGTGGCGAAGTTGCCAATCTTGGTGTTCTCTGGCAAATGCCAAACGTCCTGCACAGTGTTGGGCTGTAAGCACAACCCCCACCTGTGGACGTCAGGCCCTCATACCACCCTCATGGAGTCTGTTTCTGACAATTTGAGCAGCCACATGCACATTTGTGGCCTGCTGGAGGTCTTTTTGCAGGGCTCTGGCAGTGCTACTCCTGTCCCTTCTTGCACAAAGGTGGAGAGAGTGGTCCTGATGCTGGGTTGTTGCCCTCCTACGGCCTCCTCCACGTCTCCTGATGTACTGGCCTGTCTCCTGGTAGCACCTCCATGCTCTGGACACTACGCTGACAGACACAGCAAACCTTCTTGCCACAGCTCGCATTGATGTGCCATCCTGGATGAGCTGCACTACCTGAGCCACTTGTGTGGGTTGTAGACTCTGCCTCATGCTACCACTAGAGTGAAAGCACCGCCAGCATTCAAAAGTGACCAAACCATTAGCCAGAAAGCATAGGAACTGAGAAGTGGTCTGTGGTCACCACCTGCAGAACCACTCCTTTATTTGGGATGTCTTGCTAACCTGATGTCTTGCTACCTGAGCCACTTGTGTGGATTGTAGACTCCGCCTCATGCTACCACTAGAGTGAAAGCACCGCCAGCATTCAAAAGTGACCAAACCATCAGCCAGAAAGCATAGGAACTGAGAAGTGGTCTGTGGTCACCACCTGCAGAACCACTCTTTTATTGGGGATGTCTTGCTAACTGCCTATGCTTTCCACCTGTTTTCTATTCCATTTGTACAACAGCATGTGAAATTGATTGTCAATCAGTGATGCCACCTAAGTGGACAGCTTGATTTCACAGAAGTGTGATTGACTTGGAGTTACATTGTGTTGTTTAAGTGTTCCCTTTATTTTTATTTTTTTGAGCAGTGTATATTATTGTTAACTCCTTATTGGACTTTAATTGTAAGTTCACATCATCCTTTTCGAGCAAATTTCAACTTTTATAAAACCTAGTTCATAATATCCTTCATTCAACATAGTCAATTATAACATATCATTACATTGTCTTATCTTTATTATAATATTGTATTTATATTGTATTATATTTTATTTCCCTATTTTTTGGTTTAACCATTTATAAAATAAATCCCAAACTTTATAAAACTCTTTATCTTCTTGCTCTCTAATTGCTAATGCCAATTTACTCATTTCTGCGCATTCCATTATTTTCTTAATCACCTCCTCGTCTATTGGAATTTTTTCATTTTTTCAGTTTTTGGCAAATACAATTCTAGCTGCTGTTAAAACATTTACAATCAAATATGTCAGTTCTTTACTGTATCCTTCAGGTAAGATACCCTATAAAAATATATCTGGTTTCAAGTCTATATGCTGTTTTGTCTTTTTTTTTTCCAGCCATGTATGAATTTTAGTCCAGCATCTCAGTAACATTGCTATTTTATTCAGAGTCCTGTTCTGCCTAACTTTTTCCTCCCTACCATAAATAGATTATATTTTTAAAAAAATTAACAACTGTATTTGTTGCATAATATAGGCATAATATAGATTTTTTTTTTATTCATAACATCTTTTAAAGTAGGCAATTCTAGCTAGGTCAACTAACAAAAAAAAAAAAATGGTAGGCCGTAAATTCCATCTTTATTTGTACTTTCCTCCACATTCAGATATTAAAAGAAAAATTAAGTCTTCCTGCTGTTTCAATTTCAAAATTGCATCTCTGCATTGAATAAATTAATTTAAAGAGAGGGGGAAAAAACACTTGTTCTATACCAGCAACAAAGCTGATTTCTACTCTAGTGATCTTTGAATCTAAACAATTGAGTGAGCTTTTATCAGATTACCTGTGTGACTTTGATTAAATATCAAAACAATTTAAAAAATATCATTAGCAAATGTATTTCATGAATATATTACTCTTTGCCCAGAAATTAATCACAACTGGGAACTATATAAAGATAATTATATCAGGGGGCAAGAGAGGGAGTGCCTGCCGTTCATCTCTGACATTGCCTATTCCTCTTTTGAAGCTCAATTCCTTCCAAAACTCAACAAGTTGCTTCTGATGGGACAAACACAGCAAACAACTACACATTCGTTTAGGTTTTTGCTCCAGCCATTGTGATTCTGAGTAATGATTTCTCTTTCAAATAGTTGCACATTTCTCAGTTTCTTCCTTATATACTTTATCCATAAATTTCCTGTCCATGTCATCTCCATTAGATGGACTGCATCTTAGCTCAAGTTTTGGCAACAACAGAACTTGTACAAAAGTAGAATCTTGGAAATTCATTTGGGAGGATGAATCAATTATTAATACTTTGGGGAGGATAAATCCAAAATTAATACTCCATTTCTCTTAAATAATAAATACAAAATTCTTGTACTGACATTTGAACTGACGTTGAGGTTGTCATTTCTTTTACTTCATACTGTAACAGATAATCCTAGTATCTATGTGCAGAGGCGAATGGGAAAGTGTCACAGAGAAGGTATATATTCTGTCTTCTGTCTACACAAAACTGTTGTATCATAATCAGTTAAAGTTTAATAATAGTAGTTTATCAACAGGCATATTTTTATTTATTAGCCATTTTATATCTCACCACACTTTCAGTTCTTCCTGATATCTAGTAATTTAAAATATTACTATAACATAAAGAAACAAATAGCATCTACCATCTCTACCTAGCATCCATAATCACCAGTAACAATTCTCACAAATTAAAAACTGAAAAATATTTCCACGTTATGGTCCTCCTGCATCAAGAAGAGAGGACATCATCCAAATTTCCAAGAAGAAGTTGTTCCAAAAAATGAAGTAACAATGCAGTCATAGGCTCAGCTGAGACTAAACTCCAAGAAACCCTACTCTTCCACAAAAAGAGACCAAATTTTCCAGGGACACTGGAAACAGTTGGGAGGATAATTAGCATGGACAGTCCCAAAGGAAGTGGGATATGATTATTCCATCTTTAACCATTTTATGTATATTTTATGTACCAGACAGAGATGGAAAGTAAAATCTAGGCTGATCCCTCTTCTAATCTACACTATGAAAGAAGCAATATTATGAACAGGGATGCTCTCTCCAAGAGTGATAAAATTATCTGATGAACAATTATGTCAATAGGCTTTGCCAAGTGAGTCCAGTAGGGCGGGTTTAGAACAAATATCAAAAGATTTAAACTGAATACCCTTTATAAATTAAAACCACAGTACATGAACCACATACATACTATATACAAGTAATGTGCACATACACAAATAATACAAAGTAATACAAAATTGACATGAATAATGTGTTAAAAAGAAGGGTTCAAATATTCTTCTGGTTCATCAAGAAGTTGCCCATTTTTTTATCCTTCTCTAAATACTATAATTCCAACACTGGATAAAATGCACATGGAAGAGATGCTCCTATAGGGTCAATAAAATATGACAAATGTCAGAAATATAAAAATGGAATCCTTATTTCTTTTGAAGTCATGGGGATTTGAGTTAGTTAATTCAAAGCCTGCTAGCATAATTTTACCCTTTCTCAAGAATTTACAGCATTATTGTGTTCATTTAAGAGTTATACAAAGAAATATAAAATCACTTAGGATAAATCATTTGATTGCTAAATATAATTTCTAAAACAAAGACCAATTAACAATAATTGTATAAACTACCAAGATGCTATTTTGTTCCTAAAAGGCACACAATTAAAATTATAGCACATTATGGCTAAATTGAATGTTGACTGTTTCATATTTCATCTAAAAACCTTTTGCTTGTGTTGTGCATATTTTAACATTTTATGACTTTTCATTTAGTTATTTTAATTATAATGTATCTGTAGTCATTTTTTTTTCCAAATTCACATTCCATTGATGTAACAACTGAATACCAATATTTTACCCAGGGGTAATAATAGATTGGGATAGCTGAACTATGTACACACACGTCTCTATTTCATTTTCAGGCAATTTTTCCTAATATTTTGTTAAAATCCTTTAAATGTTTGTTTATTGATTCTCATTGATTTAAGCCCTATATGATGTAAAAAATTACAATTTAAAATAAGTGCTTGATCAACTGTATAGCCATTCAAATATTTGATAATTCTCACATCAACTTTTGTATCATATGCCTGGCTAAACATATTTGGATTTTTCAAATGCAGTATCTTTATTACAATCCTTCATCAGCCTTTGCAATAGGAAAAGGAAAATAGTTGTTGCAGCAATTTATTATCAGGGAACAGAAGAAAACAATAAAACAACACATCTATTTAATTTTTGGGACAATTGTATGACTGGATGAATATATTTGACCATATGGTATGTGGTTAGAGTTAGCATCCCTTAAAAAATAATAAACAAAAAATTCATCAGTATGAAACTCAAATTTAGAAATGGCTGGGGAGATCAAAGCAGATCTTGGGGCATCATAAAAAGGATACCATATGAGGCCATGAGCAAGAATTTCTCTATTTCCCTGGATGTTCAAAGACAAAGTTTGAGTAAATAAGGAATTCCGTGCAATCTTCTCACCAACAATGCGGAAGGGAAGTTATCAGTGGGTTCTGGAAAAGGACCACCTATATTTGCTAAGGGTTAAATTCAGTGATGGGATTCAAAAAAATGTTTACTATTGATTATGTGGACATGGCATGGCTTGGTGGGCGTGGCAGGGGAAGGATACTGCAAAATCCCCATTCCCTCCCCACCCCACTAACCTGCTTTCCAGCTCCGTTCTCCTGTGCAGGGCAACAAAAGAAGACTCAGCCGATTAGCTGGGACTTGAGAGGCAGAGAATAGATGGGGGCAAGGCCAACCAGAGGTGATACTTGCTAGTTCTCTGAACTACTCAAAATTTCCACTACCGGTTCTCCAGAAGCTGTCAGAACTGGCTGAATACAATCACGGCCACAGACATGCCCGGAGGGCTCCTGTGAGGATCTCTTTAGGTTAGCCCCATTCCCAAACGACCGGATAAGGGTTCCCATTGACCTCCATCGCTGGAGGCTTTTAAGAAGAGACTGGACAGCCACTTATGTGGAATGGTATAGGATCTCCCGCTTGTGCTGTTATTCTATTCTATTATTCTGTTACTTTTTCTATGACCATGTGTATTGATCCCATAGTCCAAAGAAAATCTGGAATGATGTAGGATCTTCTACCATGGGCAGGGGATTAGACTAGAGGACTTCCAAGTTCCCTTTCAATCGTGTTCTTTTATGTTCTATGTTCTCTAGGTTTAATTACCTAAATTAATATTTAGGTATCCTAAACACTAAGGAGAGAGGCCAAAGCTGCAAAGTTCTTTAATTTTTATTTTTATCTCATCTTAAACTATTTTTATAAATAACTCAGGGCAGCAAATATATCAAATACTCCTTCCTATTTTCCACACAACTACCCTGTGAGGTGAGATGGGCCGACAGAGAGTGACTGGCCCAGTTAGTTATAGTGCCAATGCAGTGGTGGGATTCAAATTTTTTTACTACCAGTCCTGTGGGTGTGGCATGGTGGGCGTGGCATGGCTTGGTGGGTGTGGCTTGGTGGGCATGGCAGGGGAAAGGATACTGCAAAATCTCCATTCCCTCCCCACCCCACAAACCTGCTTTCCAGCTCCGTTCTCTTGTGCAGGGCAACCAAAGAAGACCCAGCTGATCAGCTGGGACTCAATGGGAAGCAGAGAATAGATGGGGGCAGGGCCAGTCAGAGGTGGTATTTGCCAGTTCTCTGAACTACTCAAAATTTCCACTACCGGTTCTCCACAAATGGTCAGAACCTACTGAATATCACCTAGGATTCATATGGCTTTTAAAAAATAGTTACCGAGCTTCCCAGTTTCCAAGTGTTTGAATTTCAACTCCCTGTAAATCATAGCCATCAGGGCTATGGGTCAGGATTATGATACTTGAAATCCACAGACCTGGAAATTTTAACAATTGGAAAGCAGAATTTATGGCATGGCTCATATTGAATCCAGCAAGGCAACTCGGGAACAAGGGAATTTACGAGCCAGACGGAAGATACAGCAATATGGAAGATCCTCCCCATTCAGGGA
This sequence comes from Pseudonaja textilis, assembly GCF_900518735.1. The sequence continues at coordinate 53,985,667 of NW_020769308.1, read as the reverse complement.
TTTTCACATATGTCCCAAAGGAGGCCTTTACAGAAGGAGTATTATATTATATTAAAATACAAATATGAAGTAATTTTAGTCGCATTAAGTACTTCCACACTGGGATTCCCTTATGAAGGAAATGTGTGGTGATTACTATCAATTTCTCTCTCTTGTTTTCAGTCACTCGTCACCACCATCCCAATCTCCATATAAAAAAAAAACCTTACATCAGGAGCCTGGAAATCATACAGAACTGTCTACAATAGAAGTCTGGAAACTTTTCAGACTTTTACTGTCATGGAATAATTCCATGAAGTAGCATGAGTGCCAAAACTCAGTACATTAATAAATATATATCTTTTAAAATGGGGGGAAAAAGTGCCCCAAAACTTGCCAGAAGCAGGGTCCTGTGAGAAGGCCAACATCGTACCAGGAGTGTCACAGATTTCCTGGCCTCAGAGCAGAGGTGGGATTCAGCAGGTTCTGACCAGTTCTAGAGAACCAGTAGCGCAAATTTTGAGTAGTTCAGAGAACCGGCAAATACCACCTCTGAGTGGCCCCTCCCCCATCTATTCTCTACCTCCCCAGTCCCAGCTGATTGGCTGGGTCTTCTTTTGTTGTCCTGGACAGGAGAATGGAGCTGGAAAGCAGGTTGGTGGGTGGGGACAGAATGGGATTTTGCAGTAACCTTCCCCTGCCATGCCCACTAAGCCCCGCCCACCAAGCCACATATTCCACTCAGTATCAAGGATGCAGCTGTGGAAGTGGTCAACAGAATTAAGTATCTGGGGATACAGATAACTAACAGTCTGACTTGGTCTCTTCATACATTATCTTTAGTGATGCATGCAAACCAGCATCAGATGAGGAGAGCACATCTTTCTCCTTCTGTCCTGGCCACTTTTTATAGTGGCACAATTGAGAGAGTTTTAACAAACTGCATCATTGTTTGGTTTGGTGGTAGCAGTGCCTCAGATAGATGGTCCATACAGAGAGCAGTAAGGACAGCCAAGAAGATAATAGGAAGTTCGCTTCCCGTCATTCAGGATACAGGTTATAAGCACTATGTGCTTATGCTAACAATGCTCTAAACATTGGTAGAGGCCCCACACACCCACTTCACAGTCTGTTTCTGTTGCTCCCCTCTGGGAGGAGGTTTTGAAGTATTTATAGCAGGACTACTACATTCTGTAACAGCATTGTTCCTTAGGCCATCTGTCTTGTAAATTTGCAGGATTCTTTTTTTCCCACCATGTATAGGTAGGCATGTGGACTAGACTGTGATGTTTCTCTGTGTCATAAATGTCTATATATGCATAATGGTTATCCACTGAGAGCTGAATGCAACAAAATTTAATTTTAATGTATGATGATTAGTGTACATTTAAAGCGACAAGAATGTTCCGTTTTATTCTATTCTATTCTATTTTCTATTTGATTCTCTATTCTATTCTATTCTATTCTATTCTATTCTATTCATATGGCACAGCTTCTACAGAGATTGAGCCAAACACCTTTGCATCTGAATTGTATTACATCTTTAGAAAACATAAAAAGGACTTCTGGGCTTCCACCACCTGGGAAATGCTGAATGCAACAAAATTTAATTATAATGTATGATAATTAGTGTACATTTAAAGTAACAAGAATCTTCTGTTCTATTCTCTATTCTATTCTATTCTCTATTCTATTCTATTCTCTATTGTATTCTCCTATTCTATTCTGTTCTATTCTATTTTCTTTTCTATTCTATTCTATTTCCCTATTCTATTCTATTCTATTCTATTCTATTCTATTCACATTCTATTCTATTCTATTAACATTCTATTCTATTCTATTCATATGGCACAGCTTCTACAGGGATTAAGCCAAACACCTTTGCATCTGAATTGTATCACATCTTTAGAAAATGTGAAAGGAACTTCTGGGCTTCCACCACCTGGGAAATGCTGAATGCAACAAAATTTAATTATAATGTATGATGATTAGTGTACATTTAAAGTGACAAGAATGCTCTATTCTATTCTATTCTATTCTATTCTATTCTATTCTATTCGCATAGCACAGCTTCTACAGAGATTGAGCCAAACACCTTTGCATCTGAATTGTATCCCATCCACATCTAGGTTCCCAGCCTCACTGGAAATCAGAATCAAATCCAACTGGTTATTTTCAAGGGAGGAATATCGTGTCAATCCTCCATTCCTGCTGCCCCACTTTCCCAGTGGATGAACCTCTTTAGAAAACCTGAAAAGGACTTCCCGGCTTCTACCACCTGGGAAACTCATGGCTTATTGCTTTTTACTACCTGCCCATTAAGCACATGGCTTTCTGTTATTTATTTATCAGAAGTGCCCCAGCACGTTGCTTATGCTGGCTGATGTATTATATATTATGCAGCGCCTCCATTTAGAAATAGACTTTAGCCTGTCAGAATAATCCCACTTGCTTGAACTCAAATAAAACTGCACCAACCTTGGATCAAGGTGGCTTAAGGAACTTATATGGTTTTAATGCCTCTGCCGTGTCCTATTTATATTTATTGAGCCATTCGCATGAGAAACTGGTGGGATCTGTTCTTCGTATGGATTCATAATTCCTTCTATTGTCAACATAATAAAAGAAATATAAAGGAAGACTTTTTTCTGCAAATATTTGATTCTATTTTTGTTCTTTCTTCCAGTTCTTCTCCTATGCGATGCTTTTAGAATGAGTTCAGCCTTTTTAAATCTACAATGGCTTTCCTGCCATTTTCACTTCAATGGTTGTCCCTCTGATTGATACTGGATATGTTTATCAATTATTTACAAACCGATTCATCAATTAGCCTGGAATATCTGGAGGGCCAACCAATCGAACTGTATCTTGGGAGTTCCCATTGATCCAAAGGACTCCATTCAGTGGTGGATTTAAACACTTTTACTAGTGGTTCTGTGGGCATGGCTTGGTGGGCATGACATGGCTTGGTGGGTGTGGCTCGATAGGCGTGGCAGGGGAAGGATACTGTAAAACCTCCATTTCAGAGGTGGTATTCAGCAGGTTCTGGCCAGTTCTGGGGAACCAGTAGCGGAAATTTTGAGTAATTCGTAGAACCAGCAAATACCACCTCTGACTGGAGATTTTACAGTATCCTTCCCCTGCCACGCCCACCAAGCCACACCCACAGAACCGGTAGTAAAAAAAAAATTGAATCCAACCACTGCCTTGTACCATTACCTAGATTGCATAAATGAGGATCTGAGTCTTAAACTTTTGGGGGCAAGGAAACCATCCAACCCCAGTTAGAAATACAACTCATTGGAGGTTTTTAATAAGAGATTGGATAACCATTTGTCCGAAATGATATAGGGTATATTCCTTGAGGAAGGGCTTGAATGAGAAGATTTCTAAGGTCTCTTCCAACTCAATTATTCTGTTATTCATAAAGGTTAGAGGGTTTTTGTTAAGTTTGAGCAATGAGAGGCTGAACCAGAGCATGAGTGCAACAATACTTTATTTTACAATAAAGGGCTGACCGTGCTTGCCACGCCTGGAACTGGCTCGCAGCAATCAGCAACTGGTTGGACCCCGCAGCCTGCTTTTAGAGCTGGCTGCTGGAGAGAACCAACCAATGGGAATGGGGGAATAACGCCCACACAAGTGAGTGGACCTGAGTGAGAACTCCTAGAGTTCTCAGGACATAACACCCCTTCCCCCCAGATGCGAACATGCATAGTCCTTGAGGTAGACGGGGGGTTTGTGTTGGCGCCCGGAACGGCGCAGCTCGGGAACATTGTCTGTCTGTTCGGTATCAGTCTGTGACGGTTGAGCCAGCATAGTGTCGCCAACGCTCCCTCCGGACTGGGCATCCTCGGAAACCACCGGGTTGGTTACTGGGGTCGAGCTCTCGTGGGTTGGATCAGGCTGGTCAACTCTCTGGGCGCTGTTGTCCGAGTTTGGGTTGACCGGAGCGACCGCTGGTGCAGACTGGTCGTTGGGTGCGATGTGGCTGGGCGACGGATGTGGTGGTTCCTCTTCGACTGGAGACTCTGGATTCTTGTTGGCAAGGGTGCTGGGGCGCCTTCTAAGCTGGTCTATGTGTCTCCTCCAGACGCGACCATCCTCCAGCCTGACCCTATACGATCTCGGCCCGGTGACGGCGATGACCTCGCCTGGAATCCAAAGTGGGTCCCCAGCGAAATTCCTTGCGAATACTGGCTCCTGTAACATAAAATGTCTAACCCCCGAAGTAGAAGCGAGGGGAGAGTCAGGGCAGTATTGAGGGTGCAGTCTGTCCAATACAGTCCTCAGGCGCCGGCCCATCAGAAGTTCCGCTGGGGACTTATTGGTGACTGTACAGGGGGTTGAGTGCTGGCTCATCAGGAACCGTGCGAGTTTGTGGTGCCAGTCATCCCTGCCAAACCTAGCGAGGGCCTCTTTGGTGGTCCTGACGGCCCTTTCAGCCAACCCATTACTGGCAGGGTGAAATGGGGCTGTGAAAATGTGGCGAATGCCCAGGTTGGCAGCAAAACGGCTGAATTCTACTGATGCGAACTGTGGGCCATTATCGGAGACAATGGAGTCGGGTAGTCCATGTGTAACGAACAGGCGCATTAACACGTTGGTGATTGCTAGTGTGGTGGTCGTGGATAGCTGTGCCACGTCTATCCATTTGGAATAAGCGTCCACGACCACTAGGAACATCTTTCCATGCACAGGGCCGGCCAGATCGATATGGATTCTAGACCAAGGGGCGCTGGCGCTCTCCCATTTGGTAGGGGTGGCGATGGGGGGAGCAGGACGGGATTCCTGGCAAATGCTGCAGGAACTTACCCAATTGACAATGTCCTCGTCTAGACCCGGCCACCACACGTAGCTGCGTGCTAATGACTTCATTCTCACGATGCCGGGGTGTCCCTCGTGCAACGCCTCCAGGACTCGGGTACGCAGCGAGGTCGGAATGACCACTCGAGTGCCCCACAGTAGACAACCCTGCAAACTGGACAGCTCCTGCATGCGAGTCTTAAAGGGTGCGAATTTGTTATCAACGTTGCCTCCCGGCCACCCCCTCCTCACCCAGTCGAGCACCTGGGCGAGCGCTTGGTCTGCCTTGGTTTTAGCGGCGATGTCAAGGGCGGTGATGGGCAGGTCCAACTGGGTGATTTCGAAAATGGCGTTGACAGGAGCTGGGTCTTCAGCCGGAGCGGGTAAGGGGCAGCGACTGAGAGCGTCGGCGTGGGATAGAGTTTTGCCTGGGTGGTGAATAAGTTTGTATGAGTAGGCCGCTAGGAAAAGTGTCCACCTTGTCATCCTAGGGGAAAGGACTTGAGGTGTCTGTTTGTCGCCGGCCAGTAGGCCCAGGAGGGGCTTATGGTCGGTGACCAGTTCGAAGAAGTGGCCAAAAAGGAATTCGTGAAACTTTTTCACGGCCGCAACAGCTGCTAGGGCTTCCTTGTCTATTTGGCTGTAGTTTCGCTCCGTGGCCGAGAGCGTCCTGGAGAAAAAGGCGATGGGGGCCTCGGCGCCATTGGGGAGTCTGTGACTAAGGACCGCCCCAATTCCAAAAGGGGATGCGTCTGCTGCCAGTACTAAAGGAAGGTTGGGGTCGAATTGGATGAGCACTGCCTCTGACGTAAGTAGTGATTTGACGGCGTTAAACGCCTGGTCTTCTTTGTGCCCCCAGTGCCACGGTGACTTTTTGTCTAGTAATCTGTGTAGGGGTTCGGCTACTGAGGCTTTATGGGGCAAGAAGGATGCATAAAAGTTCAGCAGCCCCAAGAAAGCTTGTAGCTCCGTTTTGGAGGTTGGTGTGGGAGCTTCGTGGATTGCCCTAACCTTGGACTCCAGGGGGTGAATGCCAGAGGCGTCAATTTTATAGCCCAGAAAGTCCACCTGTCTAGTGGCAATGGCGCATTTTTCTTTTTTTAACTTGAGGCCATGCTGTCTGAACCTCTCTAACACTGCTCGCACTCTCTGGAAGAGTTGGGGTCTGTCCCTGGCCGAGACCAAGATGTCGTCGAAGTAGGGTACTACACCAGGGAGGCCCTGTAAAATCCGCTCCATGAGGGATTGAAAAATACCCGGGGCAACACTTACGCCAAATTGGAGACGCTTGCATCGGAAGGCACCCCTGTGAGTGACGATGGTCTGAAGTTCCGCTGTTTGGTTATCAACAGGGAACTGCTGATATGCTTGAGACATGTCCAATTTAGCAAAAATACTGCCCGGCTCGAATGTGTGCAATAAGTGCTGAATGACGGGCACAGGGTAGGCGCTAACTTGTAAATATTTATTGATCGTTGTCTTGTAGTCCGAGCAAATTCTCAGGCTACCATCTTTTTTAAGGGGTGTGACAATGGGCGTCTCCCACTTGGCGAAATCTGTTGGCTCAATGACCCCTTGTTTTAGTAGTTTATCCAATTCAGCGTCTAGTTTTGGTCGAATAGCAAATGGAACTCTACGTGGTTTTAATCTGATTGGGACTGCCTGGGGATCAACAGTGAACGAGATGGGGGTTCCATTATAACACCCCAGCTCCTCGCTGAACACATCTGCGTAGTCAGCGAATAAGGAGTCAGTGTCTGAGGTTGAGACAGCATGGACTCCTGTTAGCCCTAGGCCGAGGTGGGGAAACCAATCGAGCCCCAATAAGGTGGGTAGATTGCCGTTAACTACCACTAGAGGTAGGTGGCCTTTAAAAGCTCTAAAACTGACAAAGAACTTGCCTCTGCCGATCACGGGAATGGCCTTCCCCTGGTAGTCCTTCAGACCGAACTGGCATCTCTGAAGCCGGGTAGTAGATAGGCTGGGATGGAGTCTCTTGAGGGTGCTCCACGAGATTATTGAGAGCGCTGACCCTGTGTCAACCTCCATGTGGCACGGTTTACCTTCTAGGGAAACGGAGAGAGAAATTTTACTAACAGAGTGGCAAGTACGCCTGGCAAGGCGGTGCGTGCGACAGTTTAATACTTGCCTCTGTGGTCCCGAGTGCGAGGACGGGGGTCTGTGTGCCGCGCTTTGAGGGGCTTGGCAGACTCTCGCGATGTGCCCCCTCTTATGGCAGTTGTTGCAAGTGGCTCCTTTAAACTTGCAGGTGGCCCTTTGATGCGATCCCCCACAGGCTAGGCACAGTGTGATGTGCTTGGGTGGACCAGTGTATTCTTGTTTGGCCCCTACCTGCGACCGTCTGTCGTTGGCGAGGCGGTGGACGTCGTTTTCATCGTTGTGGGTTTCCTCCGCTTCCACCTCTTCGGAATGGACTGGGAACGATGCCAACTTGGCACTTGGGCCCTGAATTTCTGTGGCTGAGTTCGTTGCTAGCTCGGCTGCTAGGGCCTCCTCGACCGCTTGCGCGAGGTTGAGGTCTTTTTTTGCTAGCAGGCGCCTCTGAAGGTTGAGATCCTTGACCCCACAAACTAATTGATCGAGGAGCATGTCCTCCAGGTATGTTCCAAACCCGCAGTGCAGAGCTGCTGTTCTGAGGGCGGCCATATATTGATTGATGGTCTCCTTACTTGATTGCTTCCTCATACGGAACGTGAACCTTCTGGCGATTTGTGAAGGCCTGGGAGCGTAGTGGTTAGTGAGGATCTCAAGCAACTCGGACCACGGGACGTTTTTCAATTCTCTCGGCGCCACGAGTGCTGCGGCGGTATCGTAAACGGTGGCTCCACAGTAGATTAGGAAATAGGATTTTTTCCGATGCTCTCCCGCATCCGCCAGGCCGACCGCATCGATGTAATGACTGAAGCGGTTCTTATACGATTCCCACTTCTCTTCGTCTGGTTTAAACGCCGGGAATACTGGGTTGGAACTCATGGTGCTGGAACGGCTGGGCTACCTGCGGAAAAATCTCTCTGGGACAACGGGCGCTCGTGAGTTACTAGTGATATCAGCTCTGGAGAGGTTTTTTTGCTACCCTCTCTTTCTCTCTCTGGGTTACCACGTTGGCTGCTAGCCGTTGGAGGTGTCTTGATTCGCGCCAAAAGTGGGCGTTAGTGACTTCCTACAGCGCTGTGCTGTGTCTCCTACTGGCTCGAAATTCAAATGACACCCGTTTGAATTTCGCGCCAAATACAGAGCGGCTGCGGCTCGCAGCGCTTCACTTTCCCCATAGCGGGGCTAACAAGCGGCTACAGACGCTTCTAACTTTTGAACCAGACCGCTTTCTCTGGCTGCGGATCAGCGTTTGCTCTTTTTGATCGCTCGTTTTGTTGGCTGACCGCTCTCTCTGGCTGCGGATCAGCGTTTCCCTTATCGCCAGCCGATCGCTCTCTCTGGGCTGCGGATCGGTGGCTAGTGACTCAGCGGTTGCATGGTGCTTCTGGTAGCCATCCCATCCTCGTCGCCAGTGTTAAGTTTGAGCAATGAGAGGCTGAACCAGAGCATGAGTGCAACAATACTTTATTATAACAATAAAGGGCTGACCGTGCTTGCCACGCCTGGAACTGGCTCGCAGCAATCAGCAACTGGTTGGACCCCGCAGCCTGCTTTTATAGCTGGCTGCTGGAGAGAACCAACCAATGGGAATGGGGGAATAACGCCCACACAAGTGAGTGGACCTGAGTGAGAACTCCTAGAGTTCTCAGGACATAACAGTTTTTTTTTTTCCTCAAGAGCAAGGCCCGATTGTATGGGTTACACTTTTTAAAGCCAACCGCTATGGTTATTAGTGCCTTCGTCTAGTATACCAGCTTTTCTTTGGTATATCATGGTCTGCTTGATATATTATATAAACTGTATCATCTGGGATATGGATGTTCTCCCGCCTCCCTGTTAATATCTTAAACAATGAAATCTACTGTTGGTGGAAACCTGAGTTAAAAATCATTTCTTGGAGAATTTTTTTGGTCCTGGTTGATCCTTTGTATTAGAGTAAAGTTAGTCCTCAACTTATAACAGTTCATTTAGTGTTTGTTCAAAGTTATGTCACTGAAAAAAGTGACTTGTGACCGTTTTGCACAGTTACAACCATTGTAGCACCTCCGTGATCACTTGATCAAAATTCAGATGCTTGGAAACTGGTTCATTCTTGTGATCAGTGCTGTGTCCCAAAAGGTCCTGTGACCACTTTTTGCAACCTTTTGACAAGCAAAATCAATGGGGAAGCCAGATTCACTTAATAACTGGATTACTAATTTATCATCTTCAGTGATTCATTTAACAATTGTGGCAAGAAAGGTCATAAAATGGGGCAAAACTCACTTAACAAATATCTCCCTTAACAACAGAAATTTTGGGCTCAATTGTGGTCATAAGTTGAGGACTACCGATACTGATAATTTGTTCTGACCCAAACCTTGTTCCAGGGAAACAAACACGAAACAGAGGTAACAGCAAAACCTTTTAATGATTCTTTACGAATTCCGTACCTTCCTGGTTAAAAGGCTGTTTCAAATTAATTGACTCTGATAAGAATGAGCCGTGCCAAGGTTGTGCAAGGCTGCCAAGAACACTAGATAAAGTTATTAAGAAATATTTCAAACATAAAGAGTCGCCAAACACCAACCAAGATAGTACAAACTTCCACAAGGTTTGAAGTGCAAGAACTTCTTTGCTTCCTGCAAAGAATACCAGTCTCTCAGGCTGGCTTTTATCTCTTAAGGGAGGGGCCATTACCTTGCAGCCTTACTCCTGAGTTTCCTTCGAGCAGCCCTGCACGCATGCACACAGGGCACAGGCTCCTCAGGGAACTCTTCATCACTGCTGCCAGCCTCCACAATCTCCTAAGGCAGCCTTCCACTCCCTGATGGTCCTGGCCCCATCCCTGCATCACATACAAGCCCCTCATCCCAGTCCTCACTCTCCAAGACTTCAGCCATCCGCACCTGCTACTGGCGAACCACAACATAATTATTATCAGCAGTACAGGTACTAAAAATATGACATTAAGGACTTAGTAAGTCCCTAATTTATCATTTTCAAGAGCTGAATATCATGCAAGCAGATTAGCTTGATACAACAAACAATACCTCTATAGTAAGACATTAAGATTTATTTATTTATTTATTTATTTTATTATTTGGTTTGTCAATTGCTTACAAGATAATAGGTATAAGTAAAAACATAGTTATGAATACATGGATACATATAGAAAAACAAAAGAAACAATAGAACAGGGATGGTAGGCACGTTGATGTGCTTATGCAGACCTCTTAGGAAAGGGCTGAGGTCAATAGTAGACAGTCTAAGGTTAAAGTTTTTGGGGTTTGGGGAAGAAATCAGAGTCAGGTAGATTATTCCAGCCATTGGCCACTCTGTTGCTGAAGTCGTATTTCCTGAAATCAAGTTTGTATTTATTGTTTGCTCTTGTATTGTTATGGTTAAAGTTGAAGTATTCATTGACAGGCAGGACGTTGCAATGTATGATTTTATATACTATACTTAGATCGGACCGAAGGCGGAGTAGTTCTAGATTTTCTAGGTCTAGAATTTCAAGTCTGGTGGCATAAGGTATTCTGCAACGAGTAGAGGAGTGGAAAACTCTTCTTGTGAAATATTTCTGGACTTTATCAACTGTATTAATATCAGATATGTAATGTGGCTTCCAGACTGATGAGCTGAATTCGAGTATTGGTCTAGCAAATGTTTTGTATGCTCTAGTTAGTAGTGTAATATTACCAGAGAAAAAACTATGTAAGATGAAATCTATGTGCTTCCTTATAGTTATGAACTTTCTATAATAATCAGTGGAGTTAATCGTACCTCAAAATGATACGTATTAGTGCATTATGCACTTACTGTGTTAGACATGATATATTATTAATATATTAAGCCTCTTAAGACTATAGACATTTCTACATTTGGTGGCACACCCATTCAGCTTGCTCGGGTGCTAATTTTTTCTCGTGAGCAACATCCTCAAAATTATCAGAAAAAAATCCATGTTTCTGTATTAATTAAATACTTACTCAGTAAAGTAAATTAGCATGGCTCTGTTTCAGCAGACACCGACATCAGTTAATGCAATATATAATTAGAAGGGGTTTTAATGCACAATATTGTCTAATCCTTTAATAATATAATTATGGAGTTTGAAATATAGGTTTTTGCTGCTGCTGACTTATAAACGATCAGAAATAAATTACCTTACTGTTCCCTAGCTCCGTGCATTCCCACTGAACCATCTAAGGTTTAAAAGGTGAGTTATCCCAAATATTAATGGGTTATTCACATTAAAAGAGTACAACAGCAGATGGAATTAAGCAAGAAGGCCATCCAGAGCAGGATTCTGACCAGCTGGAAGAAGTAAAATTGCTTGGAATTGCAACATTAGAAATATCCATAGTCTGTAAATAAGGATAATGTAGTGAATCCAATTAAAATACTTATTCTTCTTCTAGTGTTTTCCCACAGGGGCAGGGTCTGCTTTTTGGATCAGCTAATACCATTTTACATGATTGAATCCAGCAATTATAGATATATGCATTATATAGAATGTAGTATATGATATACACAGTACAATATACACCACTTTAATAAATTGTATATTAAAAGCCGGTTTCAAAGAAACAAGAGTTTTATAGGCAACCTAGGCTACTTCATCGTTCAATCAGGCACAAAAATATTCTTTAAAATGAGCTTTTGATCCATTTGTTCTCCAGATGTTATCTGTTTACAAAAGTTGCGTTAATTGGTTTTTTTCATTCTGTTCATGATTCTTGGAAACCATGTCACAGATGTACTGAACTCTCTCTTCTTTCTACATTGTTATATGTCAGATTTTATATATCTTCTTTTCTCTCTTTCCCCTACAAAGATTCAGCTGCCCCGTTCCTGCAGCTTCTGTTGTCTCCTTGTGTGAAAAGTGTTTCATGCAGGGGGGGATTCAAAATTTTTTATTACCAGTTCTGTGGGCGTGGCTTGGTGAGCATGGCTTGGGGGGGCGTGGCAGGGGAAGGATACTGCAAAATCCCCATTCCCTCCCCACCCCACTGACCAGCTTTCCAGTTCCGTTCTCCTGTGCAGGGCAACAAAAGAAGACTTAGCCCATCAGCTGGGACTTGGGAGGCAGAGAATAGATGGGGGCGGGGCCAGTCAGAAAGTGATATTTGCAGGTTCTCCAAACTACTCCAAATTTCCAGAACTGGTCAGAACCTGTTGAATACCACTTCTGGTTTCATGGCTGCCTTGGATTTTTAAAACAGAGGAAGGCAATGAGGACCCTGGGTTGCCTGTTGTCATGAGGTCTCTGATCAGAGACTGGAAGCTGAAGCATAGTCTTTAAGACATGTTCATACTGTATAGCATGGGTGTCAAACTCGAGGCCTGGGGGTCAGATCCAGCCACGGGATGCTTAGATTTGGCCCACAGGGCTACCCTGGAAATAGCAAAGGACAAAGCCCATGGTGCCTGTACCAATGAAAATGTGCCACTCTCCCAAGATCTGTTTTCATTGGTAGAGGACATCGCAGCCCGAAACGGAGCGCGTGAGGACCGCTGGCAGCCCTCCCAAGCTCTGTTTTCGCTGGCAGAGGGTTGCAGGAGGACATTGCAGCTGAAAATAGAGCTCGGGAGCCCATTTAGCTGGCAGAGCACTTGGGCTACCACTGGCACCTCTGACACGAGTGATGTCCAGCTGGCCATAACCACCCCAGCCACGCCCACTCTGCCATCAAATGCAACCTGATGGGGCCCTCAATGAAATTAAGTTTGACATCCATGCTGTATAGGCTCTGAACCCTATAGTGTCATCAGTCTCAATTCAGCAACAAAGTAATGAACAGAAGCGCAATATACCAGGTTTGGAGTGCCTGGGAGCGATAGCCAAAGTCATAATCAATTCCAGCTGAATAGGGGATCATATTAATTGAAGTGGTCACTGAGTGAAACAGTGACTGTGTCCTTCAGTTTTTCTTTGCTTTACAGACCTGCAAAAGTTGTAAATGCAAGGATTGCTCACACATTTATTTTTTCTTTATATAGAGAGACAGAGATAGATAGATAGATAGATAGATAGATAGATAGATAGATAGATAGATAGATAGATATGATAGAGATAGATAGATGATAGATAGATAGATGATAGATGGATGGATAGATAATAGATAGATAGATGATAGATAGATGAGAGAGAGAGAGAGAGAGAGATGATAGATGGATAGATAGATAGATAGATAGATAGATAGATAGATAGATAGATAGATA
>NW_020769308.1:53923650-53966554 GCF_900518735.1 Pseudonaja textilis | reverse complement strand
GAAAGAAAGAAAGAAAGAAAGAAAGAAAGAAAGAAAGAAAGAAAGAAAGAAAGAAAGAAAGAAAGAAGAGAAGGACTTATTAGCTGACCATTTAAAACACCCCCCACTTCCAAGGTGCTTGTAGTAACTCATTGTTTTGAGGGATTCTGGGTTTTCTTTAATTAGCAGATTCCAGATTCCAGCAGATTCCAACTTGATTTCGTACTACTAAACAGTGGCTGAATTTTGGAGTACATCCCCCCACTTTACAATAATGCCTACATATAGAAAAACTAAAATGATAGAAAGCACACCTTTCCATTTTGTTAGATATACATAAAGTGCAGTGAATACCTTGTTCACTGACATACCTGCAAACTGATAGTCTATGGAGATTCTCAGTCATCCAGGTCATGGTTGTCCCAAAGGTGCTTTTTCAGGAGGAACCTGGACTTTTCTTGAAACCAAGCGGTTCAGGGTTGTTGATGTTCTGTGACTAAAATTCTGTGGTTATCTAAATGTGGTAATCTAGGCAGCCTAAGAAAAACAGACCATTTCCACCCAACAGAACTGATAAATCTATTCAAACTAAAATTAATGGAAGTAGTGATTTGGTGTCTCTCTTCTCCTCCCATACCCCTTCCTCTGTCTTCTTGTCTTACTGATTTCTCCAAAGGACAAACCACAAGGATGCAAAATATAAGGATAGAAGATGTGGTATATAAACCTTAAATGAAAGCTCCCTGTAATTCTGATTTCTTTATTAGCATTTTTCTAATTCCCCTGAAAAACATATTGAGCATCTTCAGAAAGGCTGATCTAAAGCCTTAACAAGCTTCCATTGTTTCTCTTTTAAAGCTTCAGCAGAGCTCATCAAACCAAGGTATTTTGAATTGCAGAAATCAAAACATAATCATAATAACACAACCATAATGCACTATAATAACAAACTGAAAGTGCTAATCTTAGATTGCAAAATGTGTCAATGTGACACTATGCTATCAAAACAAACTTTGGTGTATCCTCACAGAATCTTTACTGAGTAAATGTTAAATAATACTTCTCATAATGTTGTTCAGGTAGCAGGAAGGGACAAGGTGTTGTCAAGATAGATTTGAGTTTCAGTTTAGAACAAATAGGCTTAGACTGAAGCTAACTTTAATGAACAAACCTAATTACGTTGGCCTAGTTTTTGTTCAGGAATTGAAGGAGAGGAGAGTTGCAACTTTTGCCCCTATGATTAGCAAGCATTCAGAAGTCCCTATATTGGCCAGGTCTAAATCTCAGAAGCTGGGAAGGCTGTGAGGAAGAAAGATATTGCTATTCTTTTGCTCGGCCAACATATCAATACTGCTGTTTCTCCTGCATCAGGTCCTAGCTTTCTGCAGCTTCTCATTTAAGCCAGTTACCTCAAAGGTCCTGACAAATACATAACAAAATAAAGCTGGTTTGGTCCCAATGTTGACTGTCACTCTGCAGCATAAGAATCAAAATAGAATCAGAATAGAGCTGGAAGGGACCTTTGAGATCTTCTAGTCCAACCCTTTACTCAAACAGGAGACCCTATACCATTTGACACAGGTGGCTGTCCAGTCTTTTCTTAAAACCCCCCAGTGATGAAGCCCTCAAAACTTCTGAAGACAAGCTGTTCCCCTGATTAATTGTTCTCACTATTAAGAAGTTTCTCCTTAATTCCAGGATGAGTTTCTACCCATTGTTTCTTGTCTTGCCTTCTGGTGCTTTGGAAAGTAAGTTGACCCCGCCTCTTTGTGGCACCCCCTCAAGTATCAGAATACTGCTATCATGTCACCCTTCATCCTTCTTTTCTGTAGACTAGCCATACCCAATTCCTGCCACCATTCTTCATGTTTTTGTCACCAGGCCTTTAATCATCTTAGCTGCTCTTCTTTGCACTTTTTCCAAAGTCTCAACAACTTTTTAGTAATGTGGTGACCAAAACTGGATGCAGTATTCCAGGTGTAGTCTTATTAAGGATTTATAAAGCGGTACTACCATATTTCCCCATGTATAAGCCACCCCTTTTTTCCAAAATTTTCAAGCCCAAAAAGTAGGGGGGTGGCATATACAAAGCAGGTACTACACTTTTTATACGTGAAAAATGCATAAAATAATAAAGTAGGAATAAACTGGTTTTCCAGCAGTATGCTATACTTTTTTGTAAAAATTGTACGTGATGATACGATTACGAGTGCGAGTACGCGATAGAAATGCATACGCTAGGCATCGGCCTGAATGCTTCGTTCCTACTCTCGTTCCGATGCGTAGATTGCTAGCGTCGCCCGCACCGCTTTCGGCGTCATGACCGAAGTTGTAGATCTAGACGTCGAATTTTGTTTCTTTGTAAATTTTCTTTCTTCATAACTTATTTCTCTAATAAAATATTTTTTTCAAAACTTCACAGTCCAAAAATTGGGGGGGGGGGGGTGGCTTATACAAAGGGGGTGCTTATACATGGGGAAATACAGTAATACTTCACGTGGTTTTGATTCTATGCCTTTGATTATACAACCAAGGATTGTATTAGCTTTTTTGGCTGCTGTCGCACAACTGCTGTCTCATGTTTAAGTGATTGTCCACTAGGACTCCAAGTAGAGGATGTGAATATCCACAGTCCCCATACTCTGGATTTTAGCTCTTTTTTGTTTTTTGCTCCTTAAAATGTCTCATCTGTGCCTGTCTCACTTTCAATAGGTTGTAAGTTGTACACTATATTACTTGTATTATTTTTTAATTTTCAGCCAGATTCATGATTATAAGTGCTTTCTAAAATCAACAGTGTACTTAATAATCTCTATAGAAAACCAAAAATGCACTTTTAGGACATTATAATATTATTAATAAACAATATGCTTCCTTAGTGCAGAAATATTGTTTTCTATTAATTGTGAACATAAAGCAGGGGGGGAAGCACTATAATGTGTTGTATGCGCATGGATTTAGGAAATAAGAGTGCTAAATTACTCCCGTGAATTATTTTATCTAACAATGAACAAAAATGGGTTTTGCAGCAAGTGATATATAGAATTAATACATTTCTGCAGGCCTGGAATCTGAATCAGCAAGGTATATTTTATTGCTAGAAGCAACAAAAAAACCAGTCATCTCCTGATCACACTGTTCATTAATAACCATCTTTTTACTTTATTCCAGAAGATGAGTGTGGCATATGTAAACAAGTATATTTTTATATCACGAGAACAGCTTTGCTTCTAAGCATAGAATGTTTTAAGAATGATTTGAATATTAAAGTGAACTCGGAGCCCTTTGGAAAGATGACCAGAGTTGAAATTCAACATCTCCAGAGAAAACCAGCTTGGACCTGATATAATATTCCCTCCAGGGATGGGATTCAAAAATCCCAGCAACCGGTTCGCTGTCCAGTTACTGGGTGGGTATGACCATAACGGGCGTGGCCTACTGGAACTTCCGGGAGGGATGTTTTTTGCCTTCCCAAAGGTCCAGAGGCTTCCCCCTGGCTCTGCAGGCCCTCTGGAAGCCTGAAACAGCTCCATTTCCAGACTTCCGGTACTTCTGAAAGGCCCGTTTTTCCCCGCTCCCAGAGCCTCTGCGCAGATCCTGCACTTACCTGCATCGAAAATGGGTCATGTGGGGGTCATCCTGGGAGGGGACGGGAGGAGTGGACGGGCCAGCTGGTCGGTTCAAATACTGGTTTGGCGAACCAGATGCAAATTTAACATCCAGTTCATGTGAACCAGTCCGAACTGGTCTGAACTGGTAGAATCCCACCTCTGGTTCTCTCCCCGGTTTACATGAAGCACATTCCCAAGCCAAAAACAAATGTTTCAAAAGCAGTCTGTCCCCGAACAGAAAGCTTTTCTCCTCAGAATCCCCCAAAGGTGCTTTTCCAAAAGGCAACTGGACTTTCTTGATTTCTGAAAAAAAATTCAGTTCTTCAATTCTGAACGGAAGAAGCTTCTTGGATGAGAAGCAAAACATTTTCAAAGAAACAAAAAGTCCAGTTGCCTTTTAGAAAGCACCTTTGGGACAACCATAACCTAGATGATTGAGAATGTCCATAGATCCTTAGGACCACCTGAACAAGATGCCATTGCCGTTGCATTCATCTAGGACTTCAAATTCCTATGCTTTTCTATATTCCTGGGAGTTTCCTGCCTTGTGAGTAACCTCAGTTTTTAGAAATTCAACAGTATCAGTTAGATGTCACAATTCTTGCATAAATGCCATTTCCAAGATATAGTATTCAATAAAGGCAGGATTTTTGAAACAGGCAGCATTTCAAAGAAAGCAGCAACAAATATCTTTAATTAATATATTGATTAAAACAGGAAAAGCTGAAAGGAAGAGAGAAAACATAGTTTTCTTTTATTTTTATTTTATTTTTCTTACATGTACCCATTTCATGTATTCATAACTATGTATACACGTATACTTATTATCTTGTAAACAATTGACAAATCAAGTAAATAAATAAATAAATAAATAAATAGTGTACTTTCTAGGGAACTATAAGTATGGTTGTGAGCAGGATTATATACCACAGCTATATCCTACATTCTTTTATACCAGTGGTAGGGAAACTTGGCTCTTTTATCACTTATGGACTTCAACTCCCAGAATTCCTGAGTGAGCCATAAAAGGTTCCCCATCTCTGGCCTACTGGTTTTTCAGTTGTGGGGGAAATCAATTTTTGACTTGAATGGGACTGTTTAATATATAAATGTAGGACATATAAAGAATAGGATATATAAAGAATATAAAGAACAGGACATATAAAGAATATGTCTTACATTTGTATATTAAACAGTCCCATTCAAGTCAAAAATTGATTTTCCCCACAACTGAAAAACCAGTAGGCCAGAGATGGGGAACCTTTTATGGCTCACTCAGGAATTCTGGGAGTTGAAGTCCATAAGTGATAAAAGAGCCAAGTTTCCCTACCCTTGTTTTATACCATGTTTCTCTGACAATAAGCTCCCCCCCACTAATAGGAAGGTGCAGCATGTTTTCTAGGCATAAGGTGAAATTAAGCCCCTCCCCCATAATTTAGGCCTATTTAAACCATGCGTTCCCCACCATTTCTCACATTGCTTGAACTATACGAGATAAAAAGAAATGGGGGGGAAGGGTGGGGGGACTTGCCTTTAGGAGCACCCCACAGGTAGCCTCGGCTACAGCACCCCACAGGCAGACTTGCCTCTATTGGCTGATAGAAAGGCCCTGAGGGCAGAGTCACCAGCCGCTTCTATCGGCCAATAGAAGGGGCCTTGTGGTGAGGTGTGGCTGCCCATGGGGTGCTCCGTGAGGCCACTTCTATCGGCCAATAGAAGCATCTGGTGACTCAGGGCCCTTCTATCAGCTGATCGAAGCAGCCTCGTGGTGAGGCGTGGCTACTGCAGGGTGTTCCATGAGGCCACTTCTATAAGCTGATAGAAGCGGCTGGTGACTCTGCCCTTGGGGAGTCACCCCCGAAAAGACAGCCTAGCCATTTTTTCAGGGCTCAAAAAAAAAAAAAAAAAAAAACAAAGACCCGGCCTTATTTTGTGAGAAACATGGTATCTGATTGTACCATAAAGTTCTGATTTCTTCTATATGTCTTTGGAAACTGATAAACAAACACACCCACAATAAGTTGAAAGACAGTTTGGGAGCATGGTGGATAAAAAAACAATTAACAGAAAGGGAGTAAGGCATTTTACAGTGTTCTATTTCTGACATGCTATTATTGCCACTCAGCAAAGGAAGAGGGACCATTAACTCTCCATATTGCCTTAAATATTCCGGGCATGGCAGAACAGTAGCATAGCATTATTAGAGAGCAAAGAAAAGCAATTTTCAGTTTTCTTAGTGAATAATATCAGTGTACCTTACTGAGTGGTTGGGAGCCACAAGTGAAATGTAATCTGCAAATTAAAAGGGCTATTAAAATGGCAGTCATTATAAGATTCAACTTAGCCTGCAATTTGCTGGATAGAGTTAATTTTTGTGCCTTCCCCTTATGCCGCTGTAACACACACACACACACACACACACACACACACACACACACACACACGGAAAGCTTCATGTACATACATCATAAACCAGGCTGAAACTTCATTAAAATCCCAAGAAAAAGTCTGTCCCAGAACTGGAAGTGAATCAAACCTACTGTGTTATCTTTTTAAACATCTGGTTGGACTTCAGCACAGATGGGTAATTCTCCACCTAATGCATCTAAGAGGGCCCTTGTTGGACCTGGTTTTCTAATATTTACTAGGCCCAAGCCAACCCTTGGCTGAGGAGTAAAGCTTAATTAGACTATTAGTTAGGATTCAAAGTCTCCAAAGCTACCTTCATCTTCAGAGAGGTTTGGAAGAAAATCTGTTTCTTGAGGTAGCAGCAACAGATGTGACCATTGATGTGGATATTATTTAATGGTGTGAAGGACTTCAATGGAAGAGAATTAACACAAACAGGCAGGCATAAACAGAGTCCAGGAAGCTTCCACTCAAACTTTTATGAAACAAAACATATCCAGTATTTGAAACAAGCACAAGAGAAAGCAAAACTCCTGTTCTGGAAACCTCTGCAAGTAAATCAATGGTAGGATTCAAAGTGAATTTCTTGGTCATTTGAATTTTATTCCATGCATTGATATCAACCAAATGGAGTAATATTTTTTTAAAAAATAATCAATGATATTAGTCATCAACTAGATGTAGTTTGAGCCTCACATCTCTAACAGGGTTGGGCAAAGCTTTTAAATAATCAAATATCAAAGCTTTATTGTTGACCATATTTCAAAGCTCCATAGAAGTGGCTTTAAAAAACAGATCATTTTGTTTTTGAAGGACAAATTCACTTTGTTCTCAGCTCAACTTCCTCTCCAGAGATAGTCCAGGATTATGAAACTGTAATGGCTGGAGATGAGCCATTGGTCATCATGGCAAAATGCAGATACTTTTCACAGGTGTAATTCCTGGTTTTAACTTATAAACAATCCAAATCTAAGCAAAAAAATTTTCCACAGGTTTTTCCAGACATTTTTTTTCCCTCAAACCTCAAGAAATAGATGCCAGCCTCTATTTCTGAAATTAGTTCTCCCTTCCCCCAGATTTTACAATGCTCCTAATCCCAGGCCTTTTTGTCAATGTGATTTTAAAATAAATGTGTTTTACAAGGTGAGATAATCAGTGGTAGGATTCAATTTTTTTTTACTACCGGTTCTGTGGGCGTGGCTTGGTAGGTGTGGTAGGGGAAGGTTACTGCAAAATCTCCATTCCCTCCCCACTCCACTAACCTGCTTTCCAGCTCCATTCTCCTGTGCAGAGCAACAAAAGAAGACCCAGGGGACTCAATGGGAGGCAGAGAATAGATGGGGGTGGGGCCAGTCAGAGGTGGTGTTTGTCGGTTCTCCGAACTACTCAAAATTTCTCCAGAACTGGTCAGAACCTGCTGAATACCACCTCTGGATATAATACATGTATTGTGGTCTTCAGAAAAGCACCAAAGGTTTTTGTCAATGCATTCTGGAAAATTAACAAACTTTTAGACTACAGGTGGTCCTCGACTTATTGTATGACCATGATTGAGACCAAAATTTCTGTTGCTAAGCGAGATATTTGTTAGGTGAGTTTTGCCTCATTTAACCACCTTTCTTGCGGCAGTGATTAAGTGAATCACTGCAGCTGTTAAATTAGTAAATTGCCTTCCCATTGACTTTGCTTGCTTATCAAAAGGTTGCAAAGTTCTTTACCAGACCCACCGGACAACGCAATCGTCAGAAATATGAGTCAGTTGCCAAGCATCTGAATCTTGATCATTTGACCCTTGGGATGTCTCAATGGTTGTAAGTATGAAAAATGGTTGTAAGCAGGGGTGGGCTTCAAAAATTTAGCAATGGGTTCTCTGCCCGGTTGCTGGGTGGGCATGTCCATGGTGGGCGTGGCCTAGTCGGCCTCTTGCACCACGGTGGGAGGGGCATTTTCTCCCACCCCGGGGCTGCAGAGGCTCTCCTCAAGCCTTCAGGAGGGCAAAAATGGCCTTCCCAGACTCCGGAGGCTCTTTGGAAGTCAGAAATGGGCCCCTTTCTGGCCTTCCTAAACTTCCGGGGGGACTGATTTTCATCCTCCCCAAGCTTCTGCATGCACGGCCTGCATTTACCTGCATCCCAAACGGGCCACATGGGGACTCTGGGAAGGGGCGGGATGGGGCCAGCCAGGAATGGGATTTGGGAGTTTTCCAAACTGTGCAGAATCTTAGCTAGAGGATCTCCCAAACCCCTGGAAACCCCCCAGCAGCCCACCCCTGGTCTTAAATCACATATTTTTAGTGCTATTGTAACCGTGAAAAGTCACGAAACGAACTATTGTAAGATGAGGGCCACCTGTATTAGTTTGTTTGTTTTTGTGTCTTCAAGTTATTCTTGACTCCTGGTGACTCCCTGACAAGCCCCCGCAGTTTTCTTGGCAAGATTTCAAAAGTGGTTTTCCACTGTCTGCTTTCTAAGGCTCAGAGAGAGAGTGGCTGGCCCAAAATCACCCAGCTGGCTTTGTGCATAAGGCAGGACTAGAACTCATAGTCTCCTATGTCTAGCCCAGGGCTTTTAGCCACTCCAGCAAACTGGTTCTCAGTCAGGACTATTACTAAAGGAGAATATTTGTAGCTCAGGGCTGACACGAAGGCTCCTTGGTGCTCTCTGAACTGGCTTGTTTTTTTGCAGACGTTTCATTACCCAAACTAGGTAACATCATCAGTGCAAGTAAGGGATGGACTTTGCTCTCAGTATATATTCTGGTGGCTTGCCTGTCAGTATTGGTGGGAGAAGTTCTTTGGTTGAGTGTTTGCCATTGGCTGCTTTGGCAGTTTCTTGATTTGGGGTATTGTTTACTTGATTGTTGGTCTGATGTTAACTTTGGAGTTAATCTATGCTGATCTGGATGCTGATCGCTGGTGGAGATGTGCTTGGATCTTTTTGTTCCTTTTTGGGTTGGGTGATAGTCTCTTTTGCATAGTCTATAGATGTTGTTAATGACTATATGTCTATTGATGGCTGATTTGTCAGAGTGCCAGGTTTCTAAACATTCCTGGATAGTGGTGGGATTCAACATTTTTTTTACTATCGGTTCTGTGGGTGTGGCTTGATGAGTGTGGCTTGGTAGGCGTGGCAGGGGAAGGATACCATAAAATCCCCATTCTCTGTCCACTCCTGTGGGAAGTTTACTGCAAAATCCCCATTCCCTCCCCACCCCACTAACCTGCTTTCCAGCTCCGTCCTCCTGTGCAGGGCAACCAAAGAAGACCCAGCCGATCAGCTGGGACTCGGGAGGCAGAGAATAGATGGGGGCGGGGCCAGTCAGAGGTGGTATTTGCTGGTTCTCCAACCTACCTAAAATTTCCACTACTGTTTCTCCAGAACTGGCCAGAACCTGCTGAATATCACCTCTGTTCCTGGGCATTTTGGCTTGGTCTAGGATGGTCACATTTTCCCAATTGAATCTGTCTATATGTTGTGAAATTAAAGACTATTATTGTTGCAATGCTAAGGGCACTAACGTGTGATTATTTTGATCCTATTCCGAATCAGTTCCAGACCAGTAGTATTCTCATGTCTTTGTCGAATTATTATTCAGTCTCCCTGAACTTTTCTTTTGCAATTTATAGCACTGTAGAACTTGTGGGGGATTAATTTCCCCAGTGGCAAGGACTCTTGGTTTCCTACCGTTGAGTTTCTGTGCCTATCTGGAAGCAACATTTAAATGTATTTTCCCCACCCTTTGCATCTCAGCCACTGTAGCTGTGTGAACGGTTAGAAGTATTAAAAATGCCTCACTGCAAAACTATTGACATGCTATTTTTCCATCTCCATCACACATTTTCCATAGCAACAGCAGTCTTCTTTTCTTTTTCCTGCAAATAACTAGGCAAATGTAGTGTAAACTCAGGGGTTGGATAGCAATTAAGTTTATTTCCCTTTTGGGAAAAGAGAGGGGGGTGTTTTGTTTGGGCTGTGATAGAAGTCCAGGATCTATGGTAACTCAGAGGGGCAAATTCTAATCAGTGAACATTTATGGAGAGTCAGTTGAACATAAGCACCAAATGCTTTATGCTGTTCTTTTCATGTTGTTAGCATGTTGACTTCAGCAGCAATGAAAACAAATGGAGATGAGCTTCAGACTGTATTAGCCAAAATAAGGGTGGTACGGAAATTCTTCATATTGCCATTGCTTTAGGCTGTTTAGTATCCAAGGATTTTCATTTGGAAAAATTAAACATGAATATATTGCAGATTTTGAGAAAAGCTAGATATTTGGATTCTAAGGGAACATTTAACTATTCTTCTGTGAGACATATAGATATTGAAATCATATGCTTATTGAACCAAAAGAGGTAGCTAAACTGAAAAGTAAAATCAGACAGCAAGTATATTGGACTTGGCTTTGAAATTAGGCAAAAGAATCTTCTTAAATTCTCCTGAAATAACTGATTTCATTATGGAACAAGTGATACAGGTCCAATTTATATACTTAATGCAGCCAGGAGAAAGTGGGAAGAAATATAGTGGGCATATTATAAATTTAATACAGAAATAGAAGACAAATGAGACAGAACCAAAAGCTCATCACACTGACTTCCCCTACCACAGCATCATCTTTACCATGAGATGAAAGTGGGGACACCTGTGAATATTCCAAGCTGCAAATACAGTTTGCTTTGCATTATCTATTTAAAGCTACCTTCATGAGCTAAATTGAATAGCTCAATTGATAGCAGTCAGATAAGAGACAGCATAGACTGTAGCTGGATGACAGATTGGGAAGAGGCTCCTTAGTTTTGCAAACTATAAAAGAGGGAGAACTGTACTTTCAGACTTGAAAGATTCTGTTAGTATAGTTTTACAATAAAGTAGAATTAACTTATATTCCTTTCTGGTATATCTGGCAGATCTGGCAATGAATCATCTCCAGAAATGACCTCCTATCCAAACAGAAGGGTTGCATTTGGGATCTATGAACTTCTAATCTGCTGAGCAATCTCTCCTCAGTGGAATCAGGCTGTCAGCTGTCGGCAATCATTGGTTACCCTGTATTTGATGAGATTGTTGCTAGTATTTTAAGCAAGTTTGTGCGTTCCAGCAGGTCCAAGAGATCAAGCTAGACTGCTAAATATAGTAACAACCAACATTGGAGTCACATAGAGCATTTTCAAGGGAGTTGATCTTTATCTTAGATTTTCCTTAAAGTGAGTTGTTTCATTTCTATTACTGAACAGCATCCATCTTCAGAAAGCCCATGTCCAAAGATGATTCAGTGAAATCCAATCAAGTCCAATTCTTTATTTGGTTACACCTAATGGGTAGAATATTGCCAAACTAAAGCTATAACTTTCTACCCTGATAGATAAATCCTGAGAGATTCTAGGGCAGAGGTATCAAACTCAAGGCCCAAGGGCCAGATATGGCCCATGGGGTGCTTAGATCTGGCCTGTGGGCCCACCCTAGAAATAGGAGTAGCCCATGGTGCCTCTGCCAACAAAAATGGAGCTCAGGAGGTTGTGTGTGGTCTCCCAAGCTCCATTTGTACTGACAGAGACTGCAGGAGGCCATCATGGCTGAAAACGGAGTCAGGGAGGGCTGAAAATGGAAACTCAATGAGTGACGTCAAGCTGGCCACACCCACCGTGACCACGCTCCCCCATCCCCTGAGGTCAAACACTGATGTGGCCCTCAATGAAATCGAGTTTGACACCCCTGTTCCAGGGCATGGCTATCCTGGTATTCTCTCTGGTGGAAGGCACTGCCTCCTCCTGGGACAACTCTGTGCTGCCAAGACTCTCCTCCAGGTGCAGATTCCATCACAGTCTTATCTTTACTAAACTCAGGGTGGCAAGTTGGAGAGCTGGCTTGCTTGACTTGTTGGTACAATAACCAAGGAAAGGAGAAATGCTGTGATCGCTGTTGCTTGAAATAGGCGTGTTTGAAATGTGAGGATTTGAAGTACATAGAATGCTCTCCCCACCCATTTGAAACCGCTTTGTTTCTCTAAAATGCAGTTGATTTTGCTACATAGAAGTGAGGGCCATTTATTTATTCGTTAAGTTTATATTCTTTCTGCTAAGAGTTCAAAACCATGTACATAGCACTCCCTCCTCCTAGTTTCCCTCACAACAACAAGGTAGGTTGAGCTAAAGTAACTGGTCTAAACTCCATAATAAGTTTCCATGAATGAATCTGGACTGGAACCAGGATGTCAACTGTCCAGTTGGCAAATCCAGAAAAAGAAACTCCTGGGACATTATTTTACCAAGGGTATAAAATTGTACTGAAAAAAAAACCCACATTGGCACAGAGGAAGCGAAACCAACTCTGGGTTTCCCACACAAAAGCAAGCATAGTTAATTCCTCCCCTTTCCCTACAGGCCATCACACAGTTCAATATGTCCACCAATCACTTCAGTTCATTTTGTTATGGGAAACATGCTGGGACATCTGCTTGGTGTGTCCTTGAAATGCCAGCAATGCCTCCCGAAAGCCAATGGTTGCTTTGGTACCATTCCCCCACTGTTGTGTCCTGTTCTCACTCTGGTCTGTTTCCCCAATGGGAACAGAGAAGTGCTCTGATTGGTTAAAGGCTCTGACAGCTGAGTATAAAAGGCCTGTCAGAGGGGTTGATCAGCTGCTGTTGTTGTGAGCCAAGCAGCCATGGTTAGCAAGCTCTGTTAGCACAATAAATGGTTAGTGTTTATTTCCAAACAGAGATTCAGTCTGTTTACCGCTGTTCTTGGTGCTGAACAATTGGTGACAAAAGTGGGGTTCCACTGAGACTGAGGCATTTTGGCACGAGCTAGTCACTGTTTCAAAGACCTGTCACTATCTGAGCTGAAGTCGAAGGCGATGAGAGGTCGTGTGTGGAAACTCCCTCAGACACAGCTGTCTGAGGTATTCTCCGTTGAGGGGAATGGCTGTGATACCCATTTTTGCTGCTTTTAGCCCACTGAACACCCTCCCTTGCATTTCACCCACCACCACCCGTTGTTGTCAAGCTACGAGTGAAGCAAAAATGTAGAAGAAAGTGTGAATTAGTCTTCACCCAGGATTGCCTTGCTACCAATTCAACAGCTCGACCGCTATAATGCACTGCCTCTTGGTCTGAGTCAGAGCAACTAGACTAGAATTATCCAGTGTCAGCCCTACAAGGTAGACCAAATTAAGAGGGTAGGCCCTGCTCTTCAAGGCTATTCCTTATACCCACCAAAAGCCAGACAGCTTGTATGGTTGAGGATGAGTTGCAATCCTGGTCTCCCCATTTCTAGTTCAAGACCTTAACATTGCTTTGAAAACCTGAGCGGAGCAGATCGATGAGCATTAACGTTATCTGCTAATTGATGTTATTAATTTCAGCATTTTGTCTTTTTGCCTTATACCAGTCTGAGTAATGTTGTGATTTGCTAAATTTAAGCTAGCTGATTGCCTTTTTATATTCTATATTTTTATTACTCTTGGAAATGTAGCTTGTTAAATTTTACTTTTATGTTATTGCATTTAATGTAATCTTGCTTTTTTTACTGCGTTCTGGTTTTACAATGTTTTGTCTAGTTTTATTTTAAAGCTAAGTTTCTCCTTGTTGAATTGGTTGCAAGTTTTGTTATATACTAGTTTTTGCTAGAGTGTGACTATGGTAAAAACACCTATTCAGCATGTTAACTGTTGCAGTACACAGAAGCTCATGCATACCCAGATGCATCCATCCAATCAAATACCTGCATTGCTTATTTGGGGATATTTTATTTCTGAACAGTACAATACAGTAAACTAGAAGGGACATTGGAAATCTTCTAATCCAACTCCCTGCTCAATCAGGACATCCTTTACCAGAGGTGGCTAACCTTTTTGGGCTCCTGTGCCAAAAGTTGTGCGCACACTTGCATGCGCACACTCACATGCCAGCACCCAGAAGGCAGTGTGTGCCCCCCACGCCCCCTGCACATGCACGTGTATGTGCAATCCCCTCCCCCACTGCCCCTTTACCTGCACTGCGCCTCCCAGCTGATTTTTGGCCCATTTGAGGTCTTTTTTCAGCCTCCCAGAGGCTTGAGGAAAGCCTCTGCAGCCTCTGCAGCCTGAAAAATAGGCCCGTTTCATCACTTCCGGTATTTTCAAAAATACAGGAAGTGACAAAATGGGCTTATTTTTCAGGCCGCAGAGGCTTTCCTCAAGCCTCTAGGAGGCCAAAAAAGGCCTCAAACAAGCTGAAAATCAGCTGGGAGACGTGCGCATGCACAGTGTGGTAAGTTGGCCTGCGGCTCCTGTGCCGGCATAAATGGCTCTGCGTGCCATCTGTGGCACATGTGCCATCGGTTCGCCATCACGGTCCTATACCATTCTGGACAATTGCTCAATTTCTTCTTGAAAATCTCCAGTGATAGATTATTCACAACTTTTGGAGGCAAGTTGTTCCACTGATTGATTGTTCTCACTGTTAGGAAATTTCTCCTTAGACCTTGGTTGGAGCGTTCTTTAAAAAGCTTCTATCTTTTATTTCTTGTCCTGTCCTCAGGTGTTTTGGGGAATAAGTCAACTCCATTCTTCTCTGTAACATCCCCTCGAGTATTGGAAGACATCTATCATGTCACCCATAATCTGTCTCTTTGATAGGCTATATATGCCTAGCTCCCTCAACTGTTCATCAAACAGTTTAGCCTCCAGATCTCTTATAATCATTGTTGCTCTTCTCTGTATACTTTCTAACATCTTTTTTGTATTGTGATGAACAGAACTGAACACTTTATTCTAAGTGTGGCCTCACTAGTGCAAGAGTAGAATGGTAGTATTTCTTCTTGTGATCTTGGTGCTATCCATCTATTAATGCATCCTAGGATTGCATTGGGTTTTTTAGCAGCTGCAAGTACAACAAATATCTGAAGCATCAGGGTGTGAATTGTTAATTGTTGTCTTTTCTTTATGGCCTTGGACACATTTAAGAAGGATTTAAAACCTACTAGACAACCTAACCCTTGGGAGTCCTGGTTTCTAGATTTTGGATGTATTTTGTAAGTTAGGCCATTTGAGGTCCCTTAATTCAAAACTTGTTCTTCTATAATGCCAGCATTTTGTCTCTTTAAAGGTCATGACAACAGAAGATTTAGTACAATACAGATTTTTCCAGGAAAGCAGAATGTTGTGCAGAGATGCTTGTGAAAAAATACTGAAAATACAATAGATCTAAGAAGTAAAGGTAGTTGGTGGATAGGTTTTTTTACAATTATCTAAACATATAATTTCAATTTCCTTTCCTACAATTTTAATGGGTGCTTTATTCTTGTTGATTTTTGTTTTAAAAAAATTATGGTTGCACTATAACCTGAGGGATATATTATAAATAACATGTTTGTTTTGTATTGTTGGAAAATTAGGGTAATTTCCAGTTTAGTTTTCACCCAGTCAGTCCCTCTATCCAGTTCAGCTAGCAAAAATTATAGCTTGAGGTTTATTTATTAAACATTAACAAACATTAAAAGCAGTTAACTGGCAAAATGGGACAAAAAAACAGGGAAACAGAAGAAGAGAAAGATACAGGAACAAGAAAATAATAAGGCAGAAGAAAACTCAATAACAAGAATTTATTATCTATCTGTCTATCTTTGTATCAAAAGGCACAGAAATTTCCAGAGCAATTGGAAACAATCCTGTGGATAATTAGCATGGACACTCTCAAAAGGAGTGGCCTTTGCTTATTCTAATCTTAACCTTTTTATGTACAAAAAAGTAGTAGAAAAGCAATAGAAAGTACTAATACACCATGTGATCCATCCTCTACTCTGCAGCATAACAATTTTGTGGGTGAGAGTGACACATCCAATGTGTTAAATGGTTGGTAATCACATTTTCTTTACAATGTCCTCAAAACTAAGGTAGGTAAGAATTAGAGATAGGATTATAGAAATAGGAATTAGAAATATGATTCTTATATTGTTTTGTGGCGTGTGTGTGTGTATATATACATATATACATATATACATTCACAGAGAATTTTAGCACTGTTTCAAATTTATGCTGAAAGAGGAATAGACATTTTTAAAGGAAGAAATCATAAATGACAAATACAGCATGTTGCCTTTGATTGCAATACTGCTTCATAGTGCTGTACAGCCCTCACTAAGCAGTTTAACAGAGTCAGCCTACTTCCCACAACAATCTCGGTCTTCATTTTACCAACCTCAGAAGGATGGATGGCTGAATCAACCTTGAGCTGGTCAGAACTGAACTCCTGACAGTCAGCAGAATTAGCCTGTAATACAGCATTCTAACCACTGCACCACCATGGTTCCACTGATACCACATAAATCTCCAGAACTGCTGGATGCTTTGTAAGATAGATGTTCTTCTTCTCTATCTAGGAAGAATATCTTGGTAATTTCTAATTTTTCAATCAAATCCTTTAGAGCAGGGGTGTCAAACTTAAGACCCGTGGGGTGCTTAGATCTGGGCCACCTTGGAAACAGTGAAGGACCAGCCAGCAGTGCCTCTGCCAATGAAAACAGAGTTCAGGAGGGCCACACGGTACTTCCAAGCTCCATTTTCACTGGCAGAGGGCTGCAGGAGGCTGTTGTGTCTCCCCAGGCCACCACAGGTGCCCCTGAAAAAAGTGACTTTTTTTTACATTTTTTATTTTTTGTTTCTGTATCCTTGTGTGAACAGTGTGGTTCCAGGTCATTTTACATTTTAAAACAAACATGACAATGGTTTCACATTTATATTATTAACTTTCTTACATAGTTTGTAATTAATACATATTATCGATCTTAATTATTCAATGTTCTCATGTATTGTTTTTTGTGTCAGTCTCTATATTCTTAACATCACTTCTTTTATTATAAATTCTATATTAGTAGTCATATTTGCAGTATTTAACAAATTATAGCCATTCATAGATTCATATTAATTATATTTTCTATTATTTATCCCCTTTTTAGTTCTTGGTTGTTCCACCATTACATTTAAACCAAAGTTTCTTCCTACTCCCAATTGTGATGAAACAAACAATATTCATCCTGTTAACATTTAACATATTATACCATTCTAGTAATACTATACTCCCCTTTATCTATTAGCATATTTCACTATCTTATTTTTAAATCTGCAGGTTCCACATTATTTCTTTTCCTACCTCATAATATTAATTTCCATATTTATTGCAGTTTAATTCTATATCTTTAATGCTTATCCTCTAATAGCATATTAATTTCACCTTTATTACAATTAACAATTATACATCTTAAATAATAATACACACATTCATGTGGAACCCTTATCTTTTCTTTTTCAGCCATCGTCTCTTATTCTCATTAAAGCATTGATTGTTGCTTCCTAGCTTGTCTCCCATTTTCTCACTCATTCCTCCTTTCTCTGTTGAGTTCCATTGTCTGTTTTTCCAAATATCTAGTTTTACCCCTACCCTCTCAGCATATTTTCTCTGAGATTCCATGACGTTGAGCTGGCCACACACACCCCTGGCCTCACTGAGGTCAAACACAACCTTGATACGGCCCTCAAAGAAATTGAGTTTGACACCCCCACTTTAGAGAAAATGTACCATAATTAATTCCTCATCATTTAAATAACTGATAATTATGTATGAGAGAAAAAGTATTCATTCAGTGCAACCAAAACAAAATATACTGCAGATCTAAAGAGATTTTTTTTTTAAAAAAAAAATCCCATACAGATACTTTAAAATCACTCAGAAGCGATGGAGCAGGGCGTCATAAATACACTGAGATTTGAAGTGCACAAAAATAAACAGTGTTAAAATGCCAATGGTCTTGTGACTTTCTAGGCTGCAATCATTCAGTTTTTCTAGAAATTAGCACAAAGCTTGAGACATCTCAAGTTGTTTTTAATTTTAAAGCTTGAGACATCTTAACTTGCTTTTAATTCGGTAAATGATGGGAACAGGAAATTACTAAGTGCTTTCTTTACAGGCATAATGTCTGAGTGTCCAGGTTGGGTAATTAACAGCTCTTTTGGGAGATCTTTGGGAAATCCTTCTAAATCTTATGGAAATGGATGGCCCAAGCCACCTTCTCTTCCAAATCCATGCTCTTCTCTATCTAGGACAGCTGACAGTTAATTATGAAAATCTACCTACCAGACACAGAGCCAGTATATTTGGTCAATTTTATCTATATATTCCTGCACAAAGCGAGGGTTGAGCTTGACCTTCTAACCTGGTGATTCTATGAAATATAATGTTTCATTTAACATCCAAAGAAACTGTGATCTTTCTCTAGATGTGCTTAAATTTCATGGAACATTATTTTGCTCTCAAAATGTGGCTAGGAGCAGCTGTGTATGTCTGTTCCTGTGTGAGTCACATGACATTTTTATCTTGTCTTCTATGCTAAGCTTTCCATCAAATCTTTTTCAGGAACTGATAGCTATGACAATCAAACTCCTAAGAACTGAATTATTGCCCCTGACTGTTTCACCAAGTTAGTATCTTCCACTGAATATGAGATTCACCTGATATGAGAAAGGAGAAAGAAATCTGATCAACGGGGAAGCAAATCACAATCATACGAGGGAGGCAAAATAAGCAAATTCCTCTCAGAAATACCTCTTTTTTTTCTCCAAAATCCTCATATGTTTCCCTCTTCGGGTTAGTGTTTGCATGTTCCCCCACCCCACCCCTATTCTAAACTAAACTGCTCAGAGGTGATATACAGCAGTTCTGGAGAACCAGCAGTGGACATTTTGAGTAGTTTGGAGAACTGGCAAATACCAACTCTGACTGGCCCCGCCCCCATCTATCTGAATGTAGATCTGAAGGATTTCATAGCTCTTCAGCCCACGATAAAACTGTGGCAGTTGTTCTGCAGGGATTCCAGAGACCCAGTGATCTGGGGTCCCACCCTCCAAAGGCGTTAGTGCTGCACAAACAATACTGTAAGTTATTTGTGTGTTCTAGATATAGACAGAGCATTCTTTCAGAATAGCACTAGACCTGTGTATGAAGGGTATCTATCAGAGGTGGCATTCAGCAGGTTCTGACCAGTTCTGGAGAACCAGTAGTGGAAACATTGAGTAGTTTGGAGAACCGGCAAATACCACCTCTGATTGGCCCCAACCCCATCCATTCTCTGCCTCCCGAGTCCCAGCTGATCGGCTGGGTCTTCTTTTGTTGCCCTGTACAGGAGAACAGAGCTGGAAAGCAGGTTAGTGGGGTAGAGAGGGAATGGGATTTTGCAGTAACCTTCCCCCAGGAGTGGGGAGGGAATGGAGATCTTGCAGTATCCCTCCCCTGCCACCAACCTACGCCTACAGAACTGGTAGTAAAAAAAATGTGAATCCCACCACTTATATCTGCCCAAAGAACTCCAGTGTAAAACCACAAGGAAGCATTTAAAAATGTGTTTAAGTTTCGATGCAGGTATAATTTCTATACAAATATCAGTGCCCTGCTTACAAATATCCAATGCCCCATGACTTTGGGAAAAATACCAGTGCCATCATTAGATCTGGGCATTAACATGTATATAACCACTAGAAGCATTTAATCAAGGCTGCAGAAAAATAAAACATTAGTCACTGTTTCTCTGAATATCATATATTATCTTATTAACTTGGTATGGAACATTTCATATTATATTTATGTGAAGCATAGAATTTTAGTGCAGATTACCTGTTCCTCTTGATGTTGTTATATTAAGAGCAAACCAGAGAATCCCAGGAAAATGTGATAATTGAAAATATTCCCACTTGGCTGTAATTTTGTAAATCAATCATTCCTCCCTCCCTTTTTTTTTTAATCAAGGCTTCACTTTTTATTTCATTGATCCTTTTTTTGCCATTTGTTTTCCAAAGTAACACCTGGAACCTTATATCTGACATGTGGGTCTTCCTAAAGAAAATAAAAGCTTCACTGTACGACCCTAATAGTAAAGAAATTCATGATAAAACCTTGGGTTGCAATCTTGCATACAGGATGCCAAAATCCCCTTGGCTTGCTGATTGCAGCTTTAGAAAACTGCAAAAAAAAAAAAAAAAAAGATTCTGGTGCATTGCTAGATATCACAACTGCAGGTGTCATGCCCCTGGTGGAGACTGACTCTAAGGGAGAGTAGGAACAGCTGACAGGGAGTGGAAGTGTGGCTCGGGAGGTTGTGGAGGAGGCTGGGGAAGGGCAGAGGCCGGCTGAGCAGTCAGAGGAGGACCCAGGCCCATCCCCTCTCCATCCTAGGGCATGCAGAGAAGATAAGATATGGTAGAGATGTGGTCTACTGGGAAGGAGAGGGCCTTGATCCTCTTCATGGGCTGCAGCTGGGACGGACTTGCGTATGGGCGAATGCTGGAAACAAAGTGTGGAAATATCTCTAGTTTATGGTTCCTTTCTGAGTTTGGCATCCTTCCCAGTGTGTATTATCTGTGGATGTCTTCCAGCCCTTATCTTGCCTGGTTTGTGTTGCTTTTTTCCTTCTTCTTGTAACTGTTTGTGTGGGAGGTTTTTGTCTTCCGTCAGGAATATTTGAAGCAAAGTGAAGGAATAAAAGGGGCTTCACCTGTTTTCTGTGACTGTGTTTGTTTTGTATCCCACACTGGGTCATCACAGCAGAGCTCTTGGCAGACAAGCAAGCAGCTTTTTAGAAATGCATTTTAAAACAACAACAACAACCTCTCCTTTTAAAAACTATTTAACTTCAATTTCTACAAAATTACGGGAGCACTGCAATTAACACCCACTCAATTATTGGGATCTTGGACTGGCAGTTTGTAGCCACTGTGTTTCCTTTCGCTGCTTACAAAGTGTGCATTTGTTGCTTGTGTGCTAAACTTACTGAGGATTTCCCAATACATCCTCAAAAATTTATTTTGTATTGTATTATTATTATATTAACTTTATAGTATACTATATTTATTATATTATCATAACATTCAGGGACATATTAATAACACAGTATTTTACCTATACTGAGTGTCAGCTCTGGGATTCCACAGCTGCCGAAGGAATGTTGTGTGAAGCATGAAGGGGGTGAGGGGGTTGAACAGTTCAAGGTTATTTAGTATGTCGCATTAGAAATTTCAACTGCAAGTAATTGGTTCTCGTGTTTAATGAAGTGTAGTAAGTGGGAGGAGATGGGGTGGAATTTGTGAGACTCTTTGGGAATGAATTTCAGTTTTGGAAATTCATTAAGGGAAAGAGGAAAGATGAAGAAAAAGAGGGGAAGACGGGAAGAAAGCAAGGAAGGAAAATGAGGAAAGAGGGGAAGGAAGAAGAAAGGAGAATGAAGAGGGAAGGAAAAAGAAGGAAAGGAAGGGAGGAGATTATGAGAGTAAGGGAGGGTCTTCGGGAAATCCTGCCTTAGCACTTGGCCACCACAGTGTTGTTCCTAATAAATCAATTGGAGATTATGTTTGTCTCGGAGTTATTGATTACAATGGACAAGGTCTGGATGCCTAACAGTGAGAATCTGGATGAAATGAGATTTGAACTGGAAGCTTATGCTTTAAGACAGGGGGTCAAACTCGATTTCATTGAGGGCCACATCAGGGTTGTATTTGACACAACCCTAATGCGAGGGGCATGGCCATGATGGGTGTGGCCAGCTCAAAGTCACTCATGTCGGAGGCACCTGTGGTGGCCAAGTGCTAAGGCAGGATTTCCCGAAGACCCTCCCTTACTCTCATAATCTCCTCCCTTCCTCCCTTTTCTTCTTTTTCCTTCCCTCTTCATTCTCCTTTCTTCTTCCTTCCCCTCTTTCCTCATTTTCCTTCCTTGCTCTCTTCCCGTCTTCCCCTCTTTTTCTTCATCTTTCCTCTTTCCCTTTCTCCTTCCCTGTCCCTTCTTGGATGCTCAAATGCAAAAGGGGAAATATTTCTCCTTCTGTTTTGTTTTTAGTTTGTTTTGATAGCCGTCTGCCAATGAAAACAGAGCCTGGGGGGGGGGCTGTACCCCTGTACCCCGTTTTCAGTCTCAATGGCCTCCTGCAGCCGTGTGCCAGCAAAAATGGACCTCCACGGGCTGGTTCTTTGCTGTTTCCAGGCCAGCCTCTTGAGCCATATCTAAGCACACTGCGGGCAAGATCCAGCTCACAGGCCTTGAATTTGACACTACCGCTTTAAGACATGTTTATCCATTGTATTATATATCTTCTCATCTGTGTGGCATGCTCAACTCTGTGTTTGACCCTGTCTTATTTTAATTTGTGCAATTAAGACATTTTAACTTGATTCCCCCCCACACACACACACAGTTAATTGCTTTCCTACTATCAAGCTTAAAACTAAGGCAACATTTTTGCACTACGTAGGCCCATTAACTGCATTGTATAATCACTCCCTCCAAAATATTCATTGACATAATTAATTGCCAGTTCACAAAAGCACTGAACTCTCAGATTCAAACTATAAGGTCAGAGCGGGAATAAAAAGTTGTCAAAACAAGGTTTGGGCAAGAAAAGAATAATCAAAATAAAACTATTTGATCAGTAGCCGAAAGTGTCTAGTACCCTTCATTGCTTAGAAAAAATGGCACAAGCACCAGGTTATTAACCAAGTACCTTTGAACACTGAAGGGAATGTAATATTCCTTGCAGGCGTGATCTCTCCCATTTATCATCGTCCTGGCAATTGCTCCCTACTGACAAATCTGTATACAGTATTCAAAACTATTGGAGATCAATAAGCTTTCCAATTATGCTTCTTCATTTTACAGGGCTATAAAATATGCATACACAGAATCTTCCACTGAAACCTGGATTTCTAGCCCAACGGGTATTGCATACAGATAATGCTCTTCTATTTCAGAATATATCTACCACAGCACAATTAAAGCAAAGAAAATAAGCATTAATATTGGACTCTGTATAATGATAAGCAACGATTATCCTAGTTTCTCTCTCCAATGGCAGATGCTCTAAAGCAGGGGTGTCGAACTCACATCATCGCAGCGGCATCATGTAACGTATCAGGACTTTTCCCCCCTTTGATAAACTAGGGGTGGGCGTGGCCACTGCGTGACGCATCCAGCCCATAGGCCGGGAGTTTGACAGCCCTGCTCTAAAGCAAGATCTTTCCTACTGACTCATATTGCTATTATTTCTTGAGAAATAAATTGGTTTAATTTCCCTTAAGTAGTTGCTACACTATAAAAACGTATTGCACGTATTGCAAAAGACACTTATTGTTAAGTATGGTCGGTGGGTCGCATTAAGACACGAGGCTCGAGTAGTGAATAACAGCTCTTTATTAAGAAGGCCGATTCTGAGACAGCAAACCCAGCCGCAGCAGCCCTTTATATAGAGCTGGTTGCGGCTAGGCAGCCTATGACAGTCTTTCAAGCTTGCCGCGCTTGGTTTCACCCAATCGCAGCAAGCCCTGTATGAACCAATCAGAGATGTTCATATCGTCCAATCACGGCCCGGGTTTCCCGGACCAATCGGATTTGCAGGTCTACAAGCCTGCTTAGTATGGAACACTCATCTATGACTATTTCTCCTCAGTCTGAATATAGTATAACTATGGGCAAAATCTGACTGTGCCAAGCATTGGCTATATCTAAGATGCAGTAAAAGAATTATTCCACCCCCCAAAAAATCAATAAAAGATTTAAGTTAGCATTTTCCCCAGACAACTACCTACAGCTCCACAAATATGAATCCACTAAAGCATGTGCCCCTTCCCCAAATACTTTAAGTGTAGAAATAATTGCAAGGATGTGATTGGAAACAAACTCCGTTGTTTACTTGTACCCCCAAACATTAAAAACAAACTTAGCATTTATGAATTGGAAGTTGACAAGGAAGGCATAGAAGCATAGATAATTATCAGTTTTCATAAGAGAGACATTGGCCGAGATATCCCTGAGGACTTGCCCTGGGACTGGTAGTTTTTAATTGATTCCTAAATGGCCTGGCACTAGTGATCAGTGTTGTAACTAAGTTCGTTTAGTGATGTAAAATAATACATAGGGTGAGTCAGGCAACAAAGGAGAGTTATTTTTGACATTTATAGAACTGTCTTTCTCTCCTCATTTTTTTCTCTCAAACTATAACATCTTAGAATATAGAAATCATAGAATTGTAGTGCTGGAAGGAACCTCGGAAGTTTTCTTATCTGTTCAAGGCAGGAAACTTT
Organism: Pseudonaja textilis; assembly: GCF_900518735.1. The sequence goes on along the minus strand of NW_020769308.1, from coordinate 53,942,463 downwards.
ACAGCAAAAATTAGAGTGTGTTATTTAATGGGGTGAACATTAATTTTTGCAATGTTTTTCAGTGAGGGGGTTCTAAAAAATGTGGTTTTATACCAAGAATTCCAATTTGTGGTTCTTTTTTCTGCAATTGCACAACGTTTAGCTTGGTATGGTAAATCCTAGTCAGATCGTATACTCCACAAAAGTCTCTTGTAACCCAAATGCTATTAACTTTATCTTCTCAAAATTACATCTTGTGCTACAAAAATTAAGGGTTTTTTTTTTCCTGCATGAATCTTATCTAGCTAAGCAAAAAGTAATCCATGCAATCATAAACTAACATCAGAATTATCCGAGTTACAAAAAGTGTGTTTCATCAAGTCTTGTTTTGATTTGTTCCTCAACATCAGCCGCCAACTTGCTTCTTGGCCTCTGATATAACCAGGGCTGGGATTCTACTGGTTCAGGTGAACCGGTAATTCCGGTGAATATTTGGCCTCGCCCACCTTCCCCTGCTCTTTAACTGTGCTTTATTTCCTGGGGTTTTTTTTAGCACAGCTGATTCGTGCAGTTTGCCGTGCCTCTGTTGTTTCAGTCACTGGAGCTGCAGTAGAAGGTAAGTAATTCATTTGAAAAGGAAATGAAGCACACACACTCATCAAACTGGTTGTTACACCAGTTGAATCACACCACTAGATATAACCTTTATGTTTCTTACACGTATGCATTCTGCTTGCTGCCTCTGTGACCTGTTTCACACATGCGTCTATTGATCTGGCAGACAGGACCAATGTGATATTTGCATTGGCTCATCAAAGAACTTCTTCATTTCTGCTGTAGTCCGTTTGCATGTCAAAGGCGACTCATATACATCTTCAGAGTCAATCAACTCCAGCAGAGTGCATGTTCTGGCGTTGATTAAAGGCATTTTTCTTGCACATGCAGAAAAATCTCCCATCGTGTCATCGTCAATGATCTTTTGCACACCAGCTCTCCTTTCTTGAATGTCATCTGAACACAGGAGTGCCTGGATTATTATTTCACTGAAAATGTACCATGAAACAAACAAGACAGAATACTACAAGATATGGAATACATTTTATCAATGGTGGGAAAAGAAAGGAAGGACCCAGAATAAAAAAAAATAAGCAGGAGTTGTGGAATGGGTAATTATGGATAAAAACAAATTATACAAATGTATCAATGTATATAAAATATGTATTATGTATTATAATACATATGACAAAAAGGAATGTCAGGACGATCACACCGTGTCCAGTGTTTTAATAATTTAATCAATAAAATATGTTTTTTAAAAAAGAAACAAAATGTTAAAAAGTTATGATATTTATGTAGTTACTTACCAAGCACATTTAAATTAGGTTAAAGTACGCTAAATATCTTTACAATCCTTTACAAGGCATGTCACAACTTTTGAGCGCTCCTAAGGTTTGGAAATTGAAAGTTGAAAAATTTGACGTGGCCTAGCAGCATCCTGGTCAAAGGGTTGTCCAGTCTACTCTTGAAGATCTCTAGTGATGGTGTTCCCACAACCCCAAGAGGCAAGCTATTTCATTCATTGTTCTCACTGCTAAGAAAACTCTCCTTAGTTCCAGATAGGGTCTTTCTTTCATAAGCTTCCACCAATTACTTCTTGTCCTGCCCACTGGTGTTTTGGAGAATAAATTGATCTCCTCTTTCCTGTGACAACCCCATAAGTGCTTGAAGACAGATGCCATGTTACCGCTAATCCTTCTCTTTGACAGGCTAGACATACCTAGTTCCCTCAACCCTTGATTGTACCACTTACCCTCTAAACCTCTTATTATTTTGTTGTTCTTCTCTGCACTCTTTTTAGGGCCTCGGCAGCTTTACTTTCTCATAGTAACCAAAACTGGATACGGTATTCTAAGTGTGGCTTCACTAGTGCAGTATAAAGTGATGTCAGAACCTCTCATGATCTAGATGCTATTCCTCTTTTAATGCCTTCTAGGATTGCATTGGCTTTTGGGGGGGGGGGCAATATCCTCAGCATTTCCCTGACCCACCAATTTAGTCACTTTATCATAGAAAGCAATAAGGTTATCTGGCACAATCTGTTTTTAACAAACTCATGCTGGTTTCTAGTGATTGCCTTGTTTGTTCTTAGGTGCTTACTAATCTTTGACTATTTTTTCCAGGATTGTCCCAGGTATTGACATCGAGCTGATTGGTCTGTACATTCCTAGATCCATTTTTCCCCACCTTTTTATAGATTGAAACCACATCGGCTTTCCCCCCAATCTTCTGGTAGCTCTATTGTACTACAGAAGTTTGGAAAGGTTACCTTCAGTGGCTCTGAGATTACATCTAGTTTCTTCAAAACAAACCAAAATATGAATCTTGGCTTCTATCTCTAAAGTGTCTTTTCTGGACAAAATTGTTCCGTACCAGTAATTAAAGCACATCAGAGGCAGAATATGTCCAGAAAGTTTCATATAAATAATCTATTTACACATTACAGTTCTATAACATCACTCAGAATTACCGTTCCTATTTTGCAAATTGTATCTGGGCAGAGGATGGCAACTGGTGCAAAGCTAGCTCACAAGATCATGACTGGAATTAGGTTTTGACTTGACAATGCAAGTCACAGTCTTATTATAACCAACAGCCATGTTCCACTTTTAACCAGGGAACATAACCTATCATCAGTTTTGTATATAAGATTTCAGAAAAACACCCTGATAATCATTCATTCCATGTTCAGTGCCCTAAGTGTCATCCTTGTAGACAGGCAGAGAATAACTTGAAATAATGGGTAGAAATAGAGGGGATTGTGTGTATAATGAATAAACCAAAAAGGTAAATGAGATAACCTCACGTTGTGGAGATGTTTGCCTTGTTTAAACTGTGTGTTCAGCCTGATAATTGAGATTTTTCTTCTCAGATGCCTTAACTGTTTGGGAGGGGGGGTGAAAATGGCTCTATCAATTACCAAAGCTTCTCATTTTCTCTCCATTTTGCATATTTCCTTTCTAATCACCACTGAACCTTTCTGATGAACTCTTCTTATTAAGCCTGAAGTGAGTTAGTTCCATGTTTTGTTTTTTTCTGCGAAAACAGTGAGGCGGGCTATCTTGCCCACAGTTGCTAAGCAGAAGGAAACAGGCAGTTTCTCAAGTGAAACGACATCTTTTGAAGCACCCAAATAGCACTTCCACTTCAAAGAATCTCTTCAGCCATATTATTCTGACTCTTGAATCTGCCTATCTTCTCTTATGGAAGAAACAATTTGGAAGACTCACAACATAAATCAGGGACTGAGCACACAAGGGAGATCACCAGGGCGCCAGATTTATGATTGTTGTGTGTGGAAGAAAAATCTCCTTGTTGCTGAAGGAAATCAAGTATATTGAGGTATTCGTTCATGTATAGTATAAGGGCAGAAATGAAAGCATCTTGAGAAATGTATGAACTTGTCGATCACTGGAGGGAGAAATGAAAAAGGGCTATGAGCGAGACAAAATAACTCAGAGGTGGTATTCAGCAGGTTTTGAACAGTTCTGGGACACCGGTAGTGGAAATTTTGAGTAATTCAGAGAATCGGAAAATACCACCTCTGACTGGCCCCGCCCCTATCTATTCTCTGCCTCCTGAGTCCCAGCTGATCAACTGGGTCTTCTTTTGTTGCCCTTCACAGGACAATGGAGTTTGAAAGCAGGTTAGTGCGGTGGGGAGGAAATGGGATTTTGCAGTAACCTTCCCCTGCCACGCCCACCAAGCCACGCCCACCAAGCCACACCCATAGAACCAGTAGTAAAAAAATAAATTGAATCCCACCACTGAAATATCTTAAGTGTGGAGTACAATCCTTGTATGGAGACACATCAGATTCAGTGTAGGCTAAATGAGAAGGGGTATTATAAAGAGATAAATGCCTCATTCACCCCGTCTGTCCTTTTTGAAATCAACGGGAGAGTGGATCATAACTGTCTTATAGTCATGACTGCAGAGGTGGTATTCAGCAGGTTCTGACCAGTTCTGGAGAACCAGTAGAGGAAATTTTGAGTAGTTCAGAGAACCAGCAAATACCTCCTCTGACTGGCCCCACCCCATCTATTCTCTGTCTCCTGAGTCCCAGTTGATTCGCTGAGTCTTCTTTTGTTGCCCTGCACAGGAGAACGGAGATGGAAAGCAAATAAGGTCGTGGGCCAGAGGTGTATAGAGATGAGCCATGATGTAGTGGAGGGTTGTCCTGTTCTTATCTCTTTCTCCAAAGCAAGTGTTGGGCAAAACAAGAAAGAAAAGATCAATAATGCTAGGAATAGGGTTGTTCTTGAAACTCTAATCCTTTTTGGGATTTGGGTGGCCTATTCCCCGGGGGAAGGCTTCACAACAGAGGTGGCATTCAGCAGGTTCTGACCAGTTCTGGAAAACCGGTAGCGGACATTTTGAGTAGTTTGGAGAACCAGCAAATACCACCTCTGACTGGCCCTGCCCCCATCTATTCTCTGCCTCCCGAGTCCCAGCTGATTGGCTGGGTCTTCTTTTGTTGCCCTGCACAGGAGAACGGAGCTGGAAAGCAGGTTAGTGGGGTATGGTGGGGAGGGAATGGGATTTTGCAGTATCCTTCTACCAAGCCATGCCCACAGAACCGGTAGTAAAAAAATTTGAATCCCACCAATGCAAGACTGTGCATGTGTTGCTAAGTTAAAGTCGGTATGCTATGGGGGGAGGATTGAGCCAAAGGTGTCAATGACATTTGGTTTTATTGAAGAGAGATTGGCATTTATTCCCAGAACAAAACTACATTTTCCCTCTGGGCAATGTTGAGAGGGCAAAACCCTGCATCGGCTTCAGCTTTCAGAAGACCAGACTGGGAGATCTTGCTGTTTGAATGCTTACAAACAGGGGTGTCAAACTGGTTGTATTTGACTTCGAGGGGAAGGGGGCGTGGCCAGGGTGGGCATGGCCACCTCGATGTCACTCATGTCGGGGTCACCCCTCCTAGGCTCCATTTTGGGCTGTGATGGCCTCCTCCAGCCTTCTACCAGTGAAAACAGAGCTTGGGAGGGCTGTACACAGCGTACTATATAGTTAGTATACACATAGTACTATAATTAGAGTCACAAACATCAAAATTACAAAAAGGGGTGAGACTTTAACGATCCTGGGAGACCCACCTTTATTTATTTTTTTAAAAAAGGTTTTTTTTAGTCCTGCCTTTATTATTTTTTTGTAAATAACTCTCATCAAACCTATCTAACCCTCCTTCTATTTCATATTTCCCCCACAACAAATCTGACAGGTAAGCTTGTACTGAAAGATACGGTATTGACCAGCCCGAAGTCACCTAGCGAGCTTTCAGGCCTCAACTGGGACTAGAGCTCACAGTCTCCTAGTTTCCCAGTTTGATGCCTTAACACTGCCCCAGACTGGCTGTTTGACCCTGCTAAATTGGTACCAGAAAATTGCTTCAGCAATTATCTTCTTTCTTTTGAAGGGATGGTGAATTGTAATTTTCCAAAGAAAAGTGTCTACAAAATACATAGACATTATAGAATAACAGCTGTATTAGCTTATACGGGCAAAAATTAGGAATGTGATAGCATCTCTTTCAAATCATATTTTTTATTAAAAGCTTAAAAGCCTTTTTTTTAATTTATGTCTTTCAGTAAAATTTGTTAGAATAGGTGATACACGACTGACCTAACTATTCTACAATTGCCATTAAGGGAATAGGGGAGCTAGAGAAAAATGGAACAAACCGGCTGCATATTTTCTCTTCTACAGACACACAAACGCCACCAGTTTCAGGTCTGACTGTTTTACTTGAATTTCCAAGAGAATAAAGCTTCTGATTTCCATGGACTTTTTCAGATTAAAAGGCTGAGCAAGGCGGCTGCATCGGTGTTGATGAAGAGAGCATTCTAACAATCCGAAAGCAGTGGCTCAGAAATGTGAGTGAGCAGCACTGAGGCTTTTTAAAAGCTGCATGAAGTCAAAATCTTGTTTCTGTTTTTCCTCAGGGGTCCAGCATCTCCCGCAGATCTGTCTCCCCAAGCCCCTCGCTGTGTAATTGCTTCACCTGCAGACTGTGAGGGAAGATCGCCATCTACTGAGGTAAAGCCTTTGAGGCTGGAGAGATTTTTCTCACTGCCTCACTTGCCCCTGTTTACCTGGCAAGCCGAGAACCAAAGCTGCCGTTGCACACCAAAGCGATGGAGGAGGAGGGGAGCAATTTCGAAAAGTAAGCAGGAGGGCCCTTAAAACAGCCATTCTTGCCCATGACATTAAATCACTCCGTCACTGGTGTCCTACAGCTCGGCTTTCTTTTTGCATTGTGCAGGATTGGGGATGTTTATTTTTATTTATTTTTTAACAAAAAAGGCTAGGATATATGTTGGTAGGGGGAAGTCCAGCCTCCTCACAGCACTTTAAGGAAAGTCTTTTTGTGTAACTGAAGAGGAAAAATTGATCATTTTCTGAGGGACTGGAAAAAAATATATATCTGCACAGCAATGCTTGTATTCAGCCAAATGGGCACCTGCTGCTTTGTCATACAGCATGAGCGATGATTTTGCTTGATTTTCATTTTTTTTTTTAAAAAAAAAGTTCATTCCACTAAATCAATAGCTTGGTTGCACGTCATATTCAGGTCTGGCAAAAAAAAATTAGTTTCTTCCCAAAGAATGATCTGTAAATAGTCCCAGGCTCCCTTTAATTAACATGCCAGAAAGTTTCCATTCTGTCCGATGCACATCATCAACACCCAGGAGAAATCAATAGGCTGCATTTGATGTTACTCACCTGTTATATTCCCAGATATGGCTTGGCTTCATTTGGTCAACTTTTCTTAGAGTGAGAGAGAAGGAGGGAGGGAGGGAAGAAAGACATTCAGTGGAGAAAAACAGAGAGGACAAGAATAAAGGAAAACATTTAGAAAGAGGTTATCATCTCCCTACATATCCATAACCAGCCTTTCAACTTGTTCTGAGACTGAATTAAATTTATCAGAATTAAGTCTGATAAATAAATCAAAATAAAAGTGTTGCATGGAACATTGACACCAGAGAACTGGGTACACAAATGGGAGGAGAGTAAGATTATCAGTAAACAAATATAAATGATATAGAAATTGTGGGAGCAAAATCCACCTCAGTTCATTCCTGCCATCTTTTCTTTTAGTATGCCTCACCTACCTTCTTCCTAAGGTAGGTGGTTTGACCAGGGGAAGTCAACAAAGTTTGTGGCACATATTCTGGTGGATAATAATGATGAAAGTTCAACCCTTACTGAATTTGAATGCAACGGAGAGGTTCAATTTGTTTTCATTCATTACTGTTCCACTTAGTGGAACAAATTAATGAGCCCTAAGACCAACAGGTAAGAAACCTGGAGGATGAAAATCAGAAGAAACAGTGTCAGGTTTTTGAATATAAAAGTGAACCAACTATGGGGAAACTTTGGGTAAGATGAATCCAAAACTCAAATTTATTGTCTGATTTCAATGGGAAATAAAGTCTATACCATGGTCTTTGGAAACTTATTGGCAAAAAGAATGATTTTTCCATTGTCTATACTTCAAATGTTTTCTACATATAATATATATAGAAAATGTCAACCTTTTCTCTTGTCTTAGTGTGAGTTAAACCCTTGGACTTTCTAAAATTATAGCAAGCATGCGTTGCTTGTATTTCTACCCATGGTCTGAAATTCAGTCATCACTCCAAATACCACTCACGTAGCTAATACACGAAACAAGCTTAATTTTAGTAAACATTTGTTTGCAATTTTTGCTGCAGCATTGCAGTAGTATTCAAGACAAAACAAGACAAAACATTATAAAGGTATCTTGTTTCTTTCTCAGTCTCAGACTGCTGCTGCAAAAAAACACAAACACAAACAAACAAAACAGGGAGCCAAACTTGAACATTGTGTGGATTTTGATGTATACCACCCACATCCTGATTCATTTTGCTTTTAAATATGCAAGCAACAAAACTGACTCAAGTATCTTTTCATAGATCCATGAAAAAGACAAAAGGCTCGCATTGAATACAATGGCTTGTGGGTGTTTAGCGAAAAATATGCTTACAGGGTTCAGCTCTCGTGAGAACAATCAACAATCCACCAATGGAAAGGCTTGCCTTTGGAAGTTGTCGGAGTTGCATCACTTGATGTTAATAATGAATCTCTAATAAGATGTCTATGAAAATACGACTGTTTAGTTTTCCCCACATCCCATAGAAATGCATGCCACCCTCTCTGAAGATCGTGCCCTTCCAAGGCTAAAGTTCTTTTATTGAGTAAATTGACCCAGTCTTTTAACCATAATAAGTTGGCTGCCCAATAATATAATTCCCAATTTGGGAGCGCTAGCCCCCCTCTACTTTTTGCATCTTGTAAAGCCTTAATATTGATTCTAGCTTTTTTCCCTTGCCAAATAAATTTAAGTGTTACCTTATTTATATCTTCAAAAAAAAATTTTGGTAATTTAATTGGGATTGTCTGGAATAAGTAAAGGAGTTTTGGTAAGATGTTCATTTTGATCGTGGCAATCCTGCCCAGTAGAGAAAGCTGCAGCTTATTCCAAGATTCTAGGTCTTTCTTAATTTGCTGTAATAGTTTATCATAATTATTCTCTTTGAGCGATTTACTATGTGGTGTTAACCATATGCCTAAATATTTGACCTTTTTTGTTGCTTGTATCCCCATGGTTTTTTCTAATTCTTTCCTCTGATTCTCTGTTAGATTTTTAGTCAATAATTTTGTCTTATTTCTATTAATCTTTAATCCTGCTACTGAACCAAATTGTTCTAGTTCTTTTATTAGGTTATGTCCTTTTTCCATGGGTTCCTCTAGGAAGAAAACCATATCATCTGCAAACGCCTGTAGTTTATATTCCTCTGCTTTGACCCTAACTCCTTGGATTTCAGGGTTTTGTCTTATCCATGTTAACAGTGATTCTAAAGCAAGTATAAATAGGAAGGGTGAGAGGGGGCAACCCTGTCTGACGCCCTTTTCAATGTTTAATGGGCCTGTTTGTTCACCATTAATTAGTATATTGGCCTGTTGGGTATTGTAATTTGTTGTGATAATGTTCTCAAATTTAGTGCCCAGACTCATGTTATAGATTTTTTGTATTAAAAAGTGCCAATGTAGATTATCATTTTACGACAACTGGGACTCATGGTATAATTGGCTTACACAGAGACAAATTATGTAAATGATAAAAAGTAACTTAAACATAATGGAAAAGAGGAGTAGATTGGATATGATGAAGAGAAATGATCCTTACAGACTGTCACAAAAAGATATCATTCGTTTTTAATTGTGTTTCTACCCTATTCCCCCTCCTCTTCCCTTCCCTTCTCTCCCTCTATATCCTTTCTCTTTCCCCCAACCAGCCTTTATCCGGTGTGCTTGGCCGGGTGTTTTCCTTCTTTCCCCCTACCCGTCTTTCTTTCTACTTTGTAAATGTATTGTCGATGTGTTTTTAAATTGTAAATTTAATAAAATCTATTTTTTTAAAAAAGAAGAAGTCCCAAATGTTTTCTTATAAGGAAGGCGTTTGCGCCTTCTGATCATTTTAGCTCTGAAATTAGTTTCAAGAAGAGTATGGACATTTGTCAGAAATGGTATGGAGTCTCCTGTTTGAGTAGGAGGTTGGATAAGATGACCTACAAGGTCCCTTCCAACTATGTTAGTCTGTTGCTATTATTAGAGATTAAAAACTCTAATAAATGGGTCAGAAAGGCCTTGCATCAGCTGGACTATAAATAAGCAATGGCAACCAATGGCACTATCCACAAGATAGTGCTGAACTACATCTCCCATATATCTGGTTTGAATTGCTGACAGTTTCAGACCAGCAACATCTCAAATGTCATCTGACTGATTAATAGAGTTAGAAGGGACTTTGTTGGTTATCTAGCCCAGGGGTCCCCAACCACCGGTCCCTGGACCGGTACCGGTCCCTGGATCATTTTTTACCAGGACGCAAAGCTTGGGCGCCGCCATCTTGTTTCGACGGCGCTTCCGGGTTTTTGGTTGGAAAGCGGCATTTGAGTGCTTGCGCCTTAGTTTCATCGAAGAGGAGGGGGGCGGCTTTGAATGAAGAGCTGTCCCGATGGCAGTGGAGTCTCGCGTTACTCAGGTACCAGTCCGTGGAAGAATAAATAATTGTGAAACCGGTCCCTGGTTCAAAAAAGGTTGGGGGCCACTGATCTAGCCCAATCCCCCACCCCCACCCAAGCAGGAGACCCTACACCATTTCTGACAAAGGGTAGTCCAATCTCTTCTGAAAAGTCTCCAGGGATGCAGCTCCCACAATTCCATTGGTTGATTGTTCTCACTGTCAGAAAATTCCTCCTTATTTCTAGGTTGAATCTCTCCTTGATCAATTTCCATCCATTATTCCTTGTCTGGCTTTCAGGGGCCTTGGAAAATCTTCTGCACTTCTGGGATAGAGAATTCTAAATAATATTGAGATATCTGAAGCTGAATGCTGATGATTACCACCATGAATGACTTTGCACAGAATGTAACCAGCGAGGATGTAATATACAGAATCTGGGGCAAAGTGGGAGTATAAGCTATTCATTGCAGTGAAAATTAAACCAGATGAGCAATGGGGAAGAACAAGGAAAAAGAGAAAAGATGGCATAACATTATATTTGCTTGTTTAAAATTCAGTAACTGTGAGATTGTGTATAGAGTTCCACACCATCTGGCAGCTGCAAGGAACAAACAATGCAGAATTTACAGGTAGTCGGTGGTGCACACTCTAAATAATACACCATAGTATACCAATTGTACATGGGAGACAGTGGAGCACTAAAAATAATTGATGGGCAGCCCTGCACTCTCAGCGTTAATTTATGTCACAGAAATACAGTTGCTGTATAATTATGTGTGCTGTAGAACATGCTGCAGTGCTAGATGCTATGACACACTGCAGCTATGGCAAATGCAACCTTCAGTCCAAACCTTCACAACACACCAAGCCCTATCACATGAAGATGAAAAAGCAAAGAACATCATTCAAAGCATCCGCTCCTGTCAAGAGTCCCTTCGACTACATCCTCCTTGCTCAAGTAACTGTGCAATTTCATTCAAGTTAAGTAATGTTATTTACAGATACTTTATGTTTGCGTATTTCTTAGCTACTTTTCAAGACGAGCATCGTCCCGAGATGGCAGGAGAGATATAAATTCTCGCTATCTCTGCAAATATTATATGTTCAGGCAATTCTTTTTAAACAGCCACAAACTGTTCTTCAGCCTAAGAGGTTTTGAAAACTCCTGTATGCTATCTTCAGTGTAGATTAGTCCCCGAAAGCATGGCTGCTTCACTAGATTTTCTAGGCAAAGGTGAGGCTATGTTAGTAGTTCTAGGAAGAAAGAAAATAAATTGAGGATTAATTGAAATAATGCCGCTGCTGAAATGAAGCTTTCACATATGATTTGCACTGCAAACCTGACACTTAGAAGCAATGCAATTGTCCCTCAGACATTACTTTTATCTCTCACTATAATTTTTTTTTTCCTAACAGTTGCCTAAATCTGAACATGATTCCATTCTAAGCAAGATTTTCACAGAATTCTCTTTAGCAAGATTTGTTGAAACGAAAGAGATGGGATGACAAGAGTTACAGCAACTGATATTTTTAAGTTGGGACTAAGACTTATTGATGTATGTTAGAATGAAGAACCTTTTCACTTTCATGATGCAATGAGGAGATAAGTCTCTTCACTAATAATAGGGAACCTTGCAGTTGGTTATTTATTGTCCTTACCAGGGTCTGTAGAGATTCTCAGTCATCCAGTTCATGGTTGTCCCAGGGGTGCTTTTTCAGAAGGCAACTGGATTTCCTTGTTTTGTTTTGTTTTTCCTTTTAAAGACATTTCACTTCTCATCCATGAAGCTTCTTCATCTCTGACAGGATAGTGGGGAATGGAAATATTTATATTCAATTTGGGATGAACGCCCTTTGAATGGTGTGGGAGTAGGAATGGAAAAAATTGCAGACTACAGAAAACACTACTCAGGTGACCCTGAGGACACAGATAAACCTCCAAGTGCTTCAATGACCCTCTAAAAGGATGCAAGGAATATAAATCCTCAAAGATGATCAATCCTGTGTCCTCAGGGTCACCTGAATAGTGCAAAGAACGCAAATGACCAGCTGTCTGCAAGGAATATAAATCCTTCAGATCCAGTCAGAGCTGAAGAAGCTTCTTGGATGAGAAGTGAAAAGTCTTCAAACGGAAAAAAAACCCCAAGAAAGTCCAGTTGCCTTCTAAAAAAAGCACCTTTGGGGGCGTCTTTACCATTTGGGAAGTGATTCTCCATGCTGAAATCTCTGGCTCAGATTTAATGAGAGGAATAACTTATGGCAGGCGTGGGATTCAACATTTTTAACAACCAGTTCTGTGGGCATGGCCATGTGACTGGGTGGGCGTGGCTTCTTTTTTTTGCAAACACCCCTCCCCCATTTTTTTGTCTCCTGGGCCTCAGGGAAGCCTCCTGAGGGGCGTTTTTGCTCCCAGGAAGCTTCCCTGGGACCCAGAAAGGCAAAAAACAGAGCTGGAGGGGGGCGCAGCTCCCATCCACCCCACACGCCTCTTTTTGCCTCCTGGGATTTCCTTAAGGAATGACTGGGCGGGGGAGAGCGCAGTCAGCTATGTTGGGCATGCGCAATAAGGACTGACTAAGGAAGGGGAGGGGTGGACAGAGAGAGGCGGGCCAGCCAGGAGCATGATTTGCCAGTTCTCTGAACTGCACAGAATCATAACAACCAGTTCTATAGAACTGGTCCGAACCGGTAGAATCCCACCCCTGGCTTATTGGACCCATTCTTTTCATTGTGGCAGAATATGCTTTCAGGTAAAAAATATTCTTCGTGCCAGGACTACAGAATCAGAAATGTATAATAATCCCCAAGTCTGCATCTGCTTCAAACATCTAAAGCAGCACAATGAGATATAAATTTAGGTTGTGGAAGAGCAGGCTGCTAAGAAATGCCTCAGAAAACCCTTCCTCCTCTCCCATTTAAGCCTTTTCCCCTGCGTCAGCACAGCACAATTGCCAAGTGCAATCTTGAAACAGATGTGGGAGGAGATGGCAGAAAAATGGGAGAGACACGTGTTTTGGAAACTCTGCAGCTACCAGCCACCAGAGAAAAGCAGCCTTCTTTCAAGGAGAGGAAAAAGAAGTGTAGAGGCACAAAAACTTGCACAGTGTGGAAAGTTGCAAGTTCTCTCCTTGATGGCCATAATATAGAACAAATAAGGAGAAGACATATCCAGGGAGAGGGAGTGGTGGAATTAAGAAAGCAGAACAGGATTTGTAAAAAAAAAAAAAAAACCATTGCTAATAATACTCCAAAGTGTAAATAGCAATAGTATAGAGCAGGGGTGTCAAACTCGATTTCATTGAGGGCTGCATCAGGATTGTGTTTGACCTGGGGGGGGGGCATGACCAGCTCAATATCATTCATGTGGCAGTCATGGGGGAAGGGTTTTAGGCTCGCCACATTCCTAAGCGGGGAGGAGTGGAGATAAAGAGAGTTGTTTTGGCTACGTGATCTTTCTTCCCGTGGGAATAGAGCTGTCCTTGCTAGGGCCCCTTGAGGTGGAGATTTATGACATCAAGTAACGTTGAATTACTTCTATTGGAGAATGTGACTTGTGGGGGTTGTTTCTAACTTGTAATATTGTGGGGTAATTCCGGGTTGTGTTAGATCCGGAATAACCATGGACTTTGCCAATTTGATGCTTTCCTAAATAAAAGAATTTGTTTTGGAAGACGAACTTTGTTCTTTTCTTTTTAAATGGATTTCATCACTTGGAAACCTGACATTGGGCACCTGTGGTGGCTCTAGCGCTCTGCCCCTGAGCTTCATTTTTGGCTGTGCTGGCCTCCTGCAACCTATTGCCAGTGAAAATGGAGCTCGGAGCCATCCTCCCAAGCTCCATTTTTACTGGCAGAGGCACTGTGGGCCAGTCCTTCACTGTTTCCAGGGTGGCCCCATGGGTCAGATCTAAAGCACACCACAGACTGAATTATGGCCCGCCGGCCTTGAGTTTGACATCCCTGGTATAGAGGAAATGTTTTAATAGCAATAAAATGGAATATATAGCATGGGTGTCCAAATTTTTGGCCTGCCTAGGCCACATTGAGTGAAGAGGAATTATCTTGGGTTGCATATAAAATATATAATATATTTAATGGATATAACTAACTTCCTTTATTTTTTTTATAAATCTTGAACAGCCACGTTTCTAGATGTCACCTGGACATGCCTAGAATATAGAATAAAGAAAATAGAAAACATTCACATATAATTTCATAAGTTTTCCATTCTTTTATATTTTGTTGTTTGTTTGTTTTTTCAAAATACAACATTTCCCCAAGCTTTATAGGTAGACGTAAAAAAAACTACCTATCCAGGATCCTGTGCTTTTGTGACTCCTTTTGAGTCTGAATAGTGGTACATATTTAACATTCCAGACAAGTCTTATGTCTGCTTGAACATGTCATGATTATTTGAAGATGTTTACAAGAAGCTTCTTCAGCTCTTGAATGAGAAGCGAAATGTCTTCAAAGAAAAACCAGAAAGTCCAGTGGCTTCTTGAAAAAGCACCTTTGGGACAACCATGACCCGTATGACTGAGAATCTCCACAGACAACATGTTGTGATATACTCTTTTTTCTTTCTGGGTTCTTTCAATATCTAGGTCTTTTCTGTCTGAAGCACCCAACCAAATTATTTGTTGGGCTGACAAAGAAAAGTTACCCTACAGTTAATTGGTATACACAAAAGCAGTTTGTGAAGCAACCTGGCTACTGACATTAGTATTTGGGATCCCACAAAGGAATCCTAATTTTAAGTTTATGTAGAATATGAGAAATTCCAAATCTGAAACTCAAAGAAGTGGGCCATCCATATACCCTTTTAGAAATAATTTAGAACAATTAAGAACAAATTGCGTCTCTCAGAGTTGGCTTGCTGTCAGGATTCCAGCGATCACCCTAATTAAATCAAAAGCCTCGAGCCAAGCTTCAAAAAACTTCAAAAGATTTATTAGGAGCAACATGCTGGCATAACATGTGTGAAGCCGACTCTGAGACATATAATTTACAATCACTTATGATCCTGTCTTCCCCCCTCCCTCTGGGTGTATCACAATTCAGCTTCTCCAACGAAACACATTAATGGGCTGGGTATCATCACTCACATTCTCCAATAAAAGATTTGGGGAGGGGCAGAATACCCGGTTGCCTAAGTTACCATTTTTGTGAGATAAGCTTAGAATGTGCTTCTGCTTTTACTTGCCGTATGCTCCTTAAGGTCTTTCCACCTTCTTTCTCATGGCAACTTGGAAACAGGCACAGGAATGATTTACAAGTTGACATAGACCATCATTCCACCCACCCTCATTTGCTAAACCTGTTCTGCTTCTTCCTTTTTGCCCTTTGCTTTTCTTGTATATAATGAGCCTTTAACCCCAGCTTTTCATTCATGTGATGACCCAGGGTGGGAGACAAAAGCAACAAAGTCACAAAAACAGGTGAAGTCCCTTTAATTCCTTCAACTTGGCTTCAAAGGTCCAATTATCATTGACTGGAGAAAAACTCCCCCACAAAAAGTTGCAAAAAGGAAGAAATACCATTCAAACTCAAAATACATGTAAATCATAAATAGGAAAAAAAACAACACAAACCACACTGAAGCAATTAATGAGACAAGGCAGGACAAGGGCTTGAAGACGTCCACAGATATTGAAATACACACATTAGGAAGGACACCAGAACTCAGATAAGAACTGACAAACTAGAAATAATTTCACACTTTGCTTCCAGCACTGACCCATGCGCAGTTTGTCCTTTTAAACAGTCCTCACAGCTGCAGCCCATGAAGGAGATCAAGGCCCTTTCCTCCCTCGTACACCACACCATTCACGTTTCTCCCTTATCCGCTCCTCCCTGTGTGCCTTAAGATGAAGAGGGAATGGGCCTGGGTCTTCTTCTGAATGCTCAGCCGGCCTGTGCCCTTCCCCAGTTTCCTCCACAACCTCCACACTCTCATTCCTTGTCAGCTGTTCCTCCTCTCCTTCAGAGTCAGATTCTAACAGGGGCATGACAGTTCAATGGGCTTGTCTTTAGATTTTTTTTTTCAGCTTCCATAGATAAGTTATCTCCAACAGAATGAACACAACATCTCAGAAGGCCTTCCTTCTTCTGTACATCTCAATTAAATTTAGAAATAAATTATTTTCTAAGCCACATTATTACATTAAGATGACAAGTAAATTTTATTATCAAAATGTAATGATAAAATAAAAGATACTTTATTCATGCATTGAGTCCTCTCTCTGATATTTAATTATGTCTACTGCTGCATGGTGATCTAAAACATTAATTTGGCAAATCAGCTAGACTTGTTGGTAATAGACAGCTTTTCTATTTTGCCTTTTAAAAATTTGCAGCTTATCACCAACTAACATTTGTTTTCAGAGAAAGAAATCTATTACTAAGGAGAGAAAGGAGGGAGCAGGGGGGAAAAGTATGTATAGCATCAGTCTTATTACAAAGTTTCATTCCAATTTGGTTCTGAGAAAGGAGATATTATCTTCATGTCTAAACAAACAGCTTCTACTTGGCCCTTATAAGTGCCTGTGCAAAAAGATTATCCTGAAAGATCTGCTTATATTTATTCACATGTGATGCAGTGATGTTAGATGTTCTGACACTTTGTAGAGATAAGTGGTTGCAGCATGATATAGGATATGTAGCTTATTCTGAAAAATGACAAAGGAAAACATGTTGTCATTTACCTTTCAGACTATTCTGTTTCATTTTTTTCTAGTACTTAAGATTTACACCCAGCCAAACTAGAGAGACTTGTTCATCCAGACAGATGTACAAAAGACACCAAACAGCTACATATCATTTCATGAAAAACCAATGGTTTTCCCACAGCTCTATAAAAGACACGGTTATTGAAGAAATGTACACAGCAACTTCAAACTATAAAGGATATCAGAAATATACAGGGGTGGGATTCTACTGGTTCTGTCCAGCTCTGTAGAACCAGTAGCTCTGAAGAGCAGCAGACATAGAACTGGTTCTATGTCTGCTGATGTTTTGGCCCACCCGCCTGCCTGGGCTTTTACCTGACCTTTATTCCCTGCTTTTTCAACCTCAGCTGCTGTGCAAGGCACAGCTGCAGTTGAAAAAGCAGGAAAAAAGTGCTGTTTCAAACGCTGCTTCTCTGCACTCAGTGCTGCTCAGCTGTCCAGGCAGCAAGCTGATGACGATTTACAGGCACGCACCGGCAGAGTGCAGGGAAGCACATCATAAATCACTGAACCTTGTATATCACCAAACTGGTAGTTAACCCTGTCAGATCCCACCCCTGAAAATATATCACTTTTCTTGAAAACGGGATAATAAGTAGGAGATCATTGATGAAGGAAAATGCAGTGTGATTACAAAGTGAACATGTATAGGGTCATTTGTCAGATATATATGAGCCATGGTAGCACAGTGGTTAGAATGCAGTATTGCAGCTAATTCTGCTGACAGCTGACTGACAGCAGTTTGAGTCTCACAGGCTCAAGGTTGACTCAGCCTTCCATCCTTCCGAGGTCTGTAAAATGAGGACCTAGATTGTTGGGGACAACATGCTGACTCTGTAAACTGCTTAGAGGATTGTAAGGCACTGTGAACCGGTATTATAAATCTAAGTGCTATTTGTCAGATATATATGAGCCATGGTGGGGGGAACTCTTGCCTCCCGCTCAGAAGGTTGAGAATTCAATCCTAGTGGTGGCAGATGTTTCTCTCCTTGGGAGCAGAGAAAAAATATCTGCTGTGAATTCCATGTAGCCATCAGGAAGAGCATCTGGTCAGTAAACACTCAGCTTCATCTAATCACCCTGACTCTACCCCAAATTAAGGAATTACAGGGTTGTCAAAGGGAGCATGTGTGTGTATGTGTATATACTCTAAACTAAGAAAGGGAATTGGCTGTGATGGAATACAGGGAACTGGCAATCTCCCAGGAAGGAGGAAGCATGTTCCAAAAAGCAGGATCAGACAAAAGGCAGCACAGTCCAGAGCTGGATAGGAAACAGAGGAAGAGAATAAGGATAGCCACTCTCTGTTATCTCTCAGTATATCGCTTACGGTGAGAGTAGTAAGATTTAGTCTGGCAAGACTCTGTCTATTGCACAAATAAAGGACTGAATGCTGGATGATTTCGTCATCATGCCTGGGCTTAGCTTGACAATGGTACAAGTAATCCTCACCTAGCCAATGGCCATTCACAGTTACAGCAATGATGGGGGAAAAAATAACTGTGACCAACCCTCGCATTTATGACTGTAAAATAAAAGAAGTAAGAACATAAGCATAGCCAGAGTTTCATTTAGTGGTTGTTTCACTTAATGATCGAGTTGCCCATCCCAATTTTAATAGTTAAATGAAGAATATCTTGGGCTGTTCTCTGCATCAGCTTGCTCAGAAGGGAAGCAATGCTAGGAGAAACTTTTCTGTGCGATCAATCAGTTAGGACAACTGTCAATTGCCAGCCTTGCTCTATGGGAAAACAATTTATGCTAGAACATTTTTCTGCCCACTCAAACCTATAAGGTAGCTCTTTAGTTTTGTTCTTAGTTTTCTGTTTTTATTCTTTGGAGGAGATAGAAGTCAAAACAATTTCATCTCTGAAATAGAGGGAGATCAGGGAAAAGAATAGAAAAACCAAAATAAGAGCAAATAGATAGATAGATAGATAGATAGATAGATAGATAGATAGATAGATAGATAGATAGATAGATA
>NW_020769308.1:53870059-53921389 GCF_900518735.1 Pseudonaja textilis | reverse complement strand
ATAGAATAGAATAGAATAGAATAGAATAGAATAGAATAGAATAGAATTCTTTATTGGCCAAATGTGATTGGACACACAAGGAATTTGTCTTGGTGCAAATGCTCTTAGTGTACGTAAAAGAAAGGAGATATTCATCAAGAGTCAAGAATCATAAGGTACAACACTTAATGATAGTCATAGGGTACAATAAGCAATCGAATCATACTAAGAAACAGTCAATATGAATTGTAAGGATACAAGTGACGTTACTGTCAAACAGTCACAAGTGGGAGGGGATGGGTGATAAGGAGTGATGAGAAGATTAATAGTAATGGTAGTGCAGACTTTGTAATGGTTGAACAGTGTTGAGGGAATTAGTTGTTTAGCAGAGTGATGGCTTTCGGGGAAAAACTGTTCTTGTGTCTAGTTGTTCTGGTGTGCAGTGCTCTATAGGGTTGTTTTGAGGGAAGGAGTTGAAACAGTTTATGTCCAGGATGTGAGGGGTCTGTAAGTATTTTTACAACCCTCTTTTTGACTCTTGCAGTATACAGGTCCTCGATTGAAGGCAGGTTGGTAGTAATTGGGGTTTTTTTGCAGTCCTAATTATCCTCTGAAGTCTTTGTCTGTCCTGTTGGGTTGCAGAACAAAACCAGACAGTTATGGATGTGCAGATGATAGTCAGCTATCTTTTTATACAATGGTCTCCTTTTTATTTTACTTTTACTTTTTATTTTAATGGGAGCAAACTCATCTTTTCAATTTGTGCTTACATGGGTAGCCATTTTGTTGGAATTACTCAAGACTTGCTCTTTAAATTTTGCTAATGTATCTAATGCCCACCCAAACACTTTTCCTTACTTCTACCGTAGATGCCCTTGACAGGTTGAGGAAAGATTCTAAGCTGGCATCACAAAGGCTACATGGATCTGAAGAGAATGGTAAAAATATCCACCTTATCAGAAAGAGGGGAGGAAGAACTAAGATCCAATATGTGAATGTATGCCCTCGCGTGAATGCGTGTTGATTGCTATGCACTTCATTAAGAAGATCTATTGTGTGAAAGTCATCCCAGCCTTCAATAAAATAACTAAGTCGAGAATCTTCTTCCTGTATAAGAAGCTGGTATCTGGAGGGAACAAATTGCCACCATATCTGGGGGCAGGGGGTTCTTGGCCAGTATTTCTCAACCTCTGCGCTTTAAAATATGTGGACTTAAATTCCAAGAATTCTACAGGCCAATGAATAATATACACCTCAGAACCCCATGTTTCTCAAACAATAAAAATGAGGAAGGGCGTCTCTATTTCTCTTCCAAGAATTCAGGTCATATCTGGCTCCTGTAGTACTATCTTCTCTGCAGCCTGACTAGGTAAGTGCCCAGCATACCTCTTTTAGTTATAAGCAGGGTGTTTTGCTTTGAGTAGTGTTTGCAAGCATTTAATAATGAGGTGTGAGAACTATCAAATAAGTGGGTGGAATTATTCAAAAAAATCACTTAGCTTCAGTTGCAATGAAAATGTTAATTGTTAATAGGATTGCTATTCATATATTTTATGATTTCTCCCTACCATCCATAAAAAAAAATACAATTCAACTGCAACTTTGAAAGGTATCATAATGGGAGTACCTATGCAGATTGCTTTAAAGTAGGTGGCATTTTAAGGAATTCTTTCTGACCTCCGCATGTGTTTTTTGTTATGATTCTGTTATTATTAGCTATTATAAAATGGACTTGCTTGTAAAGGGATTAGAGGAATGCAATTTGATTTAATTTACATGTTAATGTAATTTTAATTAAATATACTTCACACGATTATTCTGCAGTCATGTCATTAATAATTTTCCACTGATGTCACATTAAACATGGAAATGTAGTAACCATTTTCAGAGAGCTCCTTGGAAGATCTTTTCAGAGAAGTGCAAACAGTCCCAGGATGCAGTTTTGAAGAATTAATCACAGCAGGGATTGTCCCCAAAGAAGAGCATTAATGCACACACACACAAAAAGAACAGGCGTTCAATTGCATGGCGGTGAACGCAAGTTCAAATCCCTCCCTCTGGACATCCCTGAATCTCAGAAGCATCTTCTTCATGCTCTTTACCTCAGAAAATAAAGCTCAGCTCAGCAACAGCTTATATCCTCAGCATTGTGAGCTGAAATAGTCCAAAACTTGGGCTGGTGGCTGAGAGTTTATCTTCTTTCCTTTACTTCTTTCCTTCCACCTTTAGGCCGCTGCATCACTAGTAGTATTGAGTTTATGGTCCCCTCATTTCCAGGGATATAGTCTAGCCTGGAAGATCAAAAGTAAAATCCCCTCCCCGAAAGTTACATCCTGCTGCCAAGAAGACCCCACAGATGCATCTATGAAGACACCAGGAATTCAAATCTATCCGTGGAGACTTAATATTTTATTTCACCGAGTGAAGTTTGGGACACATTTCTGTACCACCACCAGCAGTTCTTGCAGTTCAGCCAGAACACAGCCATCCAAGTGGTTGCACCCACTGACTGTGGCTGGTCTCAAACTGTGGCTGATCTCAAAATGTTAACCAATGAATCTGGTTAATCCTTGGGAGGGAGACTGTCAGGAAGGAATGGGATAGGAAGTAGAAACATTTTCAAAAGTGGGTGGAAAACCACTTCCGTCCTGCAGCTCAAAAAATGACATACCTATTCAGTGGTGGGATTCAAATTTTTTTACTACCAGTTCTGTGGGTGTGGCTTGGTGGGCGTGGCAGGGGAAAGATACTGTAAAATCCCCACATTCCCTCCCCACCCCACTAACCTGCTTTCCAGCTCTGTTCTCCTGTGCTAGAGCAACCAAAGAAGACCCAGTCGATCAGCTGGGACTTAGGAGGCAGAGAATAGATGGGTGAGGGGCCAGTCAGAGGTGGTATTTGCTGGTTCTCTGAACTACTCAAAATTTCCACTACTGGTTCTCCAGAACTGGTCAGAACCTGCTGAATGCCACCTCTGTACCTATTCCCTAAGTGTAGACAGTGCCTTTATTACTGATTGCATTGAAGGACTATCATTGAACAGGAAGATAGTCCTCTACTCTTCTTATGGCAATGAACGGAATGGGATCCCAGAAGTGGGCTGGGGGGAACTCTGCTGAATTTCTCAGGCCTTTTACCTGCTTAGGAAATGTATCTTTACTGGAAGTCAGGCAATATTTGAGAATGAAAACAGTACAAGACGTGGAACAGCTTACCTTCAGAAGTTGTGGGAGCATCATCACTCAAAACTTTCAAGAAGAGACTGGACTGCCATGTGTTAAAAATGGTGTAGGCAGTGGTGCAATTCAACTGGTGTAACAACCAGTTCAGTGAGTGCATGCACCCAGCATTTATAAAAGACCGTTTTTAGCTGTAATACTCACCTTCTGCTGTAGCCCCAGTGAGTAAAACAGCTGATGCACGGCAAACTGCTCTGCTGCGCAAATCAGCTGTGCTCAAAAACAAGGAAATAAAGGACAGGGAAAAGGGTAGGGGCAGGTGGGCAGGGCCAAGTCACCACCGCAATTACTGTTTCACCCAAACCAGTCAGAACCAGTAGAACCCTACCCCTGGGTCTAGGGTCTGCTTGGCTGGGAGGGGAAGTGGGGAGAGAATTGGACTAGATGACCTACAACTCCCCTTCCAACTCTATTAATCTGTATCTGTATAGGTCCAACAATAAGGGGATCACATAAGTTATCCCCTATTCACTCAAGGATAGACAGAGAAAGGCAGACATTCCTATTTTTAGACATGGCAGGGAGGGGAGAAAAAAAGCCACATTTGGGTCTACAATTTGATTTGTTTCTTTGTTTTTAATCATCTATCTTATTTTTCATGCTGTTGATTTACATGTATTTTATGTTGGTCTAATATTTCTTATGACTCCCACCTTGGGAATTACTTTAACTGAGCAGAAATGGCAAGTCGTGTGGTGTTTTTTTTAAAAAATAAATGAATAAATAAACATCTTTTTTTTTTTAATGAAAGCTACTCTTGTGGTGGGATTTCATTTGGGGTTTTTGAAAGAGGAAACCTTTCTTACTTCCTTTGCCCCGATTCCTAAGAAAGACAAGGCATTTCTGTTACATGCCCATGAATGAAGCTGTAATGAACAGGATTGAGAATTACAGCCATTCTTAAAAGGGGAAAAGAAATGATGGATGGATAGATGCATTATGTCGGTGTATCTTAAACCTAGCAAATTTAAGACATGTGGACTTCAATTCTCGGAATTCTTCAATCAGTCATGTGGGACGTTCATACATTGGCACATCCCTGGATTAAAATCTCCATAATTTCTGATTCAAAGACATTTCTGGCTGAGTTTGGTGTCACTTTGGTTCATCACCATTTTCCATCCATTTCTTTACCTTGAACTTTAAAGAAAAGAGGGCGGCCAAGAAACAACTCACCTTCAAAAGGTATATTTTTAAAACTGAATATTTAAAGAAAAAAATACTTGTAGGTATTTTTAAAGCAACGATTTGCATGGAAACAGATGGGAGATATTGAAAACAGAGACTGATTAAATTCCAGGCCTGTCCTTTACTGGGGATAGATAGATCAGCTTTTTTTACAGGTTGTGCCAATTTCATCCGAGCTCATTCATTCATTACGTTCCATTGCCTCTTCCCTCTATCTTAAAAGAAAAATCAATGAAAAAAAATTTATGTTTAAATATGCATTACTGATTTTTTTTTCCTTCTTCTTCTCCAGATGTACTTTTATAAATGTACTTGTAGCCAGCTTGCTGAAGTGTATTTTATCATAAAATATGCATTGCGAAGCCCATATTGATTGGGAATTTTCTAAGCCAGGAAGACCATCAGAGGGTTCAATTACATGGGGAAGCTAGCATAACGCTATTGCAAACACCTGATTAATTTACAAACGGAAGCTATGGACACAGTCCATTTTGGAAATCCATAAAAACTGAATTATTCAAGCACGTGATCGTGGCAACAGTGTCCCTCATCTGGACAGATTTCACCCAACGTGGTTTTGCAAAGTTAACTATCCACGGCCTAAAATTCAAGTTGCTTTGTTTCCCCCCCTCCCCGCCCCCCCTCCAAAATGCAAGACACTCCATTTCCAGTAGCTGACTCAGGTTGGAATAAACCAATTTGGTTTTATAAGGTTAGTTGTCTCCAGATGGCCCCTCTTTGGATGTTTCTGTGATAAACAGGTTTTTGCTGGAAAACAACGTGTGGTGCCTTGAAGTTTTCAAGGCCTTTGCTGCCAGTCAATGGAATGGAATTACTGAAACCTACTCCTGAGGTCTGGATGGTGTGAGAAGAGCCAGACAGGTAATGTTTAAAATACCATCTACTTTTGTAAATGAAATCTGTCAAGGCTCAGAAAGAAATTGGAGGGGAAAATAGCTCTCTTGTGGATTGCTGGAAAAGCCAGAGAGTATTGGTGCATTTTAAAAGCCTTATGCTGAGAATGAGGAAAAGAAAAATTCTATTATGGCTGTAAAAAAGATAACAGCAAGCAGTGCGTACTACCAAAAGGGAGAAATGGGGCCATTGTTTTTATCTGCAGAAGAAGAAAAGGGATCTGCTTTGATATTGGTTTAGATCTTATATAAATGCGAGGAAAACCTTCCCGATGGTAGGATCTCTGCAACAATGGAACACTTGGGCTATGGAGGTTATGGGTCTTCCACCTCTAGAGGTTTGATGAAAAGGCTGGGCAGCTGCTTGTCTTGGATGGCTTGACTGGCACATTGCAAAGACCCTGGACTAGGTAATCCATGTGTAATCCATTCTAACCCTACAGAGCTACAATTCTGGAACTCTGTAATATCTAGTAAACACCATCTTACTTAACCACTGGGACTGCCAGAATATAATAGAGTAGAGTAGAGTAGAGTAGAGTAGAGTAGAGTAGAGTAGAGTAGAGTAGAGCAGAACAGAACAGAGTTGAAAGGGATCTTGGAGGTCATCTAGTCCAGGGGTTGCCAACCTTTTGGACCTCAGGGACCACCAAACTCATAATTTTAAATCCCGCAGACCAGAGACCCTGGGAAAATCCCCCAAAAAGTCTGCAGGAAAATTCCCCACCCCATTTTCTTACCGATTGATCATTCTTTATTTGGGATTGCAGGATACAGTCTCCAGCTCCGTTCTCGGGGGCGGGGCAGAGAGAGAGAGACTTTGGGCTTCATGCAAGGAAAGCAGCAGAAGCAGCAGAAGTCTTTCTTTCTCTCCCCCAAACTCTGCCAAAAATGAATCTTTGTGAGACTTTGTGAGGCAGCCTCTTGGAGCAGGATGCCGTGGAGCAGGTCCCGAAGACTCATTTCTGGCAGAGTTTGGGGGAGAGAAAGAAAGACTTTTGCTGCTTTCCTTGCATGCAGCCAAAAGCAGAAGAAGAAAGAAGCAGAAAGAAACAACCCAGTGGCCAAGGCAGGCATGTGGGGTGAATGGAGCAAGTTACCCCCCTCTGCCCTTTCCCCCCTCTCCTCATTGCCTTGTGTTGTTCACAAGGCAAGCGATGCAAACCTTATGTTCCTATGGGCCATGTGGGTGGCACAGCCTTGTGTTCCTGTGCAGCCTGGATTAATTGCTTTGTGGGGTGCTTTGCGGGTGACATTTCTCTGTGGACTGCCAAAATTTTCTTGTGGACCACCAGTGGTCCCTGGCCCACTGGTTGGTGATCACTGTTCTAGGCCAACCCCCTGCCTAGGCAGGAAGCCTACAACACTTCAGACAAATGGTTATACAACATCTTCTTAAGAACTTCCAGTATTGGAGCATTCACAACTTCTGGAGGGAAATTGTTCCACTGATTAATTGTTCTAACTGTCAGGAAATTTCTCCTTAGTTCTAAGTTGCTTCTCTCCTTGATGAGTTTCCACCCATTGCTTCTTGTCCTGCCCTCAAGTGTTTTAGAGAATAGTTTGACTCTCTCTTCTTTGTGTCAGCCCCTGAGATATTGGAACGCTGCTATCATGTGTCCTTCTTTTCACCAAACTAGACATACCCAGCTTCTGCAACAGTTCTTCACATGTTTTAGCCTCCAGTCCCCTAATCATCTTTGTTGCTCTTCTCTGCACTCTTTCTAGAGTCTCAACATCTTTTTTATATCGTGGTGACTTTCAGACTGGCTGATTCAGAAGATGGGGATTGTGAATTCATGTTAACAAGTGAACATTCAATTTTTTTAACAACCGGTTCTGTGGGCATGGCTTAGTTGGTGGACATGGCTTGGTGGTCATGTGACTGTCTAGGCATGGCCAACTCAACATCACTCACATCGAGGCATGCATCTCCTCGCCTGGCCTCTCATGACTGTGGGGATGCTGCAATAGTTGTAAGTGTGAAAAACGGTCATAAGTCACTTTTTTCAGTGCCATTGTAACTTTGAATGGTCATTCCACACAAGCAAAGTACCAGCAAAGGAGAGAAGCTCCAGAGAAGTTCCTGAGACAGGAAGTCTAGTCCTGCCAAGAATGTAATATGGGTTAACGGAGAGGCAGTTTCTGTAAGCAACACCAGAATGTTTCCTTCCTGCCTTCCTTACAGGATTAGGCCAGTGATTTCTTCTAACAACTGGTTCTCCAAACTGCTTAGAATGTTAACAAGCAGTTCTAGCGAATAGGTGTGCACTGGTAGAATCCCACCTCTGAACATTGGTCAGAAAATGTGGCATCAGATTTGGGAGAATTTAAATTGTTTTCCCTAGCTCTGCAGGACATTTTGTGGGTCAGAGTAGACAATGGCAAGGAATTCTGGTAGTCCAAACCCTTCTGAAGACTACCACATTGAGAAAGGCTGCTAAATCAGACCCGGGTCACATTAAACATTACACAGAATTAATAGGATGCCTAAGATTAAAGACCTTGTTCTTTGTACAGTAAGGACAAAACAGCAGCAACATAATATAAAAAAAGAATGGTTTGTATGCTGGTCTACTTCCTGTTTAAAAACCGTGTTTTTGCACTGTTTGGTCCTTTCTTTCCCAGTTTGGCTTACTGAAGTTGGGAAAGATCAGATCCTGGGGGAAATGCTTGAATGTTTTTTTTACAAGCACTGCATGTCATAATGTATTAACAATCCCTGAATTTAAGAAGAGGGCAGCCTCCAGTGAATCCTCTTCTTTTCTCCAACTCTCCCAAACGGACCAAATTCTTTCCAGTGTACTGTAATTCTGCCCAGACACTCATTCATTCAAACGTACTGCCTACCGTGTTTGAACAGATTGAAGACCATAATTGCAAAACCAGTAATGTGACCTTGAGAGGATTTTAATTATGAGAACATATTCTTCCACTGCTATCCCGTCATCGTTATCTTCACTGTCATGTTCTTATTTAAGCTGCTAGCAATTGGAACAAAACTCACTGCTGATTCTTCAAATCTGTATTGAGAGGAGGCACTGCTCTACAAAAAAAGAAAAAGAAAAAGAAAGGAAGGAAGGAAAAAGGAATTGTCCTGAAGCAACTGCCTTTGACTAATCAACCTGGAAGTCTCCCTTCACCTTTCCTATTTTCGCTTATCTAGTTCTTCACCATAATGTTTAAGGATTAATGTTTAAACTTGAGATTACCATCCATTTGGAGATTTGCTACCCAAAGAGTCAGCTGAGAGTTCAAATCTCCCCTTTATTGCTCCAACTTTGCCCCAAATGCTCCCATGTTTATGGCAAGTCCCAGAGCAAAGTGCTTTCTCTCTCTCTCTCTCTCTCTCCCCCTCTGTCCCTCCCTTCCTCCCTCTCTCTCACACACACACACCTCCAGCAGTCTCTGCCTGCAAGTAGTCCTGCACAGGGGTGGGATTCAAATTTTTTAACAACCGGTTCTGTGGGCGTGGCTTAGGTGGTGGGCGTGGCTTGGTGCTCATGTGACTGGGTGGACATGGCTTGGTGGTCATGTTATTGACTGGGTGTGGCCAACTCAATATCACTCACACCGAGGCACACATCTTCTCACCTGGCCTCTCATGACTGTGGGGATGCTGCAACAGTCGTAAGTGTGAAAAACGGTCATAAGTCACTTTTTTCAGTGCCATTGTAACTTTGAATGGTCACTCCACACAAGCAAAGTACCAGCAAAGGAGGGGAAAGAAACTCCAGAGAAGTTCCTGAGACAGGAAGTCTAGTCCTGCCAAGAATGTAATAAGGGTTAACGGAGAGGCAGTTTCTGTAAGCAACACCAGTGTGTTTCTGTTGTGGAGTGGTGGAATAACCTGAGGCGAACACGGAGCGAACTTCAGCTTTTACTTTATTGTAACAATAAAGGGTTGCCGCAGCTGCCGCGCTAACAAGGCAGCCAGCTGGTGGACAACAGCTGATGCCCTTTGACAGCTCCCTTTTATAGCCAGCTGTCAAATGGCATCAGCCAATAGGAACGGTCCGGGTTCCCGCTGGAAACACGAACCAGAGTGAAGACTTCGGCTCAGTCTTTTCCAAACGCCACAGTTTCCTTCCTGCCTTCTTTACAGGATTAGGCCAGTAATTTCTTTTAACAACCTCCCAACTGCTTAGAATGTTAACAACTGGTTCTAGCGAATAGGTACGAACTGGTAGAATCCCACCCCTGGTCCTGCAAAACATTGTTAGCACAACTTCCGCAAAGCAAGAAATTCGCCAGGGCAAGGAAATAAGTCAATGGGTCCAGGAAGCAAAGGAACAAGGCAAGAAGTCCAGGAAGCAAGGAATAGAGGAAGAAGTCCAGGAAACTCTAAACATCAGCAACGGCACACAAAACTCCAGAAATTCAGTGCTTGTTCCCAACAAATGCCCATCCTCACACTGTCTCCTTAAATCAGTCCCCTTGTGAAGAGGGGCGGGGCACTCTTCTCCTGAGTCATTGAGGCAGCCAGCATTGTTCCTGCCTTCTCTCCACTCTCCATACTCAGGGATCAGGAGGGGGCAGTCCTTGCTCATCACCTGAGCTCCTTCACTCTTCATTTGCCCTATCTCCATCATCCTGGCTCTATTCCTCCCTGCTAAAAGCCATCCCAATCTTGAGGGGCCCTGGGCTGCCTCGTCCTGCTCCTCCCCACATTCCTCTGAAGCTGCCCCCTCCATCTCTTCCAGCGCCAGCTCCAGTTTGTTGTTCTCCACATATTCAGACTCTGACTGGGGCATGACAGGATGAATGAGTGAAAAGGCTAGATAATGACTTCCTCAACTTAAAAGTTGCTATGAAATAGTTACCAGAAGTGTAGCATATGATTTCTGACACATTCCCTCACAAATAATGTTGTGGGCCAGAGGTGTATATAGGTGTATAGTGCTAGAGCCCACTGTAACTACATAGCCAAAAAGGCATTAAGAGTTGTTAACCTACGTAGCTTTTTCTCTGGTAATATCACACTACTAACTAGAGCATACAAAACATTTGCTAGATCAATACTCGAATACAGCTCATCAGTCTGGAACCCACATTACGTATCTGATATTAGCACAGTTGAGAAAGCCCAGAAATATTTCACAATAAGAGTTCTCCACTCCTCTACTCGTCGTAGAATACCTTATGCCACCAGACTTGAAGTTCTAGACCTAGAAAACCTTGAATTACGCCGTCTTTGGTCTGATCTAAGTATGGTATATAAAATCATACATTGCAATGACTTACCTGTCAATGAACACTTCAGCTTCAACCATAACAACACAAGAGCACACAATAGATACAAACTTAAGGTTAACCACAACAAACTTGATTGCAGGAAATACGACTTCAGCAACAGAGTGGTCAATGTCTGGAATACTTTACCTGACTCTGTGGTTTCTTCCCCAAACCCCCAAAACTTTATCCTTAGATTTTCTACTATTGACCTCACCCCTTTCCTAAGAGGTCTCTAGGGGGCGTGCATAAGCACACCAACGTGCCTACCATCCCTGTCCTATTGTTTCTTTTATTTTTCTTATATATACCCATTTCATGTATTCATAACTATGTATATACTTATACCTATTATCTTGTAAGCAATTGACAAATGAAATAAATAAAAATAAAAAACATTCCCTCACAAATAATGTCATGGGCCAGAGGTGTATAGAGATGAGCCGTGATGTGGTGGAGGGTTGTCCTGTTCTTATCCCTTTCTCCAAAGTAAGAGAGAAAAGATCAATAATGCTAGGAATAGGATTGTTCTTGAAACTCTAATCCTTTTGGGGATTTGGATGGCCTATTCCCCAGGGGAAGGCTTCACAACAGAGGTGGCATTCAGCAGGTTCTGACCAGTTCTGGAGAACCGGTAGCGGACATTTTGAGTAGTTTGGAGAACCAGCAAATACCACCTCTGACTGGCCCTGCCCCCATCTATTCTCTGCCTCCCATCTCTGACCCTGATCGGCTGGGTCTTCTTTGGTTGCCCTGCACAGGAGAACAGAGCTGGAAAGCTGGTTAGTGGAATGGGAAGGGAGTGGGGATTTTGCAGTATCCTTCCCCTGCCACACCCACCAAGCCACACCATGCCCATCAAGCCATGTCCACAGAACTTGTAGTAAAAAATTGAATCCTACCACTGCTTCACAACTATCTTGTATATAATAGGTTATCCTGGGAAAGCAAACATCTGCATTCAGTTTAGTTGATGATTACCATTCCAATACTGTAACTCTTCAGAGGATGAAGTATCTGAAAGGAATCATGGTAAGTTATATAGTGCAAAAGTGATTGTATAACAAAGATTAAACTTCAACATTAGTGCATACAATTATTTAAGAAAACATCTCTTTTGTGATGTCAAACAAATCTCACCTTTTACACACTTCCCGGCAACCCTTATCAACATATCCATATAGTTGTTGTCATTATTATGCCATTATCAAATAGAACTTTGGGCTGCTCCCTGTACAAAAGCAATAAAGATGATTTTGCAAAGTAGAAAACACGAAATAAAAGGAATACATTAAAAGCAGTTTTTAAAAAGATAAAGAGACGGGAGGAAGGAAAACTAAAACATATCCTATGTAAGATGCTAAGAGTCTTATATATACAGTATATTGTGGCAGGATAGAAACTCAATAAATAAAAATTGAAAGAAAACCTATTTGTCCAACAGAGAAGGCCTGAATGAATAGGTACTGTAAGTCTTCAAAACCAGCTGAAAGATGGAACAGGGAGCATTACAATAGGTGTAATTACAGATAGGCTGCATGTCCTACTTTGCAATGAGTGTTCCTCTGTTTGAAAGACTGTCAGAGCCCATCCTCTATTCGAAAGGGTTCTTTAGTTGTAAAACTCAAGAACAATCCTCAACTTCAAGAGGCCTCTTTTCAAAAGGCTATCAGAGAACTATCTCTTGTTTGAATATGCTCTTGATCTGAACGGTTATAAAGGCCACACTGAACGCAGAAGAGTCACTGCTTATCTGGTAATTCTTTTAAGTCTTCCCCTCTGATGATATTGTATTGCTATTTCAATCACAATTATTTGTTAACATGGAGATGACCATATACATCAGTTGCATGTGTGTTTTATCAAAGGGGGTTATTTTCCCCCTCCTCTGTTTACAATGTGGTTAACCCTCTCTTTTTGCTAATGCACAAAACCACTTAGGGAAATTGGGTATTATGGTGCATCCTTTCTAGGACCCAGCTTTACCGTGTTTTCCTGTAATGGGCTTGCATTAATAAGCAGTGTTATGTGTGTTTCTGCATCTTTTCAACCTATGCATGACAATGTTTCTATGTTTTAATCAAGTGATAATGAAGATGTGTACTTTTTCTCCTTTGGTATGCTGAACTAGGATTAAGTAAGCTATAGGAAGTCTTGAAGTGTTGTTCCCATTATAGCAGAACCTCAATGCTAACCCTTCAGTTAACATGTACTTTAGGATTGGTTTGGTAGAGCTTATAATGCAAATTAAAATTGAGCTGGAAGAATGTGACTCTCAGCTATGCAAGAAGATAAAAGAAATGTATGGAGGAGTAGAGATCACTCTGAAACAAACATTAGTTTCTAAAAGAAGTAATTAAGTGACATGGTCCCACAGAAGAAAAAAGAGGAGGAGGAGGAGGGGGGAGGGAGGAGGAGGAAGAGGAGGAGAAGAAAGCTTCATTTGGGGAACAGACTGAATTTCATAAATAGGGGTATACTAATGTGGAAAGGGAACTTCACGCAGACAGTAGTGTCACTCAAACAGGAAAAGCCCAAGGGGAACATCAGGCCAGCCATAAAACAAACTTATATAGGAAAAGGAATCAAATAAAAGGTGTTAAAGAATCGCTATAGACAAAAGCCTAAGTAATTAAGAAAACTACACAAATAGGAAAAGGAAACCCTTACAAACACAGGACATACCAAATAAGCAAAACAAACAGACAAAAGACACACAAAAATATATATATAAATTACAAAAGAGACAGACAGGAGATTGCCACATGACAAATATGAAAAAGCCATTATAAAGCTAAAAGAGATTAGGAAAAACCGATAATACAATCTGGCCACCCCGCGGAGTTTGCCTTCCACACCCCACAGAGTTTGCCTTCCGCACCCTGCGGAGTTTGCCCTCCGGCAGGAATAAAGACAAACTCAAACAGAATTTGAAACGTTAAGCACAAATACAAACATTCAGCTCACAAAGGGAGAAAAGGGTATAAAAAACCAGGGACTTACCATAAGAATCTAGCTCGCCCAGGAACGTAGACTTTTCTCTGTCCACCGCCTTCCTGAATAATAAAAAGATCCAGCTTTCAAGCAGCTGTCCATATCCTTGCGCCAGAGCTCTCCCAGAGGGAAAATCGAATCCTCCAAGAAAAAGCATTTTAACACTTTTCAACACTAATAAATATATGATGTATTTGTACATGTGTGTTTTGTGACCCATCAATCTTGATGGTTTTGGAGTTGAAAAGTCCACTTACCCATGTAGAATCATCATAATGTTTTAACTATCTTTTCATCAATTTAAAGGAAGAAGAACTACATATGATATTTTAACACTCTTACCATTTTTCTGATGAACTAAAAACTAGTTTTGACCATGTGGAGATGCAGTTAGCATTGAAGTTCTCTCCAGCTGGTTTCTGAATACCACCTCCATATATTTTCTTACATAAGATGTTGCAATGTTCAAAAAAATTAACAGGGGAACATTTATATTTCTCTAGGTACGGTGCTGAAATCCTGAAAGTTTCCGGCATGAACAAATCGAGTCAAAAATAATTAGAAGAAATATTTAATTTTATTTGGGTGTACATACATGAATATAGACAATGGTATAGTGTTCCATTACAAGTGTTAATTAGTTTAGCCAAGGTAGAGTAGTTTTGCTATAATTAATTGCTGCTGTTGTAAGTGTGTACTTATTTTGCATATATTTAATCCTTAAGTAGATGATCACAAGTATACTTCTGATATTTCATTTCTATTTAACTCTGATTATAAGTTTTTCCTCTACAAAGGTGCCCATGTATGCCTTAAGACTTTTAATTCTCTATTATTTTATTTTGTCTATCTCAACAAATGACTTTAGATGGGGTGCAGCATCAAATATAAAAACAATTAAAACAATACAAATAAATATATATTCCATGAAACAAATGTCAAAAGCAAAATCATTGCAAAGACTCATGTTACACTGACCAACAATTAATTGCTACCCATAGAAGATAGAATGATAACAATCCCATCTCCTGGCAAACTTTTTCCAACTAGTCCTGCATATAGGTTTCCTGCTATAGATATAAGTCTGCAGGAACTGAGAAATCGTATCATTCCACCCTCTCAAAGCCAGCAGCCCAAGGAGGAGTCCAAAGGGAAGGAGTCTGAGAGGAGCAATGACACCAACGTTGCTAGGTTTCCAATTCGAGGTGGTCATCAAAGCCCACCAGGAAAAGGCAGGCAGATATCAATGCCACGAATAGGTCCATGTGTCCCCAAGTCCAACACAACCTCAAAAAAAAATCAAAACAAAAAACCCATTCAAATAAAGCCTGAATAAACACACACCACCACCATTCTTGTTGACTTAAGACCTGATTCTATTCCAAATTTGGTCAGTTCATATTGATAGACATGATTCAAGGTAATCAAAGCACCATATTTTTCATAGCACATTGAGCTACCTAAACTGATATGCATCCTTTAGAAATAGAATAGAAATAGAATAGAAATAGAATAACTGCTGCCTTGTCAGCATCTACCTGTGCAGCCTCCAAATCTTCATTGGAAATTATCTTTCTCCTCCTTCCCTTACAGTGAGAAAGAGAAGACACAGAGGAACAATCTCTTTGACTGCAAAACTCCAGGCCATTGATTTAAGATTATGTTTCTCTCCTTTTAAAAGATGTTCAAATCCTTGCCACGTTAAATAATTTAACCAGTTCAGGTCTCCAAAGGGAGCAGAATTTGTGTTATTTTTCTAAGAGAAGTCAGCAAACGGAAGATTTGGTATATAAAACCAAAAATAAATGAATGGAAAGAAGGAATTCTAACAGAGTAAGAAGTTGCACAGAGTGAAATTAGTAAAACCCCATCCGAGCTTCATTTAAAACTGATCTCAGTTTATATCACCAATGTGCTAAAACAAGTTTCCTTTTCTTGTCACCCTTCAGATGCTTTGGGAGAAAAACACATTCTCATCCAAAGACCAGCCTTGCTGGGGTTTTGGGGAAGACAGTCCCAGAATACTTGTAAAGCACCACACTGCAAAAGGTGAGTCTGTGATTATTCATTTACTACAGCTTTCAATCAAGCTATCGGCTGAGAGAAATGTTATGAATTGACGAACTTCGACCATTATGGTTAAAGTAATAAAACTTAAGGACTGACAAAAACAATTGGGATATCTAATTAAAAACCTAATTTAACAAATAACAGATAATCAGAGTTGGAAGGGACCTTGT
Source organism: Pseudonaja textilis (assembly GCF_900518735.1). Next base: position 53,905,603 of record NW_020769308.1, on the reverse strand, counting down.
AGGTCATCTAGTCCAACCCCCCGCCTAAGTGGGAGACCCTACACCACTATTGACAAATGGCAGTCCAATCTCTTCTTGAACGTCTCAACTGATGGTGCTCCCACAACTTCCGAGGGCAACTTCTGTTCCATTGGTTGATTGTTCTCACTGTCAGAAAGTTTCTCCTTATTTCCAGGTTAAATCTCTCCTTGTTCAGTTTCCATCCATTGTTCCTTGTCTGGCCTACAAGTGCTTTAGAAAATAGCTTGACCCCTTCCTCTCTGTGGAAGCCCCTCAAATATTGGAAGACTGCTCTCCTGTCTTCCCTGGTCCTTCTCTTCACTAGACTAGCCAAGCCCAGTTCCTGCAACCGTTCATTGTATGTTTTAGCCTCCAGTCCCCTAATCATCCTGGTTGCTCTTCTCTGTACTTTTTCTAGTCTCAACATCTTTTTTATAATGTGGTGAACAAAACTGGATGCAGTACTCTAGGTGTCATCTTACTAAGGCTTTATAGAGTGGTATTAATACTTCCCTTGATCTTGATTGTATCCTTCTGTTAATACAACTGAGAATTGCATTAGCTTTTTTGGCTGCTGCTGCACACTGCTGGCTCATATTTACTTGGTTGTCCACTAAGATTCTAAGATCCCTCTCACAGTTACTGCTATTGAGCCTGGTTTCACCCAGTCTATATGTGTACTTTTGGTTTTTCTTGCCTAAGTGTAGGACTTTTCTCTACATTGAATTTCATTTTGTTAGATAGGGCCCAGCGTTCTAGTCTGTCAAGATCCATCTGAATCTTGAGCCTATCTTCCTGGGTGTTAGCTATTCCTGCCAGCTTAGTATTATCTGCAAATTGGTTAAGTTCCCCTTCTATTATCTCATCTAAGTCATGAATGGAAGATATTGAAGAGTACTGGGCCTAAGACGGAACCTTATGGCATCCCACTGCTAACTTCCCTCCATGTAGACTTAGACCCATTAAAATTTACATGTGAAGCATTGTGAATATTGTGACTTCCTTCTAGTGACAGCTCAATTCAGAGAACTCCACAGATATTTGGATTGCTGTGGAGTTTGAATTAAGCCTGCCAAAGGATAAGAAATGCTGAAGGACAGTGGCAATAACTAGTAAACCAATGTTTCTCGACCTTGACAACTTTAAAAAATGGGTGGATTTCAATGCCCAGAATTTTCCAGCCAGCATGTAAACACTAATTAGTGCTGGCAAGGGTCACTCAATGATTAGTTTTTGTTTCGAAAAACAATGTGCAAATTCCAAGGTAAGAAGATTCAATCCATTAGCATTGCTGTAGCTTTTAAGAGGTGGTTTCCTATTTCGTTTTCCACTTTCTTTTGGGTAGCTTTGCTCTTTTAAGAGTTTTTCTTTATTTCTCTTATCACTCTTTTATTGTTTTCCTTCTTCTACTCTTTGGAGCTACTGCTGTTTATCCTTTTTCTTATCAACTTTCTTTGCATTTGATGCTGATCACCAGCCAGTCTATCATGATGATGGCAGTAATATTTTGACCGTCATCATAGCCATGGGTCGAGAAATTATCCCAAGCTAAATAACATCAGAGTTCAAACATATGAGAAAAGCCTCAAAAGTTATGACTAACACATTCAGTTTTCTGGAAAGCCGGATTTATCCCAAGAACCCTGAAACTTTTTTTAAAAAAATGCAAGATAATAGACTAGCTTAAATTAAAAATTAATTCTCTAGAAGAGTATCATCAAAGGAACCATTTATTTAAATATGCTTTAAATAGTAATTTCCCAAGTGGAAGATGTTTGATGCAGAACATCAAAAACCAAAACAGAAACAGACCCAAAGAACATATTTGAGTAACATTGTAAACATGGTAGAAACAGACTGAAAAATGTTTGACAGAGAATGAGTAAAGCATCCCACTTGCTTCAGTGTACAATTTAAATTGTAGTTTATTTAAATTCAGATTTGCTCTCTTAATTCTTTTTGAAGTGCCAGGTAAACCAAATCCTGCATTGTCATATTCCTCCTGAATTCTCTTATGTGTTTGTGAATGTTCTGAATAGATTTGATGCCACGTGGCCTCCTCCGTCCCATTATTAACCATATATTCTCTAACATATCACAGATCCTCACTTTCCAACAACAATTGCCACACCCAACAAAACAGTTTGCTGAACAATAAAATGAATCAGGGGGCTTCTTAGAAAATGAGCACGAGTGCTTCTAATCAGCTACTGAAAATAATAAAGGAACCTTTGGTAGACAGACAGAAAACACAAAAATAATAAATCATAGTTTTTCCAATCCAAAGGACTAAAATACATTTGTTGATAATAGGAATAAATGACTTAAATTAGATGTTCTGCATTGTGCTACATTCCCAGGAGGAAGCATGATAGTTGCATCTCACAACGATCTTCAAGAAATCCAATGTCTTAATGCAGCCTGACTTTTAAAAGTGGAACAGATTAACGCAAATGGACTTGAAAATCCATTTTGGTTTCATTGCCTGGTGCAATCTCTTAATATGAGATATGAAAGCCAGAGAATGCAAATGGAAGCTGTTCAAATTAAATGGTTTTAATTATTCAGCGTAGCGGGCGCACAGGAGACATTGGCAGGTTTTCCTGACTTTCGCCATCTCTTGGTTTCTGTCCAGAGTGCTGATAGTTGGCTAGCATAAAATACAACTTCATTGTTAGCAAGTTTCATTGATAGAATCCTAGGGCTGTTCATAAGGGGCACAGGAGGGGTAATTACCTTCCAGCCTTGGCAATCTCTCTCATCTTTTGATCGGGCCACAGCAAGGAGCCTGAGGAAACAGTATAGCAATGACCAAAGTTGGAAAGAAATGGAGAGATGCCATCCAGAATTATTGCAGCCTCTCGCTAGAGAATATGTTAATACATCCTTGTGCTCTGCTTTTCTGAACTATACAAATAAAAGAACACCAGGCCCTAAGAAGGACAAAAGGAACCTGGAATATTGCTCCACAGTGTGCAAAGCTTGCAGGTTGCTTAACTCCAAACAAAATATAAAATCACTATGGAACTGAAAGTAGTGTGGCGGATATTTGCATTGGTGGGTGCGTTCACTCCTCTTAAAAGAGTTAATTTTGGCCATCTGCACCTCAATAAATCACAGTATCCCCAAAGTGTGATATTAGCAGCCCTTGTTTTTCATTTTGACGATTTAAAGCCATCCAAAATTAATAACAATAAAGTTTTGGACTGGATGAGGGTCGAGATGTGTCCAATTTCAGGGTCAACATTAAAATTGCTACCCTATCATAATTTTTGTTTGCTTTTGGACCAAGAAATCTGAGTTTTTGGCTAGATTGTTTTATACTTTTCAGTGCCTGCCACAATCTGGATGTTATGCTAGGTTGTTTTTCTCCAGTTTTATTCTTTTTTTCTTTGTTTGGTAATATTCCAGCAGAAATTTAAAATCTCAGAAGATATATATTAAAAACATAAACACCTAGATGAAATACATATATCAGAATAAGCTTCTCAGATATTCCTTTAACCGTCAGACAATAAAAAAGCTTGTTTTCCAGAATTCTTCTTCTTCAATAAATCCACACTTTCTGCAGATCTCCTTGATGTGACCCTGCTGGTTAATGGGCACGAGATAATTTGAAATTGAAAGACTACTATCATTATCTTAGCCGTAGAGATATGTGCTATCAGTACACTGATTCTTAATAAACAAGGTTTATAAAGTGAAATAATAAATCATATGCATGAAGAAAGCCAAGCAAATGATTGTTATTATTTTCTCCTTAGAATTTGATAAACCTATATATCTCCTTTGATTCTTCTCTGCAGGGCTCCATGCAAAGCTGGATTAATTTATTATGATTTCCGTAAAATGTTCTTTTAGCGGAGAAAGTCTCCAGTACTTTAATAAGAAAACAACCCCCCCAAAAAACATTTTCTTCAACAATTCATATCAAATATGATATGAATCACTAGTTGCAGTGTGATTGCAATGATAAGACAATCAAAGGAAAACAGTGTCCTTTTCCACATACCATTTTGCCAGAGTGTTTTATGCTGTTTTGTTTGTTTTAAAGGGCACTTAAAGCAAAAATCCCTAAATGAAAAGGATCTTTACAGAATAGATGTATAATCTGTACAGCTATTATAAAGGAAGGTTACTGAATGACAAAAGAGCTGGGTGAGAAAGGAATTGGGTAGAATTTGACAAAAAAACACACTTTAAAACTTGAAATCTTGTTCTTTCACCTGGAGTAAATCAGTATTATCATCTCATTTTTGCAATATTCAACATGAAGCTATATTTTTCCCCTTCAGCCATCTAAGACCTATTTTTTTTTAAATTCTTAAAAGCCTTGTGAGACAAGAATAGTTATGTAAAAAAGAAAACACATATAAGAGTAGTTATAGTTCATTAAATATGCTTTTAAAGAAATATTGCATTGCCTCAATTGTATGAGCAAAAATGAGAAACACAAGGTCAATATTTGATGTCAGTCCTGAAATCTTACCATTATCTCTGTGGTTTTGAAATACCTTGGTCTGTCTCTCTCTCTCTCTCTCTTTCTCCTAGTAACGTTTATGTACTTGGCAGCATGTACATTTAAAATCCAAATGGATTTTGTGTTCATCATACAATCATTTACCATTAAAATAATTTCAAAATCCTTAAGATTTCCTCTATTATACCTAGATATTTTGACATAAAAAGATGTATTCATTTGAAATATTTATTAGTTCCAAAAATTATATAAGACACACATATACAAAATCTTGGGTATTAATTACATTTTATTGATGTAATACAAATCTGTGGGCTTTTCCATATGAAATTAAACACTAGTGCAACTAGTTTGTTATAGTATATTTGAGATGTACAGGTGATTGCAAGGTAGTTGTATCTTTCATATTTTATATTTACATATTTAGTACATTTTTTTTATTTACATTACTAAGCATATACTATAGATAGAAATTGTTTATATGCACTGTACATTTAATATCGCATTTATGACAAGAGGACTTTGAGCCTTCAATATAACATTACAGATCATGCTAAATTATTGAATTGTTCCAATATCTTTTCTATGTTAGTAAATCTTAATATATTGATATTAGATAGCAATTCAAAATTTTAACAAAGAGATGTAAAAGAAATATTTTTTCCATATAACAGCTGGTTGGGATGGCACTTTTCCTGAGTTATACAAAGAAATCAAAACACAATTTCAAGGAAAAAAAAATAAGTACACAGAAAATCTACCCTATGGCCAAATACCCAATTTTTATAAAACAACATTGGAGGACAGAGTATTCCTTTATTTCTGATGTACTCAAGTTGTTCTTTTTCACAGCATGGAATATTATTCAGTTTTGAAGAAGAAGCAAAAATGATTCTAACAAAGCCTGAAAGTCATATCGAATGGAATTAACTTTTTTTTTCATTTCTCCTAATACATTTAACACAGACCCATTTTACATAAGAGAAATTCCTATGCATATTATACAATTTAAAAAGTACAAATCCATGTGCTCTATATCTTATTTTCCTTTTTTTTTAACGATTCATACAATTTTCACTCCCAATGCATTTCAGCTGGTTTGTTTGTTTTTCCTTGGGGGGGGAGGTTAATTTATTTTATTTGACACAACCTGACAAATTAAAAATAATAATGCACTGAACTTTAAAGTGTCCTTATGTTTAAGAAACCTTTAACCCTTGTGGCTAAGAATCTCCCTTTGCCTTACAAACATAGCTGGGGGTAGCAGAGGAAATTCTGAAAAAACTAAATTTTATTTCCATTATATAATTAAAGTCCAGAATCTATTGGAATACACTGACTGTGAATGACTTTCCATGGTAGATTAGTAGATGGGTGATAGGATTAGAATTAACAGAGATACCTTAATAAAAAGGGATGGCATAATTCCTCACTAATGTAGCTCCTTCAGATCAGTATTGACCTGGAAGCTCTCATAAACTATATCCTCTTTGTGACTGTGCGTCTGTGTTACGATAGTAACAGAACTACTCTGCTTTGTTCAATAAAGCTGTTAAAAGGCATGCATTTGAAAACGAGGAACTCAAATGGAATTGGAATATGTTTCACAATCACATAGCCCAACACAATCCGAATGCATAAAACAATATCAGAAAGAGAATATGGCAAATGCTCCACTGAACAAAGTATCTTTAAACAAGGAACTTTTAAAACATCTGTGCAGCCTATGAAAGGCCAGAAAAAATAGTGCTATTGCCTGTAATTATCATGTATTTTGGCATCTATCCATACAGAAAGGAAGTCAACACATACAACCACACTAAGGCATTCAAATAAAGACTTAAAGGCACACTTGAAGAGCTCCTAGTATTATCTTATTCCATTTATGGTTCAGGACTTAGTGAAGATATGAGTGATAAAGAGGTTTTCATAGATCATATTTAACAAATCTGGTATACTAGAAGCATACTGGTATCATTGCTACTTTTGCAATAACCTTTCCTCTATACAAAGACCAAGAACACTTGGTTCGGTCAATTGTATGCTAGATATGCAGTCTTAAAGAATAAATCACCTTTTGCTTAAAAATATATATTGCAGTGGAAACATTAACTGCTTGAATCTGTTAAATTGGATGCTTCAAAAGATTAATGATTGGTGAATATTTTAGAAAGCCAAATCATTTATATTACTAACAAAGTCCTTTCACTGAATTCCTTCCATAAGTTGCTGCTAAACACACACTTTTTAAAATATAAATTGGCTCTTAATTAATCAAGAGCTCTGCATGATGGTTGCAAGAGAGTACATTTGAGGAGACTTCATCAGTCCAATTTCTAAACCTGATCAGTACACTGCAAATCCATGGCCCATCATATTACAAATTCAATGTAAGGCAGCAACACATCAAAATATATTCTTCATCTATAAAGTAATATTTTAATTAGGAAAATGTTGAAACTAAAAGATCTACATGCACATAAAGGTTTTAAACCATTAGCTCAGTAATACATTACGGCCAACCAAACTTGTTTCCTATTCTACAGTCAACATGTTTTGAAACTCTAAAGTCAAATAACATAGTAAACATCTGCACACTGTTGAGTAAAATGTCCACGGATCTTATTTGACCACACATGTGCCATTATTTTCAAGTTTTAAACGTTGTGTTCCATAAATATCTACTCCTGGATTTCACTGTGTAAACAAACTTTTCTCTTAAAAGGAGTTAAATATCCTGGGTTTGCAAACAAAATAAGTGTGCAACAACCTCTACATGACCTCCTTGCCTAATTTATTTGCACTCATTTTCAATGCAAGACTGATTATTCTTATTAGCTTGCATGCACCTCAGACACCAAAAATACTTCCATCAAAATATTGAACATAATTGACTTGGAATAAAACTGATGGAGACAACACAATCAGTCATAAGATCCCAATGAATACAACACACTTTACTCATTCACATAGTAACTCAGTTACCAAAGGAAAAAAGGACCATAATGAAAATAAAATTAACTTTTTTAAATCAGTGAACAAGATTTTTTTTTTTAAGTACGCAAGATTTTCCCCAAGCCTGTACTCTCATTTCTTTGGTAATCCAATAGCTTCTTGCTCAACAGTAATATAGAAACTGTAGACAATTGTGTGCCAGCACAACCACAATATGGAAACTGATTTGACGTCACAATCAGCGCCACACTTTGTAATTTATTTATTTTGTTTATCTCTTGTAATGGTTCGGAGCATCTGCAAATGCAAACTTCAATCTGTAGGCTTCAGCAAGGAGAACACTGATATCTTCGTTTCCCCAGTGCATTGTAGGCAAATTCTGTAAAAAGATGAGTAGTTCCTTGTGGGAAGAAAAAGAGAAAGAAATCAAAAGATGTATTTTGTTAACTTCACTGGTTACTTTTGCAGTATCAATCTAAAACTACAAGACTGGATTCACCAAAGGTGAGTTCTTTCTAGGTATCTACAAGTATATCTATAAAAACACAACTAAAATATCTGTGGAGATTCTCAGTCATCCAGGTTATGGCTGTCCCAAAGGTGCTTTTATTAAGAGGCAACCGGACTTGAGCTGAAGAAGCTTCTTGGATGAGAAGCTAAATGTCTTCAAAGAAAAACCAGAAAGTCCATTTGCCTCTTGAAAAAAGCACCTTGGGCACAACTAAAATAGTGAGCATGTCATTTGTGATTCAAGATAAGATATCCTGACAGCTTTGGCCTATCCAATGAAACTGCATGGCCACATAAATAAAGCAGCAATTCAAAGCAGAAAAAAAGCAAAGCAAATTCTATTTACGTATAATAGAATAAAAAGAGAAACTCAATCTCATTGGGTAATGGCAAAAAACTGTTTCTTTAATTAATCCTCTTTCATTTGGAATGAACTAATCCAGATCTTCCTGCACACCCAAGTATTGTTATGTGTTAATTTCATATACAACTAAAATTGATCTATGGAAACCTTATTCTAATATATTATCCAGTACTGTCCAGACAATATGGAATTATGGAATATATACTACAACAACTGCTCCAAAGATAAGTACATTTAAGAACTGAGAGATAGAAATCTGAAAAAAACAAATAATTTGCTAACTCAAACAGTGGCAAATAGATTTTGTTTCGCTAGATAATTCATGCTAGCTTAACTGTTGCTCGCTATCTGTTTTCTCAAATGGCTAAGCACTTTATTTCTAAGAATAAATTTGTTCTCAGGAATAAGATACAACATAACCTGTAATAATATTATCCAGACTTATTTTAAAAACTTGAAAAGCATTTGTAAAATGAATTCTTTTAAGACTAAGCCAGCTATTAATAGTTAGATATCCTAATACTGACATGGACTAGCTGTAAAAGAAAACAAACAATGTGTCAGCTTTATATAAAAGTAGAATAAATATTAAACCAAAGTTTGAAGTAATGCCAATAGAAGTACACTACTGTAATGAACTGTTGCCATGACTTAATGTACAAAATATGAATGCTTTTTTCTGACATATATGATACATGCAAGATGGGTATCTCTCTAAAACAAATGGGTAAATCATCTCTACTTTCATTTCACACAAGCCAACATGAGAACAAAAGTAGGGACTTGCCCGATTAGATTACTCTTTTCCCTCCGGAAAGGTGGAAATGATGGAAAAAATACTAGTGAGCACCAGCATTCTGAAAGATTCAGAATAATGACCTTCGCTAATGTTTTTGACAGATTCAAGGTCGGCTCCTCCAGTGCCAAGGAGAATGCACAGAGGAAGGAGAAATCTCTCCCAGGCTGGAGGAACAGATCTAAATCTGAACTTACAACCTTCCTTGCTAGCTTCTCCACTGACTTTCTGGGGAACCAGCAGAGAAGTTTGCAAAGCCAAACACATGACTGCAGAGCTCTCGGCCACCAATGGGAAGAGGTTTCCGAGCATATAAAATGGTCACGTGACCCCCCCCCTTTTTTGGTCAAGTCTATATTTTAAAAATTGGTATAGATTTTACGGAAGTTTTATTTCTCCTTTTTTTCTTTATTTCTCTCTCCCCACCCTACAGTGGTAAATAAATCACATTTGTGTAGCACACTGTATCATATTGATCAAGCAATCCACAAGTTTCATAGAACGCATTTTTATTCTTGTATACTAAATTCATGCTGCCTTTAAAAAGGTCATTATCCTTTAGAACAATTTTATATTCTGACCTGGATTTGCACAGTATTACTTTTTATGTCCATCTTCCTCCATGCTACATTTGACAAGGTTTCCAGAATAATTCTAAACCTCAAATGAATCCGTAAAAACAGTTTATATAGATGATTTCTTTGACAATTTTGTTACTAGTTGGGGAGGAAAAATACTAGCCAAAATCTGGATGACCTAGCACCAAAAATAGAAAAATAAGTGATAGTTATATTTTGCCTCAACTGTCAGCTTTTTCAATTGGTCAGCTAGGACTGACAGCTCCCAAGAAGGTGAAACCAGGAAGGTGACATTTTGACAGAGCAAACTTCCATTAAACTTTCAGACAAAACAAGGGACTGCCTTAAGATGCAGAAAATAAAGTTAACAAATTAAGGGAATATTATTCACCATGTTAATATTTCAAAAAGGAATGCAATACTATAGATTTTCAAAGTGGTGCAAACTGGGCTAGAATTAATTAACATTTCTTTTGAGGGGCTTGCAAGAACTGTTATAAAGTTGACATTTGAGGCTGGTACTTTCCTTTGGAGCATGTCAGTTTTTCATATAATTAAGTTCTTAATTAGAAAAAATATTTTTTAAAAAGGTAATGAAAGTAAGATTGAGCAGAAAGCCCCAAAAAAAGTATTTATGTCTCTAATAGTGTTTCTGCCTTCCCTTGACTTTCAGTTCAATAAAACTGAGGTCAGAAATAATAATGCCCAAGAGGGGGAGGAATTATTTGGGTCAATTAGTTGATCTGGTGAGGCAAACAATAAATAACTGTAATGCTTGCAAGGCCTACATAAGTTAAGCAGGCAGCTGGATTCTCCTACTAAATTAGACATTATTTAAAAAAACAGTAATATTTTATAGACTAACCGAAACAGGGGACTCAAGAGGAAGTCTTGTAATTCAAATGCTTTTTAATTGGTGAAGAGAATATCAAGGACGTGTCAATAAAATTGAGTACTGACATTCATTGGTACAACAGCCTCATTACATAACTCTCTTAAAAGGGGGGGCATATAATGGCAAAGGCTGAATAAAAATTGATTTGGCATTAAAAGAGAAAGACTTTTATGCAAAATGTGTAGGACGGAAGGAAGGGAAAATGTGATACCTATTTATGAAAATGAACGAGGTTACTTAATGGAAGTACAAATAAAGTAAGTTTAGCATCCTGGCTTTTAACGGCACTGTAAAACCCAGTTCTAGAAAGCAGAATGCCATTCATAGCAACCTAACTGCTTTACATTAGGTGGCAAAACAAGACATATTTACATGGATTGTTTTCCATCTTGCTGTTGCAGTGTAACAGTTTAGCATTTAGTGAATCATAAAAGAATAGATGCAATTTAAAAAAAGGGGGGGGGGGAAGAAATGGTAAACCCCCTTTTCTTCTGTCAATTTGTCTGAAAAAAAAAGCATGTGTCACTTTATTTCATATTATCCATTTTATACCCCAAGTTTCCCCCCTCTCCATTTTTCTTTGGAGGGTGAAGGCTGATTTGCTCTCATCAGCAGTTGTGATTGAATTTGCTGCAACTACGGCATTGGTGATTTTTGTTTTTATTTTCAGTAGAGGCTACAAAGCCAGTAATTGGCATTGTTATTCAGATTTCTACTGCAGAAAGAACCACAAAAAGAAAACAAATTTTCTTTAGAGCAAGGCTTCTCCAGTGGCAGCTATGAATTACCAACCATCCCACCCCTCCAAAAAAAAGAATCACTGCTAAGACATTTAACCGTACTTTGGATAGCTTAGGTCACCTAAACTGCAACTGTCAGAAAATCCTTTAGAAAATGGAAAATATCTACAATTTGAAATACAGCAATTCTTTGGTGATTGTTATTAAAACAACTAAAAATTATTTGAGTAAGGGGGAAAAAGTTCATCGGAAATTCACAAATAAACCACAAATCTGACTATGAACATGACCTAGAAATTAATTAGAATGCACTTAGAATTAACAGAGTGGGAAGGGGGTCTTAGAGATCTTCTAGTCCAACTCACTGCTCCAGCAGAAGACCCTATGCTACTCCAATAGTTGCCCAAGACCCGATACTATTCCGAACAAAGGTTCCTTGCAAACCTCCAGTGATGAAGCGCCCACAACTTCTGAGGGCGAGCTGTTCCACTGATCGTTTCTGACTGTCAGGAATTTTCTCCTAAGTTCTAGGTTGCTTCTCTCTTTGATCATCTTCCATCTGTTACTTCTTGTCCTGCCCTCAGGTGCTCTGGAAAATAGGTTGATGCCTCTGTGACAGCCCCTCAAATATTGGAAGACTGCTATCCTGTCATTCCCAGTCCTTCTCTTTCTTAGATGAGGCCTCTCTAGTTCCTGCAACCGTTCATCACAGGATTTAACCTCCAGTCCCTTAATCATCTTGGTTGCTCTTCTCTGCACTCTTTCTAGAGCCTCAAATACTTTATTGTATCTCGGAATTGGACACAGTGTTCCAGTGCAGTATAAACCAAGGGTTACTATCCAATATCTAGAGCTGCATTGGCTTTTTGGACAGCTGTAGCACACTGCTGGTTCATAGTTAAGAGGTTGTTCATTAGGGCATCTAGATACTTCTCAGAATTGCTGCTGTGCAGATTCCAGAGTGGGGACAATGCAGTACTTGAACAATCTGGAATGTGCCAGGACCACATATTGGAATTTCAAGCCACACACAATGAACGATATCTTCCTTACTTACTTTCAGCTTTGAAAATGCAACCTTTAAAAGTCAAATTACAACAGCTAAGTCATTTTTTTTTTTTTTTTTTGGAGGCATTTTAAGGAACTCATGCTTCTGGAGAACTTTTAGCAGCAGGATTTATTAAATCTGCCAATATTGTATTTTGGGTAGTTAATATGTTTTAACCCATCTTAAAACCGTTAAATTAAGAAAGAAAAGCAAAAAAAGATGAGAAACAATACATTAAATGATACATTCCATTTATTGCACAGGTCTTATACATATGTACATTTGCTTGACAGAACAATACAGTATGTGCAATCTAAGAAACATCCTATGGACAGACGAGGCTTAAAATAACAGAGAAGCAAACAACTCTTGAACTTGTTTAAAAAAAAGAAGAAGATATGAATGAATTCCTTCAGGATTGTCAGAAGCCAACAACTTAAAATAACAACGAGAGCTCCAGACAGGAATACAATACAAAGGGATTCCAAAAGTAACACAAAAGCGGTATTTACACACCACAACTGCAGAGGGAAATGGGTTGTCAGTTTTACAGATATCCTCATATCATCTGTTGATACACTTTACAAGCTGCCATTTGACATACAGCCAATTTAGCTACAATATAGATAGTAGATGGCTATCTTACCAAAGGTGTTTTTTTTTTAAGATAGAAGAATTGTTATTCTTGGTGGCTTGGACAAGTTTTTTTAAAGAGATATATACAAAGAGGGCAAGTATGGAAACCAGCGTCGGCATTTCCTGCGTCGGATGAGGAGAGCACATCTTTCTTCTGTCCTGGCCACTTTTTACAGAGGCACAAATTGAGAGGCTTTTTAACAAACTGCAAACTGGTTTGGTGGCAGCAGTGCCTCAGATAGAAAGTCCATACAGAGAGTGGTGAGGACAGCCGAGAAGATTATAAAAAGCTCGCTTCTTGTTATTCAGGATACTACTTATAAGCGTTATTTGCTTATAAGAGCTCAAAGCATTGTTAGAAATCCCACACACCCAATTCACAGTCTGTTTCTGTTGCTCCTCTCGGGGAGGAGATTTCAAAGTATTTCTAGCAGGACTACCAGATTCTATAACAGCCTTGTTCCCTATGTCACCCGTCTGGTAAACTTCTAAGATTCATTTTTCTCGCCATCTACATGTTTACAGCCGAACTAGACCATGTTGTTTCTCTGTGTCATATATGTAGCTATATGTATAATTTTATTTATTTATTTATTTAGTCATGTTTATGTAGTAGAGGTGGTGACCCTTGGAGAACTGTATGCAATGAAATTTCATTATAATGTATGCCTATTAGTGTACATTCAAAGTGACGATAGTTATTCTAAATCTAAGGGTCTTCAAAAGTTTTAACCTGATTGAATTTTCAATATTTCTGCATAAACATGGCTTAAAATGAGATGTGTTTGCCACACATCTTAAAATCAGCCAAAGAGAACCTAGTTAAACAAGTAGAAATTATCCCTGTTCATTTGCTTATTAAGGAAAATGATCCAAAGCTTTGTATTTGTATTTAGCAAAAGTATCCAAACTTCTAAGACTATCAGTGTTCACAAGAACATTATCAGAGAATGCTGAACATCAGTGATATGCATTGCTACATAAATATGCAGCTTTGGATCAACTATCTGTAGGTTAGATTAAATCATATTTATGCAAAAAGGCTGAAAATTCAAAAGAATTTCACAAACTTTTAAGCACTGCAGAATTTATATGAACCCAATAACTGTCACGTATAGACATCCTGACCTCTGAAGGGATGTTCATGTTCCTCAGAAGGGATTAAGAGAAATAATTCTGCCTGCCAAGGGCATATGGGAAGCATTAGCTTAAGAGAAGGCTCTGTGATGGTGAGGAAAGTTAAGCACTTATCTGGCTGCAAATATAAGTTTAGTCCCCAGGAACAAATGCCAGATCATTTTATCATTCAAGGTTCAAGATTTGCTGAGTAGTTTGAAAAAAAGGCTCATGGAGACTGGCAAAAGCTCTGAGAAGAGGCTTTAAAATGGCAGTTAAACCCAAATAATTCTTTTTTTCAGAGAAAATAAATTTTGTCACCTACTGAAATGGTGACAAAGGGATGAAAGGCATTTTGCATGAGTTATTACTATGTAAATTATTCAGGTATATGAGATCTGCTTACATTCTGTCCCTAACTTGTAAATTTCCAAGAAGGCCAGACAATTTCTATGTGAACCATCTTCTTGGAAGATTCAAAATCCTTTACCATTTATGCAGTAACCAAATTCTGTGTTACCATAATAAAAATAAGAATTACAGGAATAATGACTTCTATTTTATTTATAACTTGAGAGCCAATACACATTAGTTATCTTGCTTAGAGATATGTATTTTATTTCATAAACTATAGGATTTTAGATTTACACTTGGCACAGGCAAACTATCCACCATTATAATTGTACATGTGTTATTTATTGGTTCAGTATTTAAGTTATCTCATCAACAGGTAGTCCTCAATTTATGACCACCATTGAGTCCAAAATTTATATTTTAAGCAAAATATTTGTTAAGTGACTTTGGGCCCCGTTTTATGACGTTTCTTTAGCCTTAGGCTACATGTGCCAAGCTCGCCGTGTCAGGTTGCCGTCAAGTGATGTATTGCAACGTTTCATGGAGCAGGGGTGGGCGTGGCCTGCATGTGACTCATCCAGCCCGTGGCCACCAGTTTGACACCTCTGCTTTAGACAATTTAGCTCAGTAATATATCATGCTCTCAATTACAATGGCAATGAGTTCACTACTGGAAGAGCTGAAGAGCCAGAATTTTTTTTTGGGGGGGGGGGCAGTCCCATGATCCATTTTTGCCCTCGGTAGTTTAGTTTTACTTCATTTTTGCCTTAAAGATCTCCCTCACCAAGACAATCCCAGAGGACATCTCCATTCATTATGTAGTACATGTCCTGGAATGGATGACATCATAAATAAGAAATATTTGAATATAAGCTGGTTGGTTAAAATGAAATCAAGTCTTTAAGCAGTGTAGGATGCTTCTAACAGTGTGGTTCATCTTGGAATGAAGTGATTCATTGCTTCTGGAGACAAAATCTGCCAGCTTAGAGGGAATGGCAACATGTATTTGCAAAGACTGGCGGGGAAAAATGATAGCATGCCTGCATCGTCAGCAGACCATGGATCCAGTCCATTTAGGATAACTGGAATCCTTCCAAATACAACACCAGTTCATTTATTTCTGCAGGTTCCCTGATGATAGGATTGTAGTACAAGTTGGCAGGGCAAAATTGTTCTCCTGCTGAGTCATGCTGATAATTCATGTTCTTCTTCTTGAACATTTATATTGCTATCACATTAATGGATGATGGGAGTTCTGTTGTGTTCAAAGCAAGTGAAGAAAAGTGGGAGATAAACTACATATCAGAACAAATAGTGCTTGCTTCCTTATAGCCTAGTCTAAGACAATTAGAAACAGTTCTATCAAGATAAAAATATTATAAGTTTAATATATTTCTCTCAAGGATTATGGTTTCATAGGCCTTTTCTGTCTCTGAATATGAAGCTATAAGTCATTATTCTTGCTCACATTAGAGCAGACTTTACAGAATTATATAAAAGTAAAGATGTTTTGTTTCATGTTTACAGCACGGCTGTCAAACTCAATTTCATTAAGGGCCACACCAGGGTTGTGTTTGACCTGGGGGGGGGGGCAGGGTGCGTGGCCAGTTCGACGTCCCTTGTTGAGGCTCTGTTTTCAGCTGTGAGGGCCTCCTGCAGCCCTCTGCCAGCAAAAACAGAGCTCAGGGAGGCCTTCCCGGGCTCTGTTTTCACTGGCAGAAGTCTGCAGGAGGCTGTCACAGCCCGAAACGGAGCCTGGAAGGGTTGCGTGCAGCCCTCCTGTGCTCCATTTTCACTGGCCAGTCCTACACTGTTTCCAGGGTGGACCCCTGGGTCAGTTCTAAGCACCCCGCCGGCCAGATTCTTGAGTTTGACACACCTGTTTTACAGGGATGCTGGCCTATCTGAATTATTTTAAATGGCTCTTCATAACTTTTTGAGTATCTATATCACAGCGTCTTCAAAATAATTTCCATGAACCTGATATTCGTCACTCATGTATCAGGAACACAGCAAAGAGAATCGGATATAGAGATTCATAACAGGCATTCTACCATCTCCAAAAACTGAAATCCTGTTGTCTCTGCGGCTGGGGCCTCAAGAAATGTTAGAAATAGGAAAGATGGATTCAAAACCATTAACAACTGAATAGCATGAAATACAATAGACAAAAACAATATGGCTGTTAGCTGTAGTATAAACATTGATTTATACTACATAGGTATAATCTATGGTTGCTAGATAACAAAAATAGGTCTAACAAAAGAGAGGTTTGATATGTTCAGAGGCACTACAAAAGTGTGCAGAAGAACATTAAAAATATTTGAGGAATAAAATTCTAACAGTCAGAGTCAGAAACTTGTATTTACATGAACCAAGTGATTCTTTTCTAAGCATGTTCTTTCCCTTCCGGAAGATTTATTGAAGTATTGAATATAACCATGTGAACTATTTTCGATTTTTAACTAAAATTCCCTCATATATATCAGCAACAAGACTTTCTTCTAACATCTTTCCCCATGATGCAGCAAAGATAAGCATTCTCACAGAAAATGGGAATGTTAGCAGCTACTTGTTTGCCCAGTGAATTTAAATTATCATTCTGACTACCAAGCTGACAATCAAGCTTCACAGACATGTCAAAGAATATGAAGGCAGTTTCTGGACTATATTCCACTTGCACACTAAAATAATTTCAGAGTTTGCAGTACTGTTAGAACAGACAGAAACTGACCATTCATTTCTGAACAGGCTAGTTGTTTGCATGTGTTCAAATAGCTATGAAAGTCTGCACTTGCAGATTTAATAAATTTGACTAAAAACATGGAAAACTCTGTCTATGATTAATGCCACCAACTTGCCTATTGGCCTCTATGTACACTAGTAAAGCAAAAGAATAAAGAGGAAAAAAACCTTCTAATCCAGGGCAAACTCAAAGCCCAGGGACAGTCCTGGAAACAGCAAAGGACCACCTGTGGTGCCTCTGCCAGTGAAAACGGATCTTGGGAGGGCTGTGGGACGCTCTCCCGAGCTCCATTTTCACAGGCAGAGGCTTGTAGGAAGCCCTCACAGCCAAAAATAGAGATCAGGAGCCTGTTTTCTCTGGCAGAGCGTTTGGGCAATCACAGGCGCTCCTGACATGAGTGATCTTGAGCTAGCCACGCCTACCCTGGCCACACCCACCCTGGTCCCCCAAGGTCCAACACAACACTAATGCGATCCTCAATGAAATCAAGTTTGACAACCCTGCTAATCGCTAACAGAGAATGAGGATAAAGAGATCTGGAGAAAAGAGGTACTGAGAAAGAAGAGAAAGCTATCAAAAAGCATTCTAGAACATCACTTTGGTAGATTTTTTTTTTAAAAAAAAGATGTATTAACCTCCCCATCATTCAATTAATGTGTGGCTAAAGGGGTGGTGTAAAAGGGAAGGCTTTGGTTTTATTAGTCGTGATGTCTGCAGCTGGTCCAGTGTAAAACTGTACAAAAGAGATGGTTTGCATCCATCAAAGAAAGGGACTGAGTTACTTGGCATTAAATTCACAGATTTCCTGGATAAACATTTAAACTGAACAGCGGGGACAGAGAATTAATGGATTCAGAACATCTCTGTCCCCAGCAACCTAAAACTGATAAGGATACCAGTGCATGCAAAATAGATGTTTGTGCAGGTAAGATTATCAACCTTCATGCCAACTAAAACCAAGCATTTAATAGTGAGTGACATACCATGTGCACTAATCAAACAGGTGGCAAGAAAGTAGGGGCGGGCAAGCACAACACAGGTGATGTAGACAGGAAACACAGTGTCAGACATAAAGATCTCAAGTGCCTATATACAAATGCACAAAGTCTGGGCAACAAACAGGGTGAACTCGAACTACGAATGCATGAAGGTAAATATGATATAGTTGGAATAGCAGAAACTTGGTGGGATGAAACCCATGACTGGAACATACTGGTAGAAGGATACAAACTGTTAAAAAAAAAAAGACCCTATAAAAGAGGAGGTGGAGTTGCACTGTATGTAAAGGACCACTATATTGCTACAGAAATGCATGAAACCAAAGATGAAAACCTCCCAGAATGCATATGGGTCAATATAAAAGAAAAAAAGAATGACATGGCCATAGGTGTATATTATAGGCCACCCAGTCAAGCAGAAAATAGATGTCCTTTTTGCCAGCCAACTAACAAACATATGCAGGAAACACACAACAATAGTAATGGGAGACTTCAATTATCCTGATATCAATTGGAAAACAAATTCCGCACCAAGTGAGAAATCAAATAAGTTCCTAACCAACCTAGCTGAGGGTCTCTCGCTTGGATAGGGGGTGGGACTAGATGACCTACAAGGTCCCTTCCAACTCTGATTATCTGTTAAATCTGTTAGTAAAAAGAGAAATTCTTCTGTAGGCAGAAACTGACATGACATTCTTATAGTACTGTATTTTGATTGAATCTTCTTAGGCAGGGATTCCCAACCCCCCAGTCTGGGGACTGGATCAATTCAAGGCATCCCAGCAACCAATCCATACAACCAATTGAAGCCCAATTGGCAGAATGCAGGCAGTATGCAAAACCACACCCCTCCAGTCCACGGAAAAACCTTTCTCCATGGAACCAGTCCCTCATCCCCAAAAGGTTGGGGGCCCACTGTTCTTAGTGATGTAAAACTTCTGTTAACTCAAAACACGTTTTGTGACGCCTGTCCACACTAAAATTTAATAAATAAATAGAGACTAGAGCTTTATTATTTTTCTTTTTGCTTTACATTTTAACAATTGATATTTTACTGCAGGATTTTACTTTATTGTATCATGATGTTTCACTGATTATGTGAACAAGTAGATATTTCACTGATTATGTGAACAAGTAGAGAAAACAAGTCTGTGGTGGAACAGGCAAGGTTTGAAGAAAGACAATATTTGAGGTGGGAAAAAAATCAGCAAAGCCAACAGAGAAAACATAGAAAAGGGTACAATAGTACTGCAGAAACATATAAAAAGACAATATAGTCTTTGTTCATTTGTGGGTTCGGTTGCAGACCACAGCAATAAAGCAAATATTCCAATAAAGCAAGTCACATGAATTTTTTGGCTTTCCAGTGTATATGAAAGTTAAGTTTACTCTAGTGTAGTCTATTAAAAAGCGTGCAATAGCATTATATCTAAAAAAAATCATACATACTTTAATTAAAAAAAAACTTTATCAACAAAATTGGTAATCATCCCCCAAACTTTCAGCAAGTCACAACCTTTTTGCTGGTAAAGGGTCTTGCAAAGAAAAAAAGCACAGTTTGCAAAGCACAGTAAGACGAGGTATGCCTGTACATCATGTAACAAATGTGACACCTACACCCAAAAACTAGTTTTTAAGAAAAGCAAGTAAAAATATTTAACATTCGTGGGCCTTTCAAATATTAGTGTTTTAACCATTTCATTTGCTAATAGTCATATGCTGATGGATGAAAAGATAGTGAAATGATTTGGCATTTCATACTACAGCACAATTGATCACCAAGGAATCGTGTGTGCGCTTTCGACAAAAAAATTCTCTGTACAGGTAACCAACCCTCTCTTTTCTGAGACAAGAATTATATCACCTTTCACTTGAGAAAAATTTAACAGCTGAGCCACAAATGACCCAAATGCCTCGATCTGTTATAAATGCGTACAAATGAGAAATGGGAATCAGAAAAATTCAGCTGCAGCTATATATACCAAAACAGATTATAAGATCAAAATACACAGTCCCCGTTTAGCAACTACAGTTTAGACCAGCTATTTGGTTGTCAAGCCAAGCATTCACTAAGTAAAACGGCAACGGTGCTTATGATCTCACTTCAGCTTTCTTATGGTTTATAGGAAAATGTCGCAAATGTGGACAATGGTGACAAACTTACTTTTTTGTCACTATAATTGCAAATGGTTGCTAAACAAGGCAGTCGCTAAATGAGGGCACTGATATATTCTTTGAGGGTCTCCTGGTCACCTCACTTCTTCCTCCAAGACATCTATTTGACCTCATTTTACCTTGCGGCCTCTTTAGTCTACATTCAAATACCACAAAAACCTTCAGTGAATACAATCATCTAAGGGACATTAACCCATATTAAACATGTTATTTCAATTAAAAAAAACAACCCAGCATTAATAGTAACAAATCCTTTTGGTTACCACGCATTTAATTACACATATGCTCATTTCAGACACCCAGAAAACATTCCTGAGGCAAATTCCAAGAGCTGATCAATGACACTGCAAAGGTAACAGCATTGACCAAATCATATTAAAATATTGGCCTTTCAAAGAGAATCTATGGGATCCGCATTTTATTATACTGCTGAACAGTGCAGAAAGGTAGCATTACATACTAAATGTACGCTTGGGATTAAAATGTGAGGATCACAAACACTGAAACAGAGTGGGATTGAAAATAAAATCTTGCACAAAGCAGTGTTAGCAGAATGATCTGAACGCCCTGAGGTGAATATTAGGCTATATAACTTTTCTCCTTTTCAACCCCTCTGGGTTTTTTTTTTCCAAGCCACCTTTTCACCCCAAAATTGCTATAATTGCAGCTCTTTAGAAAGAAAATAAACTAATACGTTGGCGATATGCTTCTTGGGTTGCTATGTTACAGTGATTATCCAATTAGCTACCTGCCTGTAGTGAATAATAATGGCAGCATTTAAACAAATCGATAAAATACATCCAATCAGTCCTTGGCAGGCCTTTCGGTGTACTTTAGAAACATACCAACTAAGAATATAACCAGTCAAAAATATGCTTTTGCAGTTTCACAATGAACTTTTACACTGCAAATGCTGACACATAAAACAATCTTTTAAATGAGCCCATTTAATTGGCATAGAAAGAGAATTCTAGCCTCTGAAAGGGTAGATGACATAAAGCTAATATAATAAAATGTGAATGCAGGCTTTGCATCTTCCCTGAAGGCAACTTTAAGCCACAAAAGGCAACAGTTCACTTACAGCAGTCACGTATATTCCACAAAGTTGCTAGATAAGAATTTTTAAAAAAACATTTTTCTATCAAGAACCTTAGAGCTAATTGTGCTTAACAGCTACATGGGTCAACCCTGACATCCTGCACCCTGACAGACCATTGGAGCTATGGCTAATGATGGAAAAATACATTATAAACTAAATAGCTTTGAGTTGCTATCTGGATTCCAAACTCTTCTTACTCGTGTCATGAGGTATAGCCTGTTCTTCTCTTATTCTTGTACTGGAGGCTACTTCTGCTGACTGTCGGCTGCCTGCAGTTCAGCAGTTCGATCCTCACTGGCTCAAGGTTGACTCAGCCTTCCATCTTCCGAGGTCGGTAAAAGGAGATTGTAGGGGATGCTGTAAACTGCCCAGAGAGGGCTGTAAAGCACTGTGAAGCAGTATATAAGTCTAAGTGCTATGGCATCAACCCTTTTAAGGATAGATGAAGAATTTAAAATGCAGTGTTGGAATTAAAAGCTTGGCACTGTTGAAAACACATGTTAGGGATATACCCTAGCAAGATCTGCAGGGCAGTCAGGCAGGCAGGCAAAATATGTGAGATAAGTGTTTTTTGTAGCTTACACTCAGTAAAACAGATACAAGTGCTAATTAAATAGTTTTATTCCAGCAAGAGTTAAAGCATAGTCAGAACAGTCCATATATCATTCACTTAGTTCAGTCCGTCCAGGGATTATTCATTTGCAAATTGCAGTGTCGAAAAAGAGAGGTCAGTACACTTACAAATATCAGTCCGGTGATATATCTCCTCGCAGTAGAGAGATATGCAAAACTCAGAAACTCCTCTCTTCTTATCAGCAACTCTTCAGTAGGGGAAAAACGCAGCTAACAAACCATACAATGTAATCCAATCCAGTAATTGTCAGTAATTGCCAGCAAACTGTCAGCGTCTCGTCAGCAGTCAATCAGGGTTCTTGCTCCCTCTTATGGTGGTTTCACACCACACCCAAATTACATGCTTTGCAGTTTTTAAAGTGACAGACACTTAACCTAACAATCATAGCTTATATATATATTATTTTACCCAAACTATGTTAGGTGACTTATGTTATACCTAACAACACAGGTGAGAGAATAAACCTAGGTGGCCATAGTGATGGCTCCAGGATGACAACTGGAAGTTTCTGTTGAGTTGAGCGAGAGGCTGAGCATTTGGGTGAAAGCCAGCAAGGAACAATGCACTCATTCCCAGATCCCATTGCTACCAGAACTGGTCCAGCCTCACCGTTGTGGTTTGCAGGCAGCCGGTGCAGCTGGCAACAGAATCAGACAGTGGGGAAGAACGGGGACTAGTCAGGGAGTCTGGAGAGGACTCGGACGAGGGTCCTGTGTCCAATTCAGAGATGGGGCCAGGACTATCTGGGAGTGGGGTGCTGCCTCCGGAGCCTCTGGAGTCTGGCAGCAGCGAGGTAGAGGACCCAGGGGAGCCTGTTCCCAGTGTGCATGTGCTCAGAGCTGCTAGAAGTCGAGAGCAGCTGAAACAAAAAGGGGTGATTCAGGAGTAAGGCTGGGAGATGATTGCCCCTCCCATCAGGTATAAAGGACAGGCAATGATGATGAAACCTTTGCAGGAAGCAAAGTCGTTTGCTCGGTTCAGATTCATTCTTGAAGGTCTTTGTACTTCGGTTAGTTTCTTTTCTAGTTCATTTGACACTTCTGTTATTGGCAGCACTTCACAAGAAAGAAAGGTAGGTGCTTATCTTGAGGGACTGTTTGAAATTCGTTACTCGCTGGGAATGAAAACAATTCCCAGTGTTGCAATAAAGCACTTGTTTTTAAAATAAGTGTGTGCGTAATTACAGTCTCAGAAGCTTTGGTCAGAACACGCGCTGCCCTGCAATGATCCCACCTCTTTCCCTTTCACAGGGTTTCCTCTCTACTGTGAGGGTGAGAAAGCAAAGCCATCACAGCTTTGCTCTCACAAGGACTGGGAAGAATGTTTGGAAAAACGACTGGCTCAGCTCATCAGCAGGGCTTTAGATTAGAAATGGAAGGAGAGGGTGACCCATCTTTAAGGCCAAACCCCAAGCACAAACCACAACACAATAAATCAGACAATTAAAAAAGGAAGTGTTGAGAAGGAGGTGGGACTCAGATATAAAACAGGGGACGTAGGAAGCAAACACGGGGTTAGTCATAATACGCTCAAATGCCAGTATGCTAATGCTCAGAGTTTTGGGAACAAACAGGAAAAACTTGAAATTCTAACGCATGAGAGCAGGCATGATATTGCATCATTACCAACATTTGGTGGGATGGAACCCTTGAGTGGAACTTATTGCTAGAAGGATATAAACCATTCAAAAGAAACTGACCCAACAAAAGAGGAGGAGAAGGAGTTGCTTTGTATGTAAGGAATCACTACATGTCTACAGAAGTACAAATACCAGGGATAAAAGCCCTCTTGAATGCATTTGGGTGAACATTAGAAGAAAAATTGCTACAGGTATATTCTACAGGTATGCCCAACCAGGCAGAGGATACAGATGAACTATTTGCTGGTCAGTTAAATAAGGTGTGCAAGAAACCCTGTAGCAATGAGGGACTTTAACTACCCTGACATCAACTGGGAGACAAAATCTGCACCAGGCTCCTGTCGTGCCCAGCTGACAACTTTGTCAGCCAAATGGTATAGGAGGGAAACAAAGGGTCAGCTATACTGCCTTTAACTCCTACTAACAGGGATCAAATGATACGACAGGTGGAGGTTGCGAGAACTTTGTTGAGAGAGTGACTCTGTCGCACTAGGATACGGTCATAGTACTCAACATAATGCAGGCAGAAACAATGGAACAAAATCAAACTAGTGTTCTAGACTCCAAGAGAGCTGACTTCGAGAAACTAAGACATAAATTAGGAAGGATTCCATGGAGATAAATCTTATAGGGAAAAACAACTGAAGATGCTTAGGAAACTCTGAAAAATGTTATTAAAGCCAATCAAACACAGTATGGTGGGGGGTGGGGGGAGAAAAGAAATAGATCCCAAATGAAACCAACATGGTTGCATAAAGAACTTTTTGACAGATCAATGGACAAAAAGAACAAGAAAGTAGTTATTATAAAATTGTATTTCAACATTCCTCCTCCTCATGTCCATGGAGAAATATAGATACTTCAGGACAATGAAAACAGGCATTCTCTCTGCCTGCATGGGGCAGATCACTCTCTGGGCTCCATTTAAACATAATTAGATCTTTTTTCCTTTATCTTCCCATATGGCCAGGTTAATTAGTTTTTACCAATTATCAAAACTGTCTTCCTTCCGCTTAATTTTTTTTCGACATGAAAGTTGCTGTGCTGGAATTGTATCAAATGAAGTTTTCCTGCTCCTAGTAGCCATATTTTTCTTTTTTTCACACCATCTTGATGTTGCCTCATCCAACACAAGGAGAAGGACGATTGGAAAAATATTCAGCTGCAACTTTGTACTTTCCTTTCATTTTAAACTCAGCAAGAGAAATACAGAAAAGCATCCAAAATGTATCCAAGGCTGTTGAAACCCAGTAAAAATGGAAGTCTTTTGCTACTAATGAAGGTATTTTTTAAAAAAATAAAATAAAATATCCTTTTTTAGTAAAAATAAAAATGTTTTACTTACTTGGAAGTCTTTTTCTTCAAGGATTTCCTTTTTCCATCTGACAAGGAAGGCAGCACAGACATACAGATGGAAGTGGGAAAAACCTTCGGGTTCAGACTGTTAAAATAAAGCATATATATATATATATATATATATTCAACATAAAAATACATTTGAGTAGATAACTCAATACTGATCAGAAAATGTTTTTGTTGTTTGCCTCATTTTTAACATGTAATTGTCACGATTAATTAGCGAATCAGATTCCAAATAAAAGCCTTTTGACTGGTGTAGAGAAAATAGGAATAAATAAAACTATGCTATCCAAGAATCACAAGCTTATATGAGTATATAAAAAGCATAATATCCACCAATAAGCTTTGTTATTGAGCATCAAGGAAACCTCCTGGCTTCAACTTTAGGGAAGAAAACTGCTGTGATTTTTCTTCATGGGCAAGTTTTGCTAGGGGAGAGTCAATGGCCTTCATAAATAAGTTCTTCTTAGCTTTGATGATTTCTGAAACAATGCATCATTCTATACCAGGAGTGTCAAACTCAGTTTCATTGAGGGTCACATCAGGGTTGTATTTGATTTCAGAGGGCTGGGGTGGGCGTGGCCAGCTTGACGTCACTCATGTCAGGGGCGTATATGGTGGCCTGAGCGCTCTACCAGCGTAAATGGGCTCCCAAGCTCCGTTTTTGGCTGCGATGGCCTCCTGCAACCCTCTGTCACCAAAAACGGAACTTGGGAGGGCCGCAGGTAGCCCTTCCGAGCTCCATTTTTGCTAGCAGAGACACCATGGCCAGTGCTTCATTGTTTTCAGGGTGGCCTCACAGGCCAGATCTCAGCAACTCATGGGCCAGATCTGGCCCCCGGGCCTTGAGTATGACACCCCTGTTCTATACCATCTTCCCTATTTTGCCCTGCATTTTGGCTGCATTCTTCCCTGGTAAGAAAAACTACGGAATGTAGTTTTGGGAGGAAATATCTAAAGGGTCTGTTATTAATCCCCAACCTATCAACATGAGCTTGCTGGGAAAGATCATTATTAAAGTTTCTAGAATCAGGAGTGATCAATATGACAATACATTCATAATCAAGTTATGTCCAGGAAATTACATAACAGAAGGATGCTCTCTTCTATAGTAAAAAAGAGCATGTCTTACCCAAAAGTCACATCTCATAAACAATTCAAAATGAAAAAAAAGTTCCTAATGTTTCATCAGAATCACAACCATTCTGCATTGTTGCAGAAAGAAGATGGGAATTAAAAAAAAGGACTGCTCTAGGAATCTGCCTCTTTGCAAGAATATTAACTATCTTAGACTTTTCTGTAACACACAGTAAGTCTTAGTTTCATGAGGCTATCTGGGTCTAAAATCAATTCCTCCTTTAACCTAACCATTGTCTGAGTTTGACAGTTCATACAACATTGGGTTCCTATCCCAATGCCTGACCCAATTATAACATGATATCTGTAGATGACCCAATTCAAATGGAACTTAACACCTCTCTAGAGTATAAGGCAAAGACTTGGAGAAGAATTAGGCCGTTGCTAAAGGGATAGCATGAAAACAGACAATAATCTATCCAAACCATAGAGAAACAGAGCTTTTAACTACTGTTACACCCAACAAAACTGACAGGAGATTCAGGGCAAAAGAAAAGCATAATTTTCAGAATTTCAAGCTGACTATGTAAGATGGCTTAAAATGGATTTTTGATCTGAACTAGTATATCTTTTATGTTCTTGGGAGCAGGAAAAAGAAGAAACCATTTTTTTCAGTCTTAATCCAACACCATCTGGCAAAAGTCAAAGAAACTGAGCAAAACTTCAGGAGAAACTTTGAATAATCCTTTATGCCAAGGCCTAAATACCATTCTCTCTATACAAGCTGTATCAAAGTTTTTTTTCACTCTAAGAAATGGAAATAAAATAGCAAACTGTGCCAAAGATCTAAATTTATTCTTGATATTTCCTGTTTTCACATTGTTTTTCAGTACCGTTTGCCTTGGCTCTTTTAAATTAAATCAAATAGGCTTAAGCATTCAGTTCATTAAAGGAAAATGCATATTCCCTTTAGATCTGAGAATTCATCATAGTTCAGAGATAAAACTAGGGTATAAAGCATTTCAAATGGATAGTCTTGGACAGTTTTGGAAATTGAGCAAAGCACCTAATGCATAATTGCCTTTCCTAACACCTGCTACCTATTATAACTTTCCATTTGCAGCCCTTGAAGTTACAAGCAGATTCATCTTTAAATGTATAAAATGGCAGGCCAATAGCTAAAAGCTGCTTAGAAATCAAATATAAACAATGACCTTGATTTAAATATTTTAGCAAAAGATCTTAAAAACAGATGTACAGCCTTCCAGAAGACTTATTCTGAACATATTAGGCGTGACTCTGAGTGCATCACCACAGAACCATCTGTCATCATCAATAAAAATCACTTAGACAGTTAACACCACAAATATCACATTGCCTTGCAAAAAGTTTTATCGCTCCCCTGGATGAAATTGAACCCATTATTTCAGACTCTGCCCTCAAAAATCTCATGAATTAGTCATGAATCTAGCTTGAGGGACAGAAGGAAGTATAGCAGAACATATTGTTATTACATTACATCCCACCACTTCAAAAGGAAATGTTATTATGAGGCTTAATGTTATATTGGTTCATAATTGCAATAAAACCTACTGTTATACCAAGAAATTTGCAGGCTAGTTTAAAGGGTCAATTCCCAATTGCAGTAAAACATATACACAGATTTTCCCTTTTCTAAAAAAAATAAAAAAATTTAGGACCCAATGCAAACACCTTAACAACAAATATCTTGATTCCTTTGTAGAACTCTTTATGCATTGTGCTACTAAAGTCTAACTATGTCTCCTTGGAGTAATAGGAGTAGTTGTTTTAAGTAGCTTTAAGTAATTGTGCGGGGTAGTTTGAAGACCAGCTGGAGACAGTTGTTCTGAAATTGGTTCAGGTGAATGGGTTACAAAAAGAAACAGCGCAAAGGAAATAGTAAAAGGGGTCTTAGGTGGAAAGTATTAATTGGCTACCACTTTTCATGAGCTATCAAATTCTGTCCATTGACTCATTCCAGTCATATCTCAGACCTTTTGCTGGTACGTTGACTTCTTACTGTGCAATTATGTCACCTGGAGGGAAAAAATATATCAGAACTGCAGTTGAAATAATCCTCCTGTGCTTAGGAGCCATAAGGAAGTGAATTGTAAGCACAAGCGAGGGTTAAGGAGTCCTCTCTACCATATTTTGAACCAGACACCCATTTCCTAAACATCTAAAGTTGTGATACAAGAATAAAGATCTAAAAGTTGTGACAGAAGACTGTAGCAGTCCTTTTCAGAAAAAGCAAAAGTCCAATGTTTCAAAAACTGCCATCTTTTAGGCTTCAACTCCAGAACCATAATGAAAATTTGCTATGATCAACAATTTGCTATAACTTAAGTTGCACATATGTAATCCTACATTATTTAAATTAGATTTCAGAAGGAAAAAATGCAAATTTCTTTAGTATTATCTTTCATACTGAAATACACAATCTGCAAATTCCTTTGAAGTGCACATTCTGCAATGTCCAAGTAACTTAAGCAACAGAAGTGGACATCCATAAAAGAAATAGCAAAATTCTGAAACTCTTTTCTATAATAGGAGGTCATTTGTAAGTTTTCTGAAAAAGCTTTTGCAGTGGGTGCTTCTATTTGACTACAACTTGCCGCAAAGTTCCACTTCCACACTAGTAAATAAACACCAAGGATTCAACAGTCCTGCTATGCAAGCAGAGTCACACAGCTGGTCCAGCATCCAGTTAATTCAATTGAAGGCTTCCCTTCCACCTTGCTTTCAAAATATAAAGTCATAATTGACAAAATAAACAGATGAACGAATGAGCTTATTTTGGAGGAGGTTTTCATGCAATACGCAGTTAATATATTTTTGTAATTCCCCATTTTCATTAAGAAAGCTATGCAGAAAGAAATGGTGGACAATAGAATTATATTTTCCCCTATCAGAACTATTATAGGAACAGCTAGAAATTGGTAAAACATAATCCCACTCCCTCTGCAAATTTACCTATGAGCTTCCCTGTTTAAAACTAGGTGCAATTCTGCCATTTATACAGACCAATAGTAAGTACAATGAGTAAGACATGAGCAATTGATAGTAAGAAAGAACTGATAGGGTCAGAGCCGTTAGACTGAATAATTTTTCTTTTATATATATTTTTGCAACTGCATTAACAATTGCAGTCTGGGCAGACTTAAAACAGCTCAATGTTCCTGTTAGGAGCCACCCACCTTACCTTCTGTAATCTGATTCTTTCCAGTTATGTTGGATTACAATTCCCAACATTCTGTTTGGATTTAATTCAAATGGAGCAGTCTGGAAACCCTGAGGTGATTTTGATTCTAGACAAACGGGTACAATTACCACTGGACTGCATCCTGCAATCTCTCTAGGCTAAAAGGTTCTCTGAAATGGATCAGCTGCAGACCAATTTAAGAATTACCCAGAATGTATCAGCTGCAAAACCTTTTTGTCAGCCTGTGTGTATATTCTCTCAGGATTAACATTCTGGGTATACATGTTCTTGTGAGCCAAGACAAAGTGATGGCACCCTCATACCCCATCTGATCCTAATAACATGCATTCCAATGAGTCATGAGATTCATATATGCCATTCTTTTCACCTAATTCAGATCTGCAGATCACAAGAAATAGAAGCTGAAAGAGTGGGAAACAGGGAGGTATTCTGTCAGAAATTAGTATTTTGAGTAGGCAGCTCCTGTTAGAGCAGCCAGGCTCAAGCTTCTGTTTCTAAGAGCAGATTGGGCTGAACGGGAGGTCCAACTACTCTTAGTGATCAGTCAGGAAGCCTAGAAGACAGATCCCTAAACCAGGCTTTGGCAGAGTGGCTCCTACAGGCCACAGAATCACTTAACTGACCCAAGACTTGCAAAATTAAATAATTACACACAATCCGAAAGAGTAATCAGAATATTTGGCAGGATGCATATTAAATTAAAATAGTTTTTTTAAGAATGGTCAAATTCTACCAAGTTTTTAAAAGTTTCTACGCTTTCATATGAGATATGTTTTAATATCCGTAACACTGTAGGAAGTCTGGTGAAAATGCCGCCAGCTTGAAATGGTTCCTAACCCATGATGTAAGCTTTCCCAGGAATATAGGCCTGAGGCTGACTGGTGTCTGTCAGGTATAGGACTTGTTAACGTTTGCTTGACATGAATAGAGGTGGGTATTCAGCCAGTTCGGACCAGTTCTGGAGAACCAGTAGCGGAAATTTTGAGTAGTTTGGAGAACCGCCAAATACCACCTCTGACTGGCCCTGCCCCCATCTATTCTCTGCCTCCTGAGTCCCAGCTGATCGGCTGGGTCTTCTTTGGTTGCTCTAGCACAGGAGAACAGAGCTGGAAAGCAGGTTAGTGGG
Source organism: Pseudonaja textilis (assembly GCF_900518735.1). The sequence continues at coordinate 53,875,034 of NW_020769308.1, read as the reverse complement.
GTGGTGAGGGAATGGAGATTTTACAATAACTTTCCCCCAGGAGTGGGGAGAGTATAGGGATTTTACAGAATCCTTCCCCTGTCGTGCCCACCAAGACATGCCACACCCACCAAGCCACACCCACAGAACAGTAGTAAAAAAATTGAATCCCACACTGGACTGCATTTACATTCATGATGGATTTGAATTAGTTTTATTATAATCATAGATTAATATTTATCATGCATGGTTAAGTAGGAAAAAAACGGTTTACAAGAAGTTATTTATATTAAACTATTTTCACCTTGCCTACGTCAAAGACATCCGCTCCACCTCTTAGTTAAAGGGGCCAAATGCTGCTTTTTTGAAACCAATTTCTATACTTCCTTTTTTTACACTGGGAAAGGCATATAGAAGTTCAGCCATTCTAATTTTAATGGAATTGTTTGATGGAGAAAAAGAACACCGTAACAGAACAATACACCCATGAGATTAAACACAGATCAGTTTTCGTCATCGTTTGTCACTGCATGAAGGACTGACAGCAGCATCCATAGATGAAATAAAACTAAATGTGGCATTATTAGGCCTTTTCAGGTAGCTTTTTGAACTACAGGTCAAACAACTCCAAGTAATTTTGTGTTGTTGTTTTTTTAAAGAAGAATGTAATCAGTTTTTCATGCTGTGGCATAATTCCTTACCCTAAAACCACAATTTTATAACTGCTTGCAGATTCAAGACTCTGCTGAGAAATGAACTCTAACAGAATAATCCTTACCTTGAATTGTTATCTCAATTAGCTAGCTCCACTTTAAAAATTAATACTCAAGTTTTTCCTTTGTTCTTTTTTTTGCCTTTTGTGTTTTTTTATATTTCAACTTTTCCAGATGAAAAAGTTTATCCTTTAAATGGACAAACACAAAAAGTACATCAGGAATAGATTTTATGAGATAATGGACTTCAAAACTAACTTTTTTGTTTTTTTAAAAGGCACCCGAATTATTTTTCTACTATTCAGCTGAACTAGAATCTACTGAATACTTCTCAGTGAATTTTTTCTAATATTATAAAACAGAATATTCTTGCATTTAAAAAAAGAGTTAGAATAAAATTTTCAAGGAAAGAATGCAAGTGACGTTAATCTAAAATTATGACTGTGGAAGTCTTTGAAATGACGTGGTTGCAAATCAGGAATGTACTTCAACAGAATGCCTGAATGTGGCACATTTGAGGCAATTCTGTTATTTTTGTCTGACTTGGCTTAGGACAAGAGTCTCTAACTTACTCTGTCAAAAAGCACAATTTAGCTCAGTAATATATCATGATCTCGATTACAATGGCAATGAGTGCACTATTGGAAGAGTTGAAGAGCCAGATTTTTAAGGGGGGCAGTCCCCATGTTATGTGATGGGATGTTAGACTACACAATACATTGGCCAATTCTTGCATTACCGTATTGCTGTGATGGCGAACCTATGGCACACGTGCCAGAGGTGGTACGCAGAGCCCTCTATGTGAGCATGCAAGCCGTCACCCCAGCTCAGCTGCGCATGCACGCATGCCTCCTGCCAGCTAGCTGGTCTTCAGGTCTCTGCCATGCATGCACAGGGGGACGGGGTCAGGGGTGGGATTCAAAAATTTTAACAACCAGTTCTGTGGACATAGCTTAGGTGGTGGACATGACTTGGTGGTCATGTGATTGGGTGGACATGGCTTGGTCATGTTATTGGCTGGGTGTGGCTAACTCAATGTCACTCACATCGGCGCACATCTCCTCGCCTGGCCTCCCATGACTGTGGGGATGCTGCAACAGTCGTAAGTGTGAAAAATGGTCATAAGTCACTTTTTTCAGTGCCATTGTAACTTTAAATGGTCACTCCACACAAGCAAAGTACCAGCAAAGGAGGGGAAAAAAACTCCAGAGAAGTTCCAGAGACAGGAAGTCTCATCCTGCCAAGAATGTAATAAGGGTTAACAGAGAGGCAGTTTCTGTAAGCAATACCAGAATGTTTCCTTCCTGCCTTCCTTACAGGATTAGGCCAGTGATTTCTTCTAACAACCGGTTCTCCGAACTGCTTAGAATGTTAACAACCAGTTCTAGTGAATAGGTGTGAACTGGTAGAATCCCATCTCTGGACAGCGTGCGTGTGCAGGGGGGACACACACATTGCATTTTGTGTGCTTTGGGCTCTCGGTGCCGAAAAGGTTAGCCATCACTACCCTATTGGATAACATGGAGCTACAATTCTGCCAGATCTTCAAAGCAGGACAGATCAGAAAACAGGCACCCAAGGGAATGGCAGAAGTGCTACTTTATGGATGTACAATATCACAACAGAAATTTGACAGACTGTTGAAACTTGTCCCATATTATTCCAACAAAATCAAGGCATGGTTATTTTGAGTTTCTTTCTCAGAATTGCTTCAGTCATTGGACTGTTCTCAACTTATGACTGCAACTGAGTCCAAAATTGTTAAGTGAAACATTTGTTAAGTGAGTTTTGCCCCATTTTACAACCTTTCTTGCCACAGTTGTTAAATGCAGTTGATAAATTAATAACCCAGTTGTTAAGTGAACCTGGCTTTCCAATTGACTTTGCTTGTCAGAAGGTTGCCAAAGGTGATCACATAACCTTGGGACATTTGAATCTATATTCACATATTGTCTGGGTTATCACCGCTTTCCATATTTGGGACATGCCAATCATGAATTTTAGATGCTTCCTTCAGAGCCACTTTTCAACCAAATTTTAATGGAGGTAAAGTATTTTAGGATTTGTTCAAATCATTTTAGTATACATGATTTTACTGACCTTTTAAAATATATCCACAATTATATCCAAATAAATATATCCACCTATGTTTTATAGTTTTATATCACCATTATCTTGCTAAATAAAATATTATTGATCAGGATCATATAGCAAAGAATAAATTTCCAAAAACAGTATTAGGTGTACCACAGAGACAATGGAAATATAGGAACCAGGCAGCCTGCAAATTGTAAAATATATTAAGAAAATATTCAAAAAAGATTTTATATACAGCATTCAATTTCTTGTCTCCATACTTTCTTCTAACAGAAAAAAATCAAGACAAACACAATTTGCATATTTTCTTTCAAACCATGCATGATCGAAAATCATTGAGGTCATAAAGGTATGCCAGGTCTTAAGGTGTATTTTTAGAAATATATTTACAATTGTTCACCCTCCACTGACATGCAATATATTCTGATCAAGTAAAATAATCTAGAAAATTTTATAAAGTCAAATCTTCGCCTACAATCTATCATGTGATCTCTGGCTAAAAATATTTCAAGATTTTCTATACAATAACACCTCACAATAAACAATTATCTCCAGCGCCCGGTAATAATGTAACAATAAAATTATTAATGGAAGTACTTTGCGGATGATAAATATGTAAGAGGGAAAGATAAAGCAAATTATTGGCAAAGCAATACTGGAGACAATTTTGATAACATGGTCTAAAAGGAACTGACTGATGAGAAGAATCACTGACTGATGAGAAGAACCACCCAATATGGCACCTTAATTGCTGGAATGATATTACTTAGCTCCTAAATTGCATCTTATAGGCAATCATCAGACACATTACACACACTTCTCTCTTAGAAGTATAAAACTTGTAAACTCTTCATAATAGCAAGAGAGATGAAATCACAACATTTCAGATTTACTCTAAGTTGCCATGGCATTTTCCTACCCCAGTAAGTGGAATATTTGAAGACATGTTTCTCAGCTGAGATGTTCTGTGTTGCTTAGAAATAAAGTTGTTCTGTTTCTACTTATTATAGAAAAGAATAGCAAAAATTGTATGGTGTTTAAAAGAGCTGTAAGGTGCATAAATACCTTACCTCTACTGTAAAATACCTCAGCATATTAAGTACCCTTTTCTTTTTATTGGCTCTCAAGAGTCAGGTGACTAGCTCTGGACATATCAAGCTAGCCTTTGATTTAAAGAACTTCCTGCTTCCCATTTCATAACCTATTTCAGTTTGGAAAAAAAATCAGCAGCTCTAAGAAATGCTATCATCAATCCAGGTTGCCTAGAAATAATCCAAAATTGATTCTGTATCTAAAGGAGCTGGAAAACTGGATTCTACCATACTGTACCTTAGTATAGCATTTCTCAGCTTTGGCAACTGTAGAATACAGTATGTGGATTTCAAACCCAGCATATTGGCTAGAGAATTCTGGGCGTTAAGATCCAGACAACTGAAAAGTTGTTAAGCTTGAGATAAACTACCTTACAATAGCATGAACAGTTAACATTTTTGTTTTTCACTATAACGGGATAAAAGCTGCAATAAACTTACACAGGAATGAAACATGCCAAATTTCACAGGAAATTGTTTTCAGAAACTGATTTTATAGGATCATGAGTTTTTATGTGGAAAGGGAAGGAAATTAAATGTGCAAAGATTACAACTATGGTAATAAAAGACATATATTCAAAGTTTTTTTATGGACAGAGGAGTGTAATATAGCTTCACCTACCTCTTTCTTGAGGTAGAACTATGAAATAATAACTCATTGTATTTCCACAAAACAAATCCACCTTTAAGCCAGTTGGTAGCTAAGACACAGTAGCTCACAAAGCATTTCCATATGAAGAACTGGAGCAAATAATAAAATTAAGCATCTCCCATCTCTAATACTGAAGTAAAGATGATGGCCTCATTCCAAGGGCAGATTCTGAGAACCCAAAATCTGTCCTGTCCTGTCGTTCTTTCTTTTTCCAAGGACTGGAAAAGACAGACAACAATTTAGCATGTTGCTTTATATCTGCCCCAATAACAGACTATTGCTCTGAGAGTTAGCTCACCATCCTAGACCTAGCAAATCGATGTAGATCAGGGGTGTCCGACCGTGGCAACTTTCAGACTTGTGGACTTCAACTCCCAGAATTCCTCAGCCAGCAAAGCTGGCTGAGGAATTCTGGGAGTTGAAGTCCACAAGTCTTAAAGTTG
>NW_020769308.1:53805021-53869959 GCF_900518735.1 Pseudonaja textilis | reverse complement strand
AGTCCACAAGTCTTAAAGTTGCCACGGTTGGACACCCCTGATGTAGATGATTAAATAAACCTTTAATACTCAGTCCTTAAAGCAAACAAAAATCCCCCAAAATCTATTAAGTGGCATACAACTTTTGCCTCTCACCATACATTCTTGCACTGATTGAGATGAGGGGTCAGCGAAGTTGCTCTTTTTCTGGTTGCTGCCAAGCTCCAGACTAAGTTCCAAGGCAGGAATCTTACCAGGGTATGCTACTTACTATTGTTTGTAGACTTGGCAACTGATAAAGAGCTCTCTTATTGGCTGTATTAGCTGTCAATCTCAAAACTTTGTATCTGGCTTTAGTTTGCTGGTTTGGTTTTTTTTTAATCTCAGGGAGTCTCCAAACTTGGTAACTTTAAGACCTCTGGATTTCAACTGCCAGAATTCTCCAGCCAGCCATGCTTTGGTGAGCTAAGAGTTTGGAATAGGAAGAGGCTACCTCTGGACATCAGAAGCCTCCTAAAAACACCAGGATACATAGCTCAATGAGATAAATGTTGGATACTTCTGAGTAAACTCAGAGTGATTGAATTAATGAGCCCCTCTCTCAAATTGGGAGAATTGGGATAGCTAGTTCAGCTTCTTTCATCCTCCTGTTTTCATCCTATTTCTCTTTCTTGCTTACTCACTCACTCTCTCATATATACATAGGTATCCTTATGGCATATCTCATTGTTATCACATATAATTTGGAGAATAGGCAAAATTGGAGTTTTATGGAAGCCCAAATTCATTCATTTCAGCCTGAATTCATTATAAGAGAGTAAATTATAAAGCATACATAAAATATACTGTCAATGTATCTACTTTAATATGAAGATAGATTATGGAGAATAAATCTGAGAAAAGTTCAGATGTGTTCTAATCCATATTCAAACTCATCTGTAGCTGAGCTTTATAAAATATGTGTGAGCTGTAATTTACAGTTAATATGAAAGCAGAAAATGTGATTCACTTTCCATGAACTTCTGCACTGCAACCTGTAAATACCCCATATATGTACCTATGGCACCACCATATGAGGTTATAATTCATTTGAGTGAATTCGCTATTTTCATATATAAAACAAATAATCTGCAGGGCAGGGCAGATTGTTTGAGGAGTGCTTTGTCTGTAAATTGCCCCTCTGGATATATGGCTTGAAAGCAAGAAGAAGCCACAGCTGTTTCAAGTTTTGATTGGATGCTTAAAGGCTCTCTCATTATAGGGTTTGCACAGTCAACCATGACAGTAAAATAAGATTATCTGAGTTTTCCCATTGTACACTTAGTTTTTCAATGTATGATGAAAGGCCTTTCATCATACATTGAGAAACTATCTATAATCAAACTAATTTTTCCTTAGTAAATTTCACTTTATTCAAATTAACTCTTTCCTAAATATAAGAAAAAAGGCTTAGCATTAAATACAGCTCAGATATCACAACAAATATGAACCTGAGTTATAAAATTGTCTGATTTGTTATTAGTCAGGAAAGTGAAGAGTTCAATATACGGACACACAAAAATACCTTTAATTTCTTTAAATTGAACTGTCATGAGCCATCTAGAGAGAAAATGTCAGACAGCCAAGAGGAAATGAAGTTTTAGAACAATACAATCAAAATTATAAGAATACTTGAAAAGTGAGGATGAACTATAAGTCACAAGCTTGTTACACCAACGATTAAATGCAGGTCCAAAATAAATAAGATTCACTCATTTCCTACTAAAAGGCTTGCTCCAAAAACAGTGGCAGATTGTCATAAAGCAAAACTGGTTAGAATAAAAATATGGCATTCCTCAATGTTTAGTACCACTGTTTTACATTAACGTTCATTTTGTAATATATTTTGTTTTAAAAATATAGTTTTTAATTTTAAAACTTTTTTTTATTATAGGCTACGTTTAATCAAGAGCTGGTTATTTCAAATCCTTAAGGTGGACACAGTGGGTGTAAAAGAACATTGAATCCTCCCCTGAGACTAAGGAATGTAGGGAAATCACATATTGTGTGAATTTACACATAACCCTATAAAACACTGTCGTTAATAGTCATTAGCAGGTTAGAAGAAAGAGAAGTACCAGCCAGCAAAGAAAGGAGGAGATAGAGGGGTCCTAATTTTACTTTTACTGAAGAAAAAGCCAAACCTTATTGTTTTGGATGAAAGAAGACTAGAATGTGATAGACATGCTGTTGCTAGAGTTTAAACTGCTTGCTTCCAAATGACATTTTCAAAGGATTCCATTTAGTTACATAGGAAACCTGCCTGGAAGGCTTCTAAGGCTTCTACATAACTGATTCTACCTTACTTTTTGGAAGGGCTGTGAAACAGAATCCTCTAAAACTGTAAGACAAAAGGGACTGACGTATGGCTGGAAGATTTTGTCTCTGATAGAGACGAGGTTGGGTCAACCTGGGAGGAGATGCACTTCCAAGAAGACAAATGAGCAACAGAGCAAATCAGGGCTGCTGAAGACTGCATTGTATGATAAAAAGAAATCTCCTGAAATCTGGCTGATTTTGGTCAGTGATGGAATGGGCAAAAATCTGTAAAACAGAGTTCATTCTAAGAAAAGAGAAAGACATTGCCAAACACATTGGCTCTACAATCTCTTGATGCAGATAGAATAATCTTGCATTTGTACAATCGGACCCGATAGCCACAGATGCAATATCTGTTTATTGGATGACCACCCTAGCATGTGTCTACGCTGATCAGCAGGGATGGTGTCATGTCCAGACATGGATGGCAAGGATGAAGAACAGAACCAATGCAAAGTTGTAAAAGGGGATACAAAACTTTGTAGACTTTGTGGTTTTTATACCACTTCTTTTTTATATGCAACAGACTACAACAGAATTGCCTCAAGCAATCTGGATAGCCTGATCATAAAGACAGTCTTGGAAAGCTATGAGGGCTTCCAAACTGCAGAATTAGAAGGTCTTTATTTGTTGGAAGATTATGTGCCTGCAGAAAGCACAGTGAATGCAGAGGGCTCATTAAGAAAGCTCTCATTCTGAACACAAATGTATCGGTTGTGAGTAAACGTTGAAAAGGGAAGCACAAAACTAAAATGCCCAATAAAATTGCCTGAAATCAATAGCCAGTGGGATTTTTTTTTAAGCTGAGTAGAAATGAGAGGAAGAGATGCTTTATAACTGCCTCCAAGAAGTGAAGCAGAACTACCGCACTTGTAGGTGATAGATGTGAAGGTGAATGGACCCAACAGCTAAAGCCACAGCTGCTATACAGCTCAGTAATTAAAGAATATGGGCTTAGTCTCTTCATAAACATCAAAAAAGAGCCAATAGAGACTGGACAGTGTAAGAATTCATCGACAATGGAGCTATTGAAAATGGCGTTGGTAATGCCTTGTAAAGTACAAAGGAACCTGAGACAGTCGGAGCTGGAATTAGAGAAGTTCTTTATTCCTTTCTTTTCCTTTTTTGCACTGGTTGAAATCAAACAGGGAAGGCTACTCCGAAAGCTCTGAATTCTCAATGGGCAATTTCCTCAGTGCTGACAATGGAACTGACCACAACAGAATATTCATCGTGGGAGACAGAAAATGTGGTTCACCTCTCAAAGATGAGATTCATCAGGCAGCAACCCAGAAGTCAAGAACTGAATATTGACTTCTTCCCTATGATTGGTATGGACCTCCGTATTTCATTGTTTTGGGGCAATAACACAGATTGGCAAGGTAAGGAGAAAACGCTGAAGGGTATGAATAATTATGTCAAAACTGTGACAACAAAGATTGTAATAATTTTCAAAATGTTAGCAGAAAGGAGAAAATGGATAAAAGATTCATACCAATACAGAGACACATTTTTTTCCTAAGGTTATATGTACATTTTTACCGCAGAATAGCAAAAATAAAGAATATTTCTAGTGACTTTTTTTTTTTGGCTGCTAGCTAAAGTACTATGCTTTTTCAAGAGCAAAGAAGGGCATAGTTGCATAATTATCTATAACTGTGTTCCAAAGACTATTCTACACTTTCCATCTCTTTAGCTGATGAATGTTTTAACTGGCAATTTAAGAGTGAGATTTTTTTTATTCCAGTGCTCACCTTTCAACTACTTTGCACCTTTACATCAGACTTGCAGTTGACGTAACTGGAAAATTGTATTTATTCTCATATTACATTTATCCATAGTTACTATGTGTCTAACATATAAAATTAAGCCTATGCTCATTTGAAACAAACTAAAGAAAATGTCTATATTTATTTGCTATCAGGACAAGACAACTAGATATTTAATCATTCAAAAATAAAATTGTTAACAGCCACCAGTAGTAATTCAGATGCATCCCAAAAGTCCAATTATAGATAGTACTCAATTTACAACAGTTTAATGAAGGTTCAAACTTATGACGCAATTAGAACAGTGATTTATGACTTGTCCTTGAATTTACAACTGTTGCATCAACCCATCCATGGTCACGTGATTGGAATTCAGGCATTTGACAACTGGCTCACGTTGATGACCAGCTGCAGCAGCATCCTGTAAGTCACATGATTACAATTTGCAACCTTTCCAACCAGTTTCTAATGAGGAATGTCAACTGAGGAAGTCGGATTCACTTAATGACAAGTGTTTTGTTTTAAAGAGGGGTGTCAAACTCACGTCATCATGGCATCATCACATGATGTATCGGGACTTTTTTCCCCCTTTGTTAAACCAGGCCTGGGCCTGGCCAGCACGTTACGCATCTGTCCCGGGGGCAGGGAGTTTGACAGCCCTGCTTTAAGGGAATAATGTGGTTCCCTTAATGTCCACAGTCAAAATAGTCATAAAATCAGACAGTCACATCCTGACTCACTTAATGATTGTATCACTTAGCAACCCAAATTCCAGTCCCAAAACTAATCATAAGCTGAGGATCACTCGTTTCAAAGGTTTGGAAAATAATTTTTGCTCTTATTCACTTGTTTATTTACTGTTGAAAAAAAGTTCAACAGTTGTCAAACACACAATTGACTGATTAATTTAATTAATCTTTACAGAACTGAATTGTACTGTATTTCTGTCTAAAAATATTTGAGGGGCTTCTACAAAGATGAGGGAATCAAAATATTTTCCCATGCACCAAAAGGCAAGACAAGAAACAATGGATGGAAACTAAGCAAGGAGAGAAGCAACTAAGGAGAAGTTTCGTAACAGTGAGAGCAAACAACCAATGGAACGGCTTGGCTTCAGAACTTGTGGGGTCTCCATCACTGGAGGCTTTCAAGAATAGACTGGACAGACAATGGTATAGGGTCTCCTGCTCAAGCAGTGGGTTGGTCTAGAAGACCTCCAAGGTCCTTTACAACTCTATTATTCAATTATTTTGTGTTCTATAAAGATTATTTTTTAGGAGCTGTTGTTCAGGTCAGCTGTTCAAATGAACTGAGACATGTAGTTTTTAAAAAGACAATGCTTGACATGGTTGTGGAATACTATGGGGGTTCGCTAACTCACCATTTTAGTCGTCACTCATTCTGCTGAATATTTCTGAATAAATTAAGTAGCTATTTTTTTCTCTTTCAAAACAAGTAGTGCTTTTCAGATACAGGTAGTCCTCGACTTACGGCCACAATTGAGCCCAAAATTTATGTTGCTAAGTGAAACATTTGTGAAGTGAGTTTTGCCCCATTTTACAACCATTCTTGCCACAGTTGTTAAGTGAATCAAAGCAGTTGTTAAGTGAATCTCGCTTCCCCACTGACTTTGCTTGTCAGAAGATCGTAAAAGGTGATCACATGACCACAGAACACTGCAACTGTCATAAATATGAGTAATTGCCAAGGTTCTGAATTTTGATCACATGACCAAGGGGATGCTACAGTGGTCATAAGTGTGAAAAACAGTCATAAGTCACTTTTTTCAGTGCCATTGTAACTTTGAACAGTTATTAAATGAACTATTGTAAGTCAAGGACTATTATACTATTATTTCCTTTGCAGGCTTTATTTTGATTTTTTTTTTTAAAAAAGAGCATTCTTAAATACATCAAGTTGCACTTTACATTTTTTTAAATGTACCTTAACGTAAGTTGTTTTTTTACTCGACACAGTAAAAAACAGTAAAATACTAATAATATTATTTATAACCCAAAGTTTAAGAAAAAAAACAAGCCTCTCCAATAATAATTTGCTCATGCATTTCACTTCCTGAAGCAAAATTTTAATGGTAATTATTTTGTGGATTTTTTTTTTCTGAAAGTGCAAATAAATCTGCAAAGATTCCTCACAGATAACTTTCAGATGGCAAGTTAATGACATTTACTTCAGAGGGTATGAACTATAAAATTAAGTTCTCTCCCATTAAGCCTTCATGCCGCTACTATTATTGTCTATGCACATGTCTTCATGGTTTTTTATTAATTTTATATGGCTGTTTAGTGCTTTGTATTTCTGGTGGACAGAAGAATATCTGCCAAGGAAACTTCAAAATTTGCTAAGAAGTTTAGTTAAAGAAAAAAATCAGATGTACAGGAAGATATTCTTTTGAATCTATAGATTTCCCATATTCAGCTAGGGAATGTTAACTCATAATGCGTTTTTTTCATTAAGATAAAAGATTGTTATGGAGAAAAAACTAAGTGGATTCTAAGAATCAACACTGGCTTGATGGCACATGACCAATCAAGCTATACTTTATAATATATTGAGGTATGTGTACCTAACCTTTCCATCAATAAGATAGAAGAATCTGTATAATAACAAGAATGTGGCCAGGAACTACCATCCACATATATTACTTTTAGAAATAAGATATTATCTATTGGTGCCATTAATATACACAAGGAATCTGAGGAAAACTAGTATAGTGGAACCTCGGGTCACGAACGCTTCTGTTCGCAAGCAAATCAGGTAGCGACCAGAATTTTTGCTTCTGTTTTGCTTCAGGTTACGAACAGATCTTCGGATGGCGACCAAGCAAACCTGAAAATCACCATGGGGGGTGTTTTTTTGCTCCATGAATGCACAAACCGCCATGCTTCCGGTCACTACCAAATCGGGTTGCAACCATAGTTCTGGAACGGATTATGGTCATGACCCGAGGTTCTACTGTATCTCTTTTCTTGAGTTACCAGCTACTGTAGGTTCCAATGATGGGGCAGGGAAGGAAGAGACTGATTTAAAATGGTATCATTGACCACTTGTAAAATCATATTTTTAAGCCTTCAATAAAAATAGAGCCAAAAATTACAGGTCAAGACCTTAAACTTATTCTTTATTTTTCCCTTGGAATCTACAATATTTTCTGGTACTTACAACATATGAGGCTGATATGTCCAAGCATTTAGCCACGGTATCATAAAAAATGGTGTTGGAAGATATTATCCTATCGAATTGCAGACAATTGCAGGCAACTCTGCTGGCCAATTTCGAAGTCAACGTTAAAATCCCTACAAAGGAAATTTTTCAAGCACCCAAACAGCAGTTCTAACTAGGTTAAAATAAGTACAGGAAGGAGGAATCGTGTTTCAAAACAGCCTGGGGTGCTTAATTGCAGGGTCAAAGCATGGTTCACCTGGTATGTGTCCCAAAGCCTTATGGTACACCGCAGGGGGATTTCTCTCATCAATAAGTTATTCATCCAACGGAAAGCAAATTGAAGGTATTTCACTTCATATTGTTCTATGTGTTTATGTACTTGGTCTGAAAGAAGAAGAAAAAAAGAGCAGAAATAAACTATTGATGATATTTATATAACTGTCACAAAACAGTGTAATATCATATATGTTCTCTACATATCCCCAAATATGGTTCAGAAAATTCTCCATCCCACCTCTTCTGGAATATAAGCAGGAACTAGGAAGGTAAGATTTTGTTCCGCTATTAAACAAATGTCGACTAAAGGAACGTTAATATATTACTAAACTCTTAATTCATAAATGCAGTTATATAATTTCACATCTTATTTATTAAATTTATCTATGTTGCCCGTCTAACTATTGAACAATGTATCAGGATTACGTAGGAAATATAAATTTTCAGATAGCTGTCCAGACTTTTTATTATTATTCAATTTTACCCCATGTTCATTTATATACATAGTGTCAACTCAAGGCAGTTAACATACTTAATACTCCTGCCTCCTGTTTTCCCCGTAACAATTCTGTGAGGTGGGTTGGTATGAGAGATAAAAAGTGGTCCAAAGTCAGCCAGCTGGTTTTCATGAGGGAGCTAACACCAACTGCCTCTCAGCCTTCATTTGACTATCTCCGGTATCAGAACACCCACAATTCCAGCAGGCAAGCTGTTTGGTTGCTTAATAGCTGTCATGACCAGAAAATTCCTCCTAATTTCAATTATTTCATTTCCCTCCCTCCCTCTCCTTGCAGGCTTCCATCCAGTGGTTCTAGTTCTATTCGCAGGTACTTTAGAAAATAAATTAACACCCATTCTCCTGTAATAGCGGTGGTTAAATAAATTACAGAAGCCTTTTCATGATTTGCTTACATTACATAGAAACTAGGATATAAGGTAAGTTCCCTTTCTATAAAGTCCAAATTGCAATACGTAGTTTTGTTCCTGTTATTTGCTCTATAATTCAATTGTAACCTTTCCACACACACACCCCAGTGATAGTAAAATAAAAAATAAAAAAAGGACACCATCATTTCTGCAGTGTTTTCACAATGTACAGGCAGTATAACAAAAGCATATGCTACCATTACATTTATAGGTAGTCCTCAGTTTACAACAGCAATTAGAACCGGGATTGCTGTTGCTAAGCATTGCAGTCATAAAATGTCATCATAATGGGACTCTCAGCAATTTCAATCACTGTAACGGAACTGATCAATGACCTTGGGGAAATAGAACACAAAACATAGAATAAAGGGGCTGGAAGGATCTTAGAAGTCTTTTAGCCCAACCGCCTGTTCAATTTGAACCCCCTGTTCAAGCAGGACTTTATACCATTCCAGACAAATAATTGTCCAATCTCTTCTTGAAAACCTCCAGTGATGGAGCACCTACAATTTCTGGAGGCAAGCTGTCCCACGGATGGTTCTAACTGTCAGAAAATTTATCCTAAGTTCAAGGTTGGATTTATCTTATCTTCTCTGTGAGATAATTAATGCATCTCTAGTTCTTCTCTTTGTTAGATTAGGCATACCCAGTTCCTTCGTCCTGGAGTTTAGACTCCAGATCCATTATCTTCTCTGTATTCTTTCTTTCTAGGATCTCAGCAGCTTTTTTGTATCATGGTGATCACAATTGGATGCAATAATCCATCTGTGGTCTCACTAGTGCTATATAAAGTAACATCACTTCATGTGATCTTGATGTTAACCCTTTATTGACTCAGCCGAGGGCTACATTGAACTTTTGGGAGGCTGGCTCTCGTATACTCTTTGTTACTTGGTAGCCCATTAGGACACCTCCTAGATCAGTGGTCCCCAACCATTTTTGTGCTGCAGCCCGGTACCGGCATCACAAAATCATCCGCGGCCCGGTACCGGCATCAGCACGCATGGCAAGGCGAGCCAAGTGACCGGCCAGCCAGCCGTCCCCCGCTTCTCCCCGCCACCTTCAACTCCTCCTTTGTACCTGTGTCGATGGGCTTCACGACGGCTTCAGGACGGTCGCTCGGCTCGCCTTGCCATGCGTGCTGAAAGAATCCTCGTGCCTTAGTTTTGTTCGAAGTCGCCCCCCCCCTCGTGAAACTAAGGCGCGAGGATTCTTTCAGCACCCAAATGCCACTTTCTACCCGGAAAAGCTCATCGGAAGCACTTTTTCATCAAAACAAGATGGCGGCGCCCAGCAAACCGGCGGCCTGGTAGAAATTGTTCCACGGACCAGTACCGGTCCGGGGACTGGTGGTTGGAGACCCCTGTCCTAGGTCACAGGTGTCAAACTCGCCGTGTCACATTGTGGTCATGTGACGTTTCATGACGTTTTCCCCATTCGCACAGCTAGGGTGGGCGTGGCCTATTCGTGGTGCATCCGGCCCGAGGGCCACCTATTTGACATCCTCGTCCTAGATCCTTCTCATAGTTACTACTGTTGAGTCAGACACTACCTATTCTATACCTGTGCATGTGTTGTTGTTTTTTCTTACCCGAGGGTAGGACCCAACTTTTCTCGCAACTGAATTGAATTTTGTTGTAAGGGACGATCACGTAAGTGTGGGGATACAGCAACTGTAATAAGTGTGAGCCTGTTGTCAAGCATCAAATTTGAGGTCAATTTTGTTGTAAGTACTACTTGTTCAGGGCCATCACAACTTTCAACTATCCCTGAATGAATGTTTATAACTCAAGGGCAATCATTAGATAGCAAATTATAGTTGTTTATCTACCCAGAAGTAATTGATAATCCTATACTTAATTTTACAGGTTTCTAAATTTTGAACTTTCAGACTACTACTCAGAGAAAAGTTCATCACTATCTTTGTTACACATAGCGTATTTGTGGTACGAGAGAGAACATTTATCTTCACTAAGAAATGCCATAAGTAAAGACCAGATATTACTGATTAGTAAATTTATATTGCTTCCAACTAAATATTATCATAAGTTAATTAAAGCTTTAGTCATGATTAAAACAAATAGGCAGCAACTTCCACTTATTTATATAACAATTATCAGAAAATCTTGTGGATAATAAAACCAGCAAACCAAGGCAACTTAAATGTTTCAAATTTATTTTAAAGCAAAACAAAACGAAAAGAAAAATATTGAATTTCCCATGGGCTTTTCTTTATTACTTTTTAACATATTGAAAAATGGACAACTAAATGCAAAGCTTTTAATTGTCATTTATTTGATAATATATGAACAAACCATAGAAAACGCACAGTATGAAAAGATTCATTCCTCTTTTTTCAAAAGTAATTGTGAGCAGATGTTATTTCACTGATAAAGGTAATTTGGTTGGCAATAATTCTTAATTTAAATTTTCCATGTCATTGAAAGAAAGCATGCAGATGTAATAAAAGGCTTGGCAGATGTAATTATTGCCATCTTTCAGACTTAGAATTTTTCCAAAGATACTTATGCAGCAGTTTGCAACAATAAAATTGTGCTAAATCTTCAAGAAATAATAGCACTTGTATCAAAATGAAGAAACACAAGTGATTTTATTTTAACAGTCTTTTCAGCACTTTTACATCTTATATAAAACTACTGGAAATGTTTGAAGTAAGGCGTCCATTTTTTAAAAGAATGGTTAGAAACACACCATTTATATCATAGATTTGCTGTATTTGGGTTTAAGAGGTAACGTGTTTATGCAAGTGCATGATATGTTTTACAAACAATTAAATAATGACTCCATAATTTATCCTTAAACAGACTATGTGAAAAAAAACAATGTTTAGTTAAAATGGTATCTTAACTTACTAAAAACATTGTATTCACTAGATAAAATACTTCTAATATAAAGTACTGCCTGGAGTTAGAACTTAAAACTTGGGCAATTTCAGGCAGTGTGAATTTTGTTTGTTGTGTGTCTTGTTTAAGCCAACTGCCTCTCCTGAGTCTCTGAAAGTAAAAGTGAAACCCTCGTTGTTATAATCAACAGATTGTCCAATGGTCCAGGAATAGTCAAATGGTAAAGAAATGGACTAAATGTTGGAATACCAATTTCAAATGTGTCCAGGAACATTACAAAATGCTTTTGCCCTATACATCTCCACCGAATGTGTAGAAAACCTTCCTTTGCATAAAAAGACCGAAACAATTCTGAAATAGAAGCATCTATTTTAAGTTGGATTACATGTATTCCTGAAAGAATTAAGAAAGTTTCATCATACATCCCATGTAAAATGACCTTCAAGGGTATATAAAGCTATGTATGTAGCTTTATAAGGTTAGCTAATGCTCAGTTCTGAAAATGCTGCAAAAATGTTTATAGGTTAAATTCAACTGGTCTTGTATTTTAACAATTTGCTTGGTAGCCATAGATAATCAGGAATTCCATAGGGAACAGCACATACTGGGAAAGTGATAAGATTTTTCTATTGCTCCTTTAGCAATCCAGTTGTTGTTTTTTATGCCATCCTTATAGAAAAATTCAGAACATAAATAAATGCAGCAGCGAAAAGAGTTAAGATGGATCGTTCTATCCATCCCTCAAGTCGAGTAATGCTCATGTATCTATATTCAACATATGTTTTTGGTAGGATGGATTTTTTTTTAAATAAATAGAATAGAACACCTTTATTGTCATTGCATTTCGCTCTCTGGTTTTTTAAATAAACAATAGTAGTTCCTACTAACAAAAAGATCATAGATTTGTAGAGTAGTGGGATTCAAAAAAATTTACTACCTGTTCTGTGGGCATGGCTTGGTGGGCGTGGCATGGGAAGGATACTGTAAAATCCCCATTCCCTCCCCACTCCTGGGAGAAAATTACTGCAAATTCCCATTCCGTCCCCATCCCACTAACCTGCTTTCCAGCTCCGTTCTCCTGTGCAGGGCAACAAAAGAAGACCCAGCCGATCAGCTGGGACTCGGTAGGCAGAGAATAGATGGGGACGGGGCCAGTCAGAGGTGGTATTTGCTGGTTCTCTGAACTACTCAAAATTTTCACTAGAGGTTCTCCAGAACTGGTCAGAACCTGCTGAATACCACTTCTGGATTTGTACAATTGTGTACAAATGATGGGCTGCAGTAATCAATCAAAATAATATAGGATTAAAACATGAAATTACCATTTTATTTCAAACTCCAATAATGAACTTTATATTGAATTTCCCTAGCCCAGGAAATTAAATTCAATTGATACATTTAATTTTACTGTCTGAACCAACAGGCACTACAATCCCTAAACTCCATAAACCAGAGAGGAAAATCAAATGATACAGGCTTTGTAAAAACGGCTTGCGGTTTTATACCAGGAAATGAATTTGATCATGTTCAATAAAACTGAGTTTTAGATCAGCAAGCTTTTAATAAACCTCAGAAAAGTAATTAAAATAGTTTGCCTTGTAACACTTTTTATACAGTTTAAAACAGCTTTGCTTATAAATATTGTAATGCAACAAATCCTTTGGAACTGAAATCTTGATCCACCAAGATAAAAAAAAAAACTCTTTCATAAAACGACAACATATGCCTGTGATTCTAAGAGTTGCACATTTATTATAAGTGATCTGTAAAATGTATGATGAGGAGAGGGAACCCTAACAGGCAATAGAGACATTATGCCTCAGTTCATAAAGATTCCATGTAAAATTGTCTTGACAACAGTTTTTCTCAGTAAGTTTATTAAGATAAAATTACATTAAGATAATTAAATGTTGCTTAATTTTTCAGGATGACCTTTTATCACAATGAGAGCCAGTTTTATTCAATCATACATACATACATACATACATACATACATACATGTATGGTATTCAGCTTTGTTCGGGTATTTTCCCACGTCCTTATAGTTGTGCTTTTAAAGTTGTAGCAACGTTTCGGCAGAATCTCATCTGCCATCATCAGGCTTCTGTGTTGAGTTCGTCTGTGAGCCAGACTTTTACAGTTGTTTCAGTTTTAAATTTGGGGCTAGCCTACTGCTGTGCCAGAATGGTTTTTTCTTCATCCTGATTGGTTGAGAATCTTGGTCTGTGTTTATTGGTCTTGGAGTTTGCTGAATGAATAGAAGAGATGATTCCACCAGACTGCCAATTCTTTGGAAGCCTGCACTCACAAACAAAAAAAATCTCTACACCACAAGCCAGGCAAACACCTGGATACAAATAGATCCCCCCTGATACCTCCAGCTCAAACACACCACAACCAGGCACCCAGATGTAACCTAGCTTCCTAATAAATGATAGCCATCCATTTACTCGTAGCCAAGCTACACTAAAAGCCTCCAATACAGGAACACAATGTTGCCAGCCAATCAAGACAAAAAAAGACACAAAACAGACAGAAGATATTAGAAACACCAATCAAGCAGAACACAGCAAACTCCAAGACCAATAAACACAGACCAAGATTCTCAACCAATCAGGATGAAGAAAAAACCATTCTGGCACAGCAGTAGGCTAGCCCCAAATTTAAAACTGAAACAACTGTAAAAGTCTGGCTCACAGACGAACTCAATACAGAAGCCTGATGATGGCAGATGAGATTCTGCCGAAACGTTGCTACAACTTTAAAAGCACAACTATAATGATGTAGGAAAATACCCGAACAAAGCTGAATACCATACATATAAATACCCATGAAAACTTAAGAAAACATAGATAGATATAGATATAGATATATAGATATAGGTATTCCTTCCTTAGGTTTGAAAGCTGTTTGCATGATTTTGGACGAGTGACTGTCTCTCACCAACCTACCATAAGGTTTGTTGTTATGGGGTATATAAAGGCAGGAGTATTCTGTATGTTCACTGCCTTGACAGACATATATAAAATGGGGGGGGGGGGATAAAAAAATGACAACAACAGCAATGTAATCCCTGAGAAGCACTTCACAGGTGGACAAAAAAGTCAAATCTAATCTAAGCATTTGGATGACTGTGCAAGAAATAATAATAATATCAACAACAATAACAACAACAATAATAATAGTGGGTATCCTTGCATTTGGACAGGCCTCATTGACATGCCAGGCATTTTTTAGATTTTTAATTTATCAATGTGGTCCTTTCCTCTCAACATGTTATACAGGCCTATTTTAAAGTGATTTTCGTTAGTACAAGTACTAACTGTTTCCAACTGTTAGTAGTAGGTTTGCCATGCTCTCTTTAAAACTCATTAAAAATAATTCTTTAAGCTCTTAATTGTACTATTGGTTAGAGTTTAACTCCTGTATATGCCTTTTTTGTTATGTTTTCCAGGCTTTTTCCCTAATTATTATTATTTTTATTCTGTATAAGGGTGTCACAACCTGTGGTCACAACAATAGATTTGTTGATTACTATGGTACTGTTCAAGCTTCTAACTGAACATTCTCCAAAGGACACAATTCCCCTTAGCTTTTAAGGCTTACCATCAATCCGGCTAACAAGCTCTTCCAACATTTTTACTTTCTTCTGAATACCAGGCTGAGCAAAGGTATAGTTATCCTAGAAGACAAAACATTTTAAAAATTACCAGTTGACCAAGAGAGATAAAAATGGCGCTTCAAAAAAGTTCACCTACTTAAGTGAATATTGCATTTCTAGATAGCATCTGCTTTCAGTTCCTCTCACCTTTGATAAATGACCAACAACAAAATAATGAAGTTAAATAATGAAGTTACCAAGAGAAATATTGTTATTAATTATAACCATATAGCTGCTGTTAAAACCTGTCTTTCAACAATGGAACATTCTGGCCTGTTTAAGGAAGAAACCCTTTCTCTAACCGATGCATCACCAACAACAGAAAAATAAAAGTTAGGAGTTATACCACCTGAGAGGAAATAAATACATCAAACAGAGAGCAGAAGTAAAGAGAGTGTAGATTTATTGATGTGTTATCTTTGTTATTAAGATGCCAATTGCTACTTCAGCAAAAAGTATTGACATGATATCAATACTGCAAACGTAAGAAATTGTCAAGAAAACTTTCTTTATAGTAAGGCCAACAATATATTCCCAAATCTTGGAAATAGTTACCTATTCCATATCACAGTTCTGTTAAAAAAGAAATGCATTGTAAATGCTCCATTATTCCAAATTCTAAGAAGTCAGCTTCTTTGAAAAAGTATCTGAGAATTCTAGGTATGACATGCTAAACTATCTGAAAAAGATTTTTATTCCAGTTGAAACAGTGGTATATTTTTTGTCCTCAATGGAGGAATAATGCCTATAAAGAAAACGATAGCTCAAATTCTAGGCGGTGAGGTAATTGTATTTCTGTGCTTTCAAAAAGAGCTACATGATGCAGATTTTCCTTTTAATACTTTAAAAGAAAACGCGCAAGCTATATTAAAGCTTTCAATCACTAACCATTTTTCAAACCTAAGAGCCATCTTAAAATTCTTATTGGATACTAGGCGACATGCTTTATACATCATTCTCTTGAAAAATAGAAACAACAGAAAGGAATAATAAAAACAATGCAAACGAGAACATTTTCACAAACAGTAGTAATTGTAAACAGAGAAAAGTGCCTCTGTCAATAACAAAATTATTCTTACAGGGAAGAAAGAGCAGTCAGAGAACACTGGGGCTCACAGGATCTTACAGTATGTTCACCAACTAATCTCTTATTAAAATTAAAGGGGTGCTTTTTTCCCAGATAGAAATTGCCTTATTCTATCTACCTACATGGAAGTTTTTGTTTCAGCCCATGTATATTCATGGCCATGATAGAGATTCTTAAAAACTAGGCCACTCAAAAGACTGCTTTCATTGATACAAGCCTACTGAATGTAAGGCATCACAATGCATTCCACATGCTGCCAGCTACTAGATGGAATGATTTAAAATACTATTCTCATACTTGCAGCTATTCCAAAAAGAAACCTGACTACTCAAATGGAAAGCATAAATATAAGTGCTTAACTGTACTGATTTCTTCTAGTATCAATTCACTGGGTTAGGTATGAATTTACGGCAAACAATGACCAGTGGTCTCATCTTTGATTGAAATATATTCACTGCAATTACACATAACACACGGAGAAAAGGTTCAGAGCAACCTTGAGCCCTTTAATATAAATTCTCTGAATCTAAGCTATCTTTTAATTAATCCGGTTTCTGTTCGTATTACTTGTATTAATTTATCATTTTGTAACATTTGCATTTTAACTATTATTCAGCCCTGCAATTTGATTTAGGCTTTTTTTTTAAGGGGGGCTTCTTATTTTAAAGAAAATACCGATAAGCCACCTTGTTTGGAAAGATGGCATATACTGTAGGTTCTTATCTACTAAAAATGCCTACCAACGTGTGGCAAAATAGTTTTGTTTCAGTCATAAAAAGGAACAATGAACTGATTTATTGGGGGTGGAGGTATCTTTTTAATGTACGCCAGAAATGATAATGGCCAATTTCATGATAAATTATTTTTACCAGCAAGAATCAGGCAGGTAGCCCTCTACCAATAAATGCAGTATCACCAACTGCTACATCCTATTTATCAACTGCCTGATTTTCAACATCTCTAATGTACTTCCAAGCCCAAATGCAAATGAAATATGCCCACTGGTTAGAAGAGAAATCAGTTCACCTGAATGCCATCAAGCAGTTTGCTCATGCACCAGAAACTGTCAGCTTCAATATTCTGCAGTACCTCAGTAGAAAGACTGGAAACATCAAAATTTTCCAAATCCTCTTCTGAAATAAAGAGAAGGCAAGAATGTCAATTAAATGTGGGAGACAAACGCAAGATTTAACACACAATATATAATCTTAATTAAACTATGAAGGTTAAAGTCAATGTCTTTGCTAAGGACTAAACATTCTAAATTATGCAATTTGACTAAGGCATGAGCTTTGGTTGATCAACAAATACTTGGGAATTCAATTTATTACACATTAACAATACCCATAAGCCATTGTGAAAAACTGTAAATACTTTGGCATACAAATACAAAATCTGGAAAAAAATGAAAATCTGCCAACATAGGTTCCCTTTCCATTCTGTATCATGATTCTCAACAGATTCCTAAGACTGCCATAGTTATCTATATATATTTACAAGATGCCAAAGGAATCATCATGTCTCCAATGAAAAGTGTGGTTCATCCCCAAAGAGAATTTAAAACACAGTAAGTGATAAAAGAAATAAATTTGTTAATTTCATGGTGTAGCAGACAAAGTATATGATAGCTTAAGAGATTAATTGCTATGATCTCCAGGAATATTGAAAGTTTCAGGTTCATGTTCTAAATAAAGTCAAATAACCCAGTACATCAGCCAAGAAAAGAACAAGCAGCTAACTTTTCTGCAAGTATTGTTGTTCTTATAATTGTGGTGAAACTAAATAACAGCAAAAAGGGATTTGTAATTAATATGTAGATATATCACAAATCGTAGTCACCAAACACTGGTTGAATCCCACCACTGCATCGATTCCTATACCAATGGTTTGTCAAAATATAAAATGCAAAAAAAAAAAAAAAATGAAAATAAAGGGAAAGTGGAAGGGAAGCAAGAGGAAAAGTGTAGAGTAAAAGAAAGAAAGAACAGCATTGACTCCCAAGTCATTTTAGTGCAGTAGAATAAGGTAATATCAAACAGCCTCAACTTTTTACTTTTATATACAGTAATAGGATACTGTATACTAGCCATCTCTATAACAGCAAACCTATCCAATCAACAAAACCCAGTCAAAGTTTTATTTTTTTTTCTACCTTAAGCACAAAGTCCAGAAGCAGTTTCCAAGGAGAAAACATTTTTTCTTTATATTTTATGTTTTGATAAAACTAAAAAAAAAAAAAATACCAAACCTTTCCCGTACCATTTCTTTTCAATGAAGGATACAATGCAAAATAGCAAAATTGTTTCACAGCATTCTTTATGATCTCCAGATTAATAATAAAGTCATAGTCATAAAGACTTTTGGGGAAGTTTCTCTCCGTATTATGCATGTGGGATCCTACCATTTGGAAATTAGCGTTCGATACAATTCAATTCAGCGTATCGTTTTCAGCTGGACATAGGAAATCTAGCAATAACTGCAAAGTACTATATGGCTTACAATAAAAGAAACACTCTTTAGATTACATTTTATTTCATTTCATTCAAACATACTGAACAAACTCTTTTCCATGGAATTATAATGAAATAGATCAGCAAGAAGCTTAGAAGTTACTCAGTAGGTTCAGATTTTGAAATATATGAACTCCAGCATCTACACTGGGATGTTTTTTTTTAGAAATAAAACGTTAAAACCTACCAATGTTTCATCTGTCTCAATAAGGGTTTGATGACTCCATGTGCTACAAACCGACACATAGTAAGGAGCCATCATGTTTAGAAATGCCATTAGCTGTTTCAATGTATAGATATTAACCTATCTTTGCAGGGTTGTTGCTGAGAAAGTAAAAAATGGAGTATGCTATGAATGTCACCTTGAGCCCCTGGAGGAAAGTGGGACACAAATCTAATAAATGTAAAGATAATTACAATTTCAGTAAATTGCCTAGAATAGGTCAAAAGCGATCCATTTAAGAAAAGCTAAAAGAACCAAGAACAGCAGAATACTTAACACTGGAGGTTTATATACAACATTTTCTTATTGGAAAGTAACACTTTAAGAATTGCTGAAGTTCTTAGATGGTTCCAAAGAACGAACACAGGTAGTCCTCAACTTACAACAGTTCATTTAGTGACAGTTTGAGATTACAACATCGCTGAAAAAAGTGATTTATGACCGCTTTTCATCCTTGTAACATCCCCATGGTCACGTGATCAATGTGATCAAAATTCAGACATTTGGCAACTGGGTCATATTTATGATGGTTGCAGTGTCCCAGGGTCATGGGATCGCCTTTTGCAGCCACTCTATAAAGCCTTAGTAAGACGACACCAGTTTTGGTCACCACACTATAAAAAAGATGTTGAGACTCTAAAAAATAGTGCAGAGAAGAGCAACCTGGATGATTAGGGGACTGGAGACTAAAACATATGAAGAACGGTTACAGGAACTGGGCTTGGCTAGTCTAGTGAAGAGAAGGACCAGGGGAGACATGATAGAAGTCTTCCAATATCTGAGGGACTGCCAGAGAGAGGAGGAAGGGGTCAAGCTATTTTCTAAAGCACCTGTAGGCCAGACAAGGAATAATGGATGGAAACTGAACAAGGAGAGATTTAACCTGGAAAAAAGGAGAAACTTTCTGACAGTGAGAACAATCAACCCATGGAACAACTTGTCCTGGAAACTTTCAAGACAAGACTGGACAGCCATCTGTCAGAAATGGTGTAGGGTCTCCTGGTTGGGCAGGGGGTTGGACTAGATGACCTACAAGGTCCCTTCCAACTCTGATTGTTCTCTGTTATCTGCAGCCTTCTGACAAACAAAGTCAGTGGGAAAGCCAGATTCACTTAACAACCGTATCACTGATCTAACAACTTCAGTGATTCACTTAACAACTGTGGCAAGACAGGTCGTAAAATGGGGCAAAATTCCTTTAACAAATGTCTCACCTGGCAACAGAAATCTTGGGCTCAGTGGTGTTTGTAAATTGAGGGCTACCTGTTAAATAGCATGTCATTTTTCTTCCTCTCAAACTTGAGGAATCTTCATCAATATCGGTTACACCAAAGTCCCCGACTCCAATGTTTCAAAGCAATGTCTCTCCTTTTCTCCAGTTTCCCCTGGTAGTTCTCATCACACTCTCTGCATCAATGTAAAAGATACCAAAAGGGTTGCCTAAAGAGAAATAACTGGGACATAAAAATAAGCGACACGCTGATGCGAGGGGCTGTGGTTGATGCAAGTACCTCCCTTAGCTCTTGTGTATTCTTTCACAGCACGTGACTCAATTCTTGTGAAAAAAAAATTCCTTGGAGCAAACAATAATTCACAGAGGAAGGAAAGAAGTCTGATCCACAGGCAGCAGCCACACAATGTAATGAGGGTGGAATTATACCTTAAGGAGTCATCTACAAATCATAAAAACTGGTTAAGATCAAGTCCAGCAACGGTATTTTGGTTTTCCTTTAGAAGCCATGGAGTAGTGCGATATTTCTTGGTTCACCACCAAAAATAGAGAAAACGCTTTTCTCCTAATTTTTCAGATATAAATGTTTTTCAAAGGAAGTCCTTCTGTATTCAGTGGCACTTTTAAAACGTATCACAAGTTAACCTTCTTTTTATCTTGCTTCAGATTTATCCACAGACTCTGTGACTCAGTGACCCTTTAAAGCTGTTTTCAGATGAGTAGCAAAATAGTTATTTGCAGCAAAACAGAATTTTTGAGACCCTAAGGGCATCTTTTAAAAAATTACTTGACTTTTTCTGCCACTGAGCATAAAGTCTCTTACTGGTTTCAATAAATATTTAAGTTTATAAGATAATAATGGGTTACCCTTTATATTATTTTCCCGTTGAATGGGGTTAGCTTTGAAAATTGTCAGTTACCAGATAGGAGTTAAACACTAGAAACTTATACTGCACATACAACACCTATGAATACACTCACATGAAACAATACAGGAAACAGAATAGATACAAATATACAGAGAACAAGAAAGTTTTAATTCTGGAATGTCCATGCCGGGTCCCATTTCACAAAGCATTTGCATTTTCAGAGACATCTTGATCCTCCTTTCACCACAACGGTTACCAAACTCTTAAGTTTTAAACATTTTCAGATATTAAATACAACTCTCAATCAATTCCCCTCAGATGAGGAACCTGATATAAAACATTTTCAATAATTCACAGCCAATGTTACAAAAAATAAGAACAATATATTTCAGCGCCACAGAAAAATATTTAAGAAGTGGGAATGTATGAAACAATGCTCTTTAAGAGGAATTTTACTTCTGGTTGTGATTTACTCAATGCCCTTGGCCATTTTTTGGCAAGAAGTACTTCCACAAAGTTGGGAACATTAAACATATTGGTGCCTCGCTAATAGAAACACTTCTGGATGAATGAAAGTGAATTTAGAGAGTTCATTTATCACAAATAAGGAATCATAATTTGTATTTTGATTTTTCAGAATAAAATTCATAGCATGCAACAGTGTTCTTCATTAGCATAACCTAATTACACCACAATTCATTATTCCATAAGTAATTGTCAAGACTGCTACTAGGATTATAAACACGTTTACAAAATTTGGAGGTGGGGTGGGGAAAAGAAATCAGTTAAGAAATACATTTTGTACCACCTTCAACTATTAAAATATTACAAGCCATCTGTACTGATTGCTCTACAGCAAGTAATAAAGCTGAAGGTTTAATTAAAATACTACAAAGATTTTGTGATTGTTGTGGTTGAAATCACTCTGGTTGGTTATTTCTCATGGTTTGAGAATGAACAGTTGAAACAGTTAATTATTCCCCAGTCTGACAAAAAATACCAAAGCACTCTGTTGTTGATCAAGTTGTGCTCATACTATTGTTACTATCAAATTGTTTTATTTTAAATGCAGTTTACCATAATGCACCTTTCTCTTATTGTTTGCTAAACATTAGCTGTTACTAATCCCAGAAAATTGTCACAGAAGCCACAAATGTACATTAGGCAGGAAGAAGAAAACAACTTTAATAATTATTGTGTATCTCCTGACTACAATGGCTGAGCTGACAGGTAACAACACCAAGCCAACATTTTAAACCACAGCTTGTTGAACCACAGTAATCCAATTACTAAAACACAATGGGCGATTTCCACATAATGCTACCAAATCAAATTTTCCACTTTCTCCACAAAGGCTCTCCGGTGCAGTTACTTCAATGACAGCAACTTCATTCATGCTCTATGCATATAAAGCACCTCGCCTGAATGCTTTGCGTTGCTCTGTAAGAAATTTACACTACCCTGTTCTTCCTGTGTAGATGGCATCCTCATTAATTCAACTTTATATAAGTATTTCCAAACACTTTAATATACAAGTGTACTCATTTTCTTTTGAGCCACAACAAAAGAGATTTGTGATACTAGACAGTTGTGAGTAGAGTTGATGCAAAAGTTAGATTCCAAGTCTTAAAATGATAGTGATCAGTGGTGGGATTCAATTTTTTTTACTACCAGTTCTGTGGGCATGGCCAGGTGGGTGGGGCCAGTTGGTCATGTGACTGAGTGGGTGTGGCTATGTGGTCATGTGACTGGGGGGTCAAGTGTCTTTTTTTTCTTGTGCATCACCCCCCGTTCCTCATTTTTGGCCTAGTGGGCCTCAGGGAAGCCTCCTGGGCACTGAAAAAAGAAGCATTTTGAAGCCTTTCGAGGTAAATACAACAGCAAAGGGGGAAGAATCAGCTGTGCCTTGTGATTTAGATTAGCTAGAAAGCTAGAAATCCAACAATCGCCCAGCTGATCATTGGAACTGGTAGCATTTTTTTTTTACTACCGGTTCGTCCAAACCAGTAGCATTTTTTACTACAGGTTCGGGTAAACCAGGCCGAACCGGCAGCATTTCACCTTTGTTATTGACCCTAATATAACAAAAGATTCCTCTCAGAATAAAACATAAAAATATAATTTGAGGGACCAAACTACAATCCTGTCTCTTGTTTATATATCTGGTATTCACTTACTTCCAACCAGATATATACAGGATTGCCTGAAAATGTGTTTTAATCATATATCTTATAACTGCAAGAATGTAATTAAAAGGCTACTTTAATAACTACATTTATTTTATGCATCAAAATACATGTGCTATCTTGAATATTTTACAATGGATGACAATTGTGGTTTGCCAGCAGCCTGTGCAGGTAGCAGCAGAACGGGACAGTGAGGAAGATCAGAGACCAGTCCGGGAGTCTGGGGGGGGACTCGGATGAGGGTCCTGCGTCAGATGCAGAGATGGGGCCAGGACCATCTGGGAGTGGGGTGCTGACTCCAGAGTTTGGCAGCAGTTGAGGCCGAGGAACAAGAGGAGCCTTTCCCAGTGCCCGTGTGCGCAGAGCTGCTAGAAGGCAAAAGCAGATGAAACAAAACGGGCAACTCGAGAGTAAGGCTGGGAGGTGATTGCCCCTCCCATAAGGTATAAAGGACAGGCAAAGATGACAAAACCTTTGCAGAAAACAAGTTGTTCATTCGGTTCGGATTAATCCTTGAAGCTCTGTGTGGACTTTGTACTTTGGTTGGTTTTTTTTATAATTCATTTGGCACTCTAGTTGTTGGCAGCAATTCAAAGGAAAGAAAAGTGGGTGCTTATCTCAAAGGGACTGTTTGGGACTCATTACCGGCTGGGAATGAGCATAATTCCTAGAGTTGAAATAAAATAAGAGTTGTTTTAAATAAGTGTGTGCTTAATTACGGTCTCAGGAGGCTTGGTCAGAACAATGACATTGGTATTATATGTATCTTATAAGAAACTTACCCTTATGAATCTTTTCTGCTGTTTGATATATGACTGTGCTTAAGGTTTTGTTAGGACAAAAGAAAAAGAACCTTCTAGTAAATAATTCCCATTTGCCACAGATGTAGGAATTAACCTAGATAGCTGAAGTAGCATTTTAGACAGGCTGTTATATATTCAATTCCATTAAAAAAACAGAATTAAAATATAACTATGGCCAGTTCTCTTTTGAGATATTAATCAAAATTCTTGTATCAACATCTAGGAGGCTTTTTATTTCAATATTTTGAAATTGCAGGTTTCTTCCCCTCTTCCCCAATCTTTTCAAAACATTTGGCTACTCGTTCACATCTTTATCATTGGATCAGAATTTGACATTATCAATAATGCTAAAATAATGTCAGTCTCACTTGATGGCATATGAAATCTAAAACTCAATCAAAATAAGTATTGAAAAACTAGTTTTCACTACAGCTCTATTTTAAAACTGCATTCATATTCCTCCTCAAATAAATCCAATCACCCAAATTTTCTCTCTAAAATAGAAATAGCACATGGGACTTAATTTAAATGATTTAAATGATGTTTCTTTTGAATGTAAGAGCTACAGTTAACTTAGAAGCATGGAAATATTTTTTAAAAACCGCAATTTTTTAATTTTATTGTAGTTAACTGAGGACTGAAATCATATGATGAAGGATCTGCATTTGAAAAATAAACAGTATGATCCTACTTCTTACATGATTTTTAGAACTGAGGCACAGAACATGAAAAATTCATCACCGTGTTATTTGCTTTTGAGATAAGCAGCATTGTACAAAATGCAGAAAAGGAAAAGGAAGAAGTAAGTAAAACAAATTAAATACGGGAGATAATAAAAAACAAATCTAACTGTATGTTATGACCCAGAGTTGGCACGTAAGCAACTCATGCTAGGCAGAAACTTGACAGCTTTTATTCAACCACCATCCCCCGCAATCCCCACGATCCAGCAATTCCCGGTCCGTTCTCCAAGGTCACCCGCAGACACTTCGTACAACTTTCCAGCAGTGAAAATCCACACTAGCAGCACCACTCCAGGGGCAAGACAGGCTCTGAAACTTGGCAAAGTTCATGACAAATGTCAAAGCAAAGGATAAAACTTCAGTCCACACCAGCAAGGATTCTGGAGCAAAGCTCTTCTTGGAGCCGTGGAGCATGTTGCTGCAAAATACAACATTTGTTCCCAACAAAAACCTCTCCCATGGCTCTCCTTAAATGCTCCTCTCCAGGTGATCCTCAGGAGGAGGGGCAGGGTGCCCTCCTCCTGAATAGTTGGGTCACCCTGAGCTGACTCTGCTACCTCTCCATTCTCCCCACTCGGAGATCGGGTGGGGGAAACATTTGCTCGTCTCCAGAGCTTCGCCCCTCCTGTGCCTGCCCTTTCCATCTCCTTCCCGCTTCCTTGGTCAGCCTGTGCCCTCTTTTCCTCCCTGCCTACCCTTCTGGAGCCCAAGAGATCCAGGACTGCCTTGTCCTCATCCCCAGGTTGTTCCTCATGGGCCACAGCGATTCATTCTTTCAGAATAGGATTCTTCTATTTGTATGAACAATCTCAAAACTTCAAGTTAAAAACTTCATCCAATAAAAAGGGAATGTATAAACCAATTACACAAAACAAAATTTGCTAGAATATATTGTAAAACAAATGTCACTTTAACTGTAACTCCTAACCCCAACACTAAAGATTACTTAATATTTTATTCATTACAAAATATAAAGGCAAGCCTAAACAAATGAACTATTTAGAGTATGAAGGTATGACAGTTTATCCAAAGTGGAAACTGAAGAAGTAAAAGAATGCACAGGTAAGCAGCCAGCCAATTTTCAGAATAGTTTGAGTAGCTTACAAAAACCACCTGTTCAGAAAGTATGATTTTTCATTTCCTTTTAAAAATCATAATTTAACCCTCCCCAAATCAACTTTCTTAGACTGTATTAAACAATATTTATCCAAATTCATTAATTTGGTGGAAAAAATATTTTTGTATTCAATTTTTTGATATTTAAAGAAGTATGGTACAAAACCATAATAAGTACCAATAACGAGAAGATCCAAATTATTCTTGTATTAAATCTATTTGCTGTTTTCCCTCCGTTAAGAGCAAAGAGTGCCAGAGACTGGTCAAAATAGGGTTACAGAGTTTTTAAAAAATGAGCGTACATATAAACTTGAACATTGTCAAAGAACTGTTTTGCAACTAACATGGAGAACATATAGGGTAAACAGGAAATCTGGATGTAGGAGTGGTAAAAGGAGGTCAAATATAGCTAATGAATAACAAATATGTGCCATTTAGCTTCATTGCTCGAGGCCTTATTACAGGAATGTTATACTTTCCATACTGACCAAGAATGAAACAAAACATGTATTCTTTTTCTGTTACCAACAACAGTATCTTCATCATAGCCAGTGTGATTAGAATAATTAAGATGTTAGGACTAGGAGCAGAGGAGATATTTTTATTTCCCCTTTTGGCAAAGAAACCTTCTAGATGTGTAAAGCACATGTTGGCAAACTATAGTGTACAGGGCCAAAGTTGGTCCACAGGGCCTGTTTTTGCATGGCCCACAAACTAAAATGTTTTTCCATTTTTAAATGATTGGAAAAAGAGCTTTTGTTCATGATGCCTATATGAAATTGAAATTTCAATGTCCATAAATGAAGTGTTATTGGAACGCAGCGACACTTGTTTATTTATATATTGTTTATGGCTGCTTTTACACTATAACGTAAGGACTGAGTAGCTGAGACTCTTGACCTTATATGACATTTTACCACTCTGCACGGCTGCTCAGCACACTGCAAATTGCAATAACGCAGTTACAACAGGGTTTCAAGTGCCATGCATAGTTATTTTTTCTTACCAATGGATATATATCATGTCAAGAAAAGAAAAGTGGACTTCAAATATCATATAATGGAACGTGGATTCTTATGCTGTCAACATTACAAACATGATAATAAATTCACAATAATAAAAAATGAAAGTGAGGCTGCCACTCTAGTAAGTTTCAAGTGACTCATTTGTTAGTCAAGTAAGGAAAGCCTTTTACCGATGGGGATTAATGAAACTGTATTTGATTACAGCAGCTGAAAAAAAAATGTATCTACAGAAAATAAACTTGTTTAAGACCATTAGCTTTTTGATGAAAACAGTTGCTTGAAAAGTTGTGGACACTGGAAGCAACATCAATAGTCAATTAAAAAACAAGGGAAATGATTTTGAATGGTTTTTCTTAGCTCTTGATGAATTCTTGTTTATTCGAGGAATCAATGCTGACATTGAGATCCCTGGAGAATTAGTCTCTATCAGTAGTTTGCATGAAATATTTTCAGAGAAAATATTCCTGCACAATCTTAAATGGAATGTTAAAGTATGTTACAACGGATGATGTTAAAAATATAAGTGGAACCGAAAAAAAGCTTAGTTGGACAAAGCTTGTGAAAATGTAAGGTATTTCAAATGAATGATTATTCATTGTAATATTCATCAACAGGCACTTTGCAGAAAATATTTGAATCTATTGAACCAATAGTGTCAACGATTAATTTCTTTCACTCTCATAGACTTAACCATAATCAATTCCAAGGTTTGTTTTTTTTCCAGAAACAGAAGTTGAATAACATGACTTGCCTACCCTATAGCAATTTTGTCAGCCTCAAGATCTCTTCGGGTACCCTAACTGCTATCTATCTCATTTATTTCTCCCATATCTTCTCTACTGCTAGGCTTACTTCTTTCGGCTGTCATTAGCAACGGGGGAGGGGTAATTGTGGGGGGGAAGAGAGCTGGAGGTGTTTTGCATTCCTTTACTGTGGGCAGAAAAAGGAGGGGGTGTATGATTTCTTCTTTTCAACTTTCCATTTCCCTGCTAGCCTCTATCCCTTTTTGCGCAGCTGCGAAGTCTTATCAAAATATGTCAAGGTCAACGGACAGAGGCCTCATCACCACCTGAAGATGCCCACATGATCATATTCAGAACTTTTAATTGGAAGAGACTTCTGGATTTCGGGGGGGTGGGAACAATTCCATTTCTTTGTATGTGTGATCTGCGCGCCAAATTCTCAGTTTCGGAATTCCATTTGTAGCTTCCTTTTCATTTTCCAGTAAAAGGATAACTTTGCTCTAATCCATGGAGTCTGGGTATTTCTTTCTTGGATTTTGAAAGGAGCACACACTGACAAATTTGATGATTCCCAGTAGTAATGTTTTATTCTGACTTTTGAGTTCAGGACTGGAAGTTTTCTGCATAAGTACTGTTCCAGACACTAAAATCAAACATTAAAAGGCTTTGGAAATTAGCTTTTGCTGCAGACTTGATATTATTTAATGACCTAAATGTATAAGACAAAATAGCATTAATATCCAAAATGTATTCTGAAATAAAATCTTTTTGATGATAACTAATGTTCAATCACAAATAATGATGCAAGTGCAAAAGAAATTCCCATATTTCAAAATCTATTTAACTATGAAATTGAAGAGCTTTCACCTAAATTTCAATTGCAATTAATTTGCAATTTAATAATATGCTAAAAAGCAAGCTTCAAGAGAAGATCTAATAAATGCCTTCCGAGCAATTGATATGTTCAATTAAAATCATATCCTCATGCACTGATATCAATATCAATACATATTTGTGTAAAAAACATTTTCAAAAATGAAATACCTTTCATTTAATTATAGATCAGCATTAACAGATATTCATTAGCAGATCTGTATTATGAAAAGGTATGTATGTATTAGTATTATTTGAATTTCATCAAATAAAATCTGTTTTCTCTCTTGCTACATAAGTATATAATACCATTGATTTTGCCTCTTGGCCTGCAAAGCCTAAAATATGAAATGGCTTACATAAAAAAAGTTTGATAACTCATGTCCCTAGAGGTTTCTGTTCTTTCTCTTCTCCATCATTTTAGGAAAAAAATAAATCTTGCAAGACATAAACAAAAATTTTTTTAAAAAAAACCTAAAAAATAATATATGAAGCCCAGTTTAGACAAATGGATGCAAGGTTCTTGCAAAACCATGATGATGTTGGTTTGCTATAATTAACAAGCTACACCATTTCTTTTGTTTCAAAGGATAAAAATGGCAAGAAATTAATAAAAAAGCAAAATAAGCATTGCTTATTGATGTTCTATGGAGTGCCCTAGTCATGCAGAAATAGGAAGAGACAAGGCACCCAGAAGCAAATTAATTTCAACACCCTAACAGAATTTTGATAAACTTGGTTATTTACTCTTTCTTAAATAGCATCTATTTGAAGCAAAAGTCCATGGGTGGCGCAGTGGTTATAATGCAGTATTGCAGGCTAATTCTGCCAACTGCCATAAGTTAGATTCTGACTGGCTCAAGGTTGACTCAACCTTCCATCCTTCCAAGGTTGGTAAAATGAGGACCCAGATTGTTGGGGGGGAAATGCTGACTCTGTAAAATGTTTAGAGGGGAGTATTAAAGCACTGCGAAGCGTTATGTAAGTCTAAGTGCTATTGCCATTGATATTCAACATTTTTTCTGGACCTTTCCCAGCTTCTTCAGGTAATTCCAGTCATTTATCAGACCTGCTGGGAAGATGGCACACCTCATTTCTTTTTCCAATTCATGAACAGCAACAAGTTCTGGTTTTTTTCTTTTTCTTTTTGAAAGAACAAAGGTTTTTTTCCCTATCCAGGAAGGGTCGGTATCAATCATATGATTGTATCTGTGTACCAATCACATCTGTCACCCTATGTGAAAAAAAGATACCTTTCCCTCTTGAATGTGGATCAAAGCACAGGTGTCAGCTGACTGCCAGCTATCAATCAGCAAACAGAGGTTAAGAGTTTTGGTCTCCATATTTACTATGTATTATTTCCAAGCACTCTCTCTATCCAATTTAAAATGAAAATGGGAGAACAAAGAATACTTAATATCATCTTTGCTTCCAATAACAAAAATGACAATAAACAAATAAGTTGAAACTAAAGTTGAGATTTTTCAACTGGCTCTTTCAAGCCTACTATAAAATGAATTTATTTTAAACATACATTTAAGTAGTATTAACCAAATTTAATGTATTATCAAACATAATTTCTTTCTAGTAGTGGATTTGTCCTTGGATTTCATGAAAAAAGAAATTATCCCTTCTGTCAAGTCAACTTAAAATATGGTTTTAACTTGAGGTTTCACAATATGCAAATTTCAATTTAATTAAATGAAAAAAGTTAATTAATAAAATGGTTGATAGCGCTCAAGCCTGAACAACATGAAGAAAACATCAATTACATGAAAAAATTCTCATTTGATAAAAAACCCTTTCATACTTTTAAGAAGCTAACAGCCTAATCATTCCAAATATTATTAATATAGGAATACGGTTCACCGGCAGGTTAATTTTTTTAACATTACCATTCGGATAATTAAATGGGGAGAAGAAAATTATTTGCCAAAACAAAGTAGAGACTTTTTCCTTTGTTCTTTGAATAAAGACCATTTTAAAAGTTTCATGTTCAACTGGCCCAAACAACTTTATGCCTTTTTATTCCTAAAAAATAATCAGGTATAGCTAAACAAAGACCAAAGATAATATTACTAAATCATGTTGCACTCTTTGAAGTACATTTCTGCCTGCATAGTTACATTAATGCAATTAGCTTCCAATCTCTTTATAAAGCTTAAAAATTTGTATCTTTTAAACTTTTTTGGCATTTCCACTAATTTTACCATTACCAATAATATTACTCACATAGTTGTTTTCATTTTTTTCCATAATACAATATTCCAGCAGTTTCACATTACATACAAAAGAGATAGTAGTCTTTAAAATTATGCTAACGAATGTGCTTGCTAAATATTAACGATAGCTTTTACATTATGAAACAAAGGGTTTTTAAGAAGATACTTCAATAATCAATTTTAATTATTTAGCCTTCTATTTTAAGAAACTTAAATATAAGGAGGAATAATATACTTTTGCTTGCTTTTAATTCAGACTATTATAATCTGAAATAGCTCTTCTTTGGAACACAAGATAAGAGGATATATATTTGGCTATCAAAAATTACTACTACTAGTAGTACTGCTACTAATTATTCTTATTGTTCTTAACTCATTCCTCCTGAATCCTTTTCTATTTTCAAAGTCCTAAAATACAACAAGATTTCTCTTGATATCTCTTTTTGCTAATTAACAAGCTTACTGGTTCTCTTTTCATATGTCCATCTTTTCTCAATCACAAAAGAAAATATATTAGCACCAAAATTAGCATTCCTAATCAGACAGACGTATTACTCTGATATTTTGAAGTCCAACTGACGTTGGATGACTGAAAGTAAATAAATTTAGACAAAGTAGATTCTAAATTACTGCAGAAGCTTTCATTATGGGTTGATGGTTATATGAATACTTTTAGGTAATACATACACAGGGCAAGTGACTGCTGTGCCATCTGTCTCCTGAATTTGAATATCTACAATGTAGATTACAAGCTCTTCCCCGACATGCTAGATTTCATAGTTTAAGAATTTTCTAATAATGCCAAATATATAATTGCACTGAGAAACAGTAAGTAAATGTCTGAAATCTCTATAAGCCTCAAATCCTTTGGGTAACCAAAACAAATCCCTACATTACAACCCCTTAATAGTGTCCATCTCTGTTTCATAGAGCTCTGGACTCTAGAAAATTCATATTAGATCCTGTAAAATTGAATACAGCTTTCTGACTTCAAGTTTAGTCAGTTTTCTTTCCAAAACATACTTTTGTTTTCAGTTGTAGCTATATGTTTTGCATTTTTGCATATTGTCCATTCTTAAATATTAACAAGAACAAGTAGAGGTAGGAAAACACTGTAATTTTAACTTCCCTCTGTATTTGTATGATTGCCCTGGCGATTTACATGACAAAGAAATCAAAGACACAATTTTCAAATTTCCAACAACAGAAACAGACCAAGATTCATTATGCTTATATTACATAGGTTTTCACAATTTATAGTGGATAATGTTGAACTGGGCCAATGGATCTACAACCAAGTTGCTTTTGCTCACTATTATCAATAATAGAACTAGAACAGAAATTTGAAGGCAATGAAATAAATGTGGGCTACACTGGGAAAGATTCTAGGAAAGTTTTCAGAACCACAAAAGTTGCAAGATATGATAGATGGATTAAAGTTAACACTATTGTACTTTGCCCACACACAATGGCAAGACTGTTAAGGCAAGTACACAAACAGTAAACAGACTAACAGACATTAATAGCAACAACCTTATTCATCATAATTTTGTTAATTGGATTTTCTGGAGAGGAGATTTTGGCAGCAGTGAGGAAAATAATATCGTTGAAATAAAGGCAAGTCTGATTTTTCATCAACATAACATTCTCAGTCCTAATTAAGATGCTAAAATAAACAATATAAAATCGTCTCCATAACATAGCATGCAATCAGCAGAAAATGGGCCAACATATGATTTGGGACAATTCAGAATTTTTCAAGGCCAAATTTAATTACTGATTGTATATTGACTTAACCTTGCTGTTTCTTTTGAAGTAGGTGGACATCACACACATATACGGATCGCGAATGGATGCCTTGAGAAGTTATGAGAAAAGATTGTGAATAAAATAATTATTGATTACTACATCAGCGTATGCTGTATGAGAGCCGGTTTGGTGTAATGATTAAAATATCAAGCTAGAAAATAGGAAACCATGAGTTCTAATCCCAACTTGGCCACAAAGCCAGATTGGCCAGTCACTTTCTCTCAACTCTAGGAAGGAGACAAGGGCAAACCACTTTTGAAAAAACCTTGCCAAGAAAACTGCAGGGACTTGTCTAGACAGTGTCCTAAATTTGGATATGCTTGAATGGAAGAATACAGTGAGAGAGAGACAGAGAGAGAGAAAAAGAGACGGAGAGACGGAGACGCTGGATACAACAATGGCAGTAGCTATTCCATTTAATTGGAAATACTATAACTGTAAAATATAAAGGGCAGCTTAAATCATCAGGGAGATATATCATCTTTCTTCAAGGAACTCCTTGTGCAACTGGAGGTTTCAAGGCGATTTCTCATATCTTCAATTTTAAAAAAAGAATTACAAAATGACTTCTACAGGGCAGCACATTTCAAAATAAGTCATTCAAACATCTTTCTAGAAGCAGCTATTTCCAGTAGAATATGATGGTTTTGCTCATATTGGAGAAATATTTCTATTGGGGATCCTAGCCGAAGAATATAATAAGGAAATTGCATACTTATTCATATATTGACTGCTGAAAGAATTGTATTTGTACAAAATTGGAAGAGTGAATATATGGTATTCAGCTTTGTTCGGGTATTTTCCCACGTCATTATAGTTGTGCTTTTAAAGTTGTAGCGACGTTTCGGCAGAATCTCATCTGCCATCATCAGGCTTCTGCATTGTGTTCGGGCTTTCACAGCCGTTTCTGTGAAACACACACCAACCGCTACCAATGCACAATCCCATCACCACCCTGCACAGATCAACTCTGTAGCCAAGACCCTCATCTCCAGAACCAAATGCCTAGCTGACAAAGACCACCGGAGAACAGAACTACACACCCTCACTAACGTATTAATTTCCAACGGATTCCAAAGAAACACTATCACCAATCTAATCCGAAAAGAGATACCCCCAAAAAACCAAGATATCGCACTCCTCCCCTACATCAAAGGCACCACAGACAAAATCAGCAAAATTCTCCACAAACACAATATCAGGACAGCCTTCGGCACTAACCAAAAAATAGCCAACATCCTAAGAAACCCCAAAGACAAGATCCAGCTAGAAAACGAAGGAGTTTATGAAATACCACGCAACAATTGCCCAGCCACATACATTGGACAAACCAACAGGAGAATAAATGCATGCATCGCAGAACACAAAAACGTAGTCAGAAGAGAATACTTCCTCCCTCTTCTAGCACTTTAAAGCCACAGGACATGGAATTAATTCCGAAGGAACCAAATTAATATCCAATACTGAAAAACTCCAGCAAGAGAATAATCAGGGAAGCCATCGAGATAGAGAAACACCCCCATAACATGAATAGACGGGATGATGCCTCCCGCCTACCAGACATCTGGAAGCTAGCCCTCACCAACAAACAAGTCCCAGCCATGAAAACTAACACCAGACCCAAAACAACACGGGATACCACCGTCAATCCCCCTCATCAGACCCAGGCCCAAGCCCATCCTATAAACGAAGGACAACCACCATCCAGAAAACAGACCATGGCTGCTGCGCCAACTGTCCAAAACCAAACAAGCTGATACACGCCAAGAACACAGACCCAGACCCCAAACTCGAAGCCAGACTAAAACCCAGAATGCTACATCACTGCCACCCGCTCAGGATATCACATCAAAAAACTCAGGAAACTACACCACAAGAACTCAAGAAGTTGCAACACAGCAAATGACCCAGAATATCACAGCACAAGACCAAAGATACCATAGCAATAAATCTCACAAGGTCATCACACAACCCATTACCCAAGCCGTTACTATACAGGAGGCTAATGGAAAAGAGATCAAAACACAAACAACCCAGGAGATTACAACGCAGAACCCAGGATACCACAACAAAAGAACTCGCAAGCCCATCACACAACCCATTATCCAAGCCGTTAAAACATGAGAGACTAATAGAAAAAAGATCACTACAAAACAAACGACCCAGGAGATTACAGCACAAGATCTAGGATATCTCCACAACAAAACTCACAAAGCCATCACACAGCCCATTTTACCAACATCAACTCCATCAACCAATCAAGAGGCAGCAGCGCAGCCAACCAGCCCAGCACACCAGCCCCCACCACCAGTATTTATAGAGAGATGACAGCTCCGATCACACACTGCTTGCACTGGCATGAAGCCGAAAGCACCAACCTGAGGATGGCCAAGATACTCTTAATCTTATACAGGAAAAGACCCGAACACACCTAGACCTATATATAGGTCTAGGTGTCTATATATGATATTCTAGGTCTAGGTCTATATATATGATATTCAGCTTTGTTCAGGTATTTTCCCACATCATTATAGTTGTGCTTTTAAAGTTGTAGCAACGTTTCGGCAGAATCTCATCTGCCATCATCAGGCTTCTGTATTGTGTTCGTCTGTGAGTCAGACTTTCACAGCCGTTTCTGTTTCGTCTGACTCACAGACAAACACTATATAGAAGCCTGATGATGGCAGATGAGATTCTGCCGAAACGTTGCTACAACTTTAAAAGCACAACTATAATGACGTGGGAAAATACTCGAACAAAGCTGAATACCATACATATAAATACCCATCAGAATTTTGATCATGTGACCACAGGGAGGCTGCAATGGTTGTAAGTGTGAAAAATGGTCACAAGTCCCTTTTCTCAATGCCTCTGTAACTTTGAACGGTCATGAAATGAACTGTTATAAGTCAAGGACTACCTGTCATACTTTCTTGCTGAAACCAGCATTCATGGAAAAAGTTACAGCAAAACTTATATACAGCTGTCAGGACATTTGATGAAAAAAAAACCCTAGGTTTTAAAGCAAGTAAGAACACTCGATTCCCTTACAGTAGCTTACAAAACTACTGTATCATAATCATGAAACCTATTTTAAAGATGCCAAAGGGATTACTTCAAATAGTCATTTATGGCTCCATTTTTATTCTAGTGCAGAAATCTATCCTTTAAAAGTTGCCAGCTAGGCTAAATCCCTTTTGCCATTAAATATTTTTATTATCATCAACAGTGCATACTTCTCCCATGTTCCACATTCTCAGGCATCATCACATTCACGATAGTGCTATACCAAATGGCACTTAGGGAAAGCAGGAGAGGATTTTGGTAAACATAGAAGACAGAATGGCTTTCCAAAACATGTTTGTGAAGACCCACAAGCAGAGCTTTCTCCATATATGTTTGTATTTACAGATACATGACTGAAAAGATTTTAAAGACACGTGGCTACAATGTGTGGCTGAGAAAGGCGTAGAGAGCCATAAATGATTTAAAAACAAATTATGACACCTTAGTAACTTTGGAATTTTTCACTCATTTCTGTGTCCAACCTGACAATGGAAACAGTCTTAATTCAAATGGTCAAGAGTTTCATCCGACTGATGAACACTGCTTTAAAAACAAACTGCTTCCCCAAAGGAGCTATGTTCCCAGGCATGTCTCGTGCATGCCATAGATCAGATTCACTGACAACCATGCAGCGTCAGAAATTGCTCCCTGTGGCAATAGAAACCTTACCTGGGCACCTGTACAGTTGAATACATTATTACACACCATAAACCAGCAGTTTCCAATTCTTGAATACCTGCCACCAATTTTATTGCTTTAAAACATTTTAAAACCCTTTTCATGGGATATCTGTCCTGCACAAAAACTGATTTTATTAAGAATGTGATGTAATCAATACAGATGCAAGCAATATATATAAAAAGGAATGTTTCATTACGTAGAATTCTGTCTTCATATGTTGAGTAATCAATCAACAATCTTTCGCACAAATCTAGAGAAGGAAAGAAGTGTTGCCCAAGAACTACAGTCTTAGAGATATGGTACCTGTAAGATTTCATATCATTGTGTAGTAATTTACCAAACTATAAGCATAAGTTGCACTCAGCCAGCCATAACTTTTGAAGCAGCTATAATGTGGAAGACTGAAGTTCAGTTTAAGGATAATCATGCTTCTACTATCTTCATACTTTAATGGAACATTAGGCTTTACATTAAGGTCTATATTAATGGAACATTAAATCTTTTGTTAGCAGAGACAGCTATAACTATAGAAATCCTTTCTTATAATTGTCATGGAATTATAAACTCTTTTAAAGTATTCTATTAAGAAATCATTCTAGTTCTTATTGAGGTTAGCAGCATTGTAATACCTATAGCAATAATTATTTTCAGCCACAAAAATTAATTGCACTATTGAAGCAGTTATCAGAAATTATGGAATATATTTATTTTAGACTTAGGATTCTCAGTTTCAAACATTCCAGACTTCTTTTATTATAAATAGAACATAGAAATGCGTACATATGTTAGAAAACAATTGGGTTATTCATCTGCATAGTTTCATAAGAACAGTAATAAAAGTAACTGCTTGTCATAAATAAAAATATTTTTTAAAAGCTTAAGCCATTTATCTGAAGATTAATTCAGAAAAAAAAATTAGAACTCTTCATTTTCAGACTAACTCTTGAAGCATAATCATGAAAAAGATTCATGTCTGAAAAGTGACTCTATTTCTTACCTTATAAAATGACAGATTATGTAATATGAAACCAAAAAATATTCAAATCTCAGGCAATTGTAATATGTAACAGTATATAAAAAGTGTGTGTCTGTGTATGTATATATAAATATATAAATATTTGTATTCTAAGGGCTATTTTCCAAGTCTTAAGGCTTTAATATTTCAAGGTGGTGAACATACATAATATTCCTTCCTCCTCCTATTTTCTCCATAACCAACTTGTGAGGTGGCTTGGGCTGAAAGAGAGTGACTGACCCAAAGTCATCTAGCCAAAGTTGAGGATTGTCTACAACTCAGTCTCCTGATTTCCAGGCTAGCATCTTAACTATTACAGCAAACTAAGCACCAAGCATGGAAAAGAAAGAGTCTCAAATGAAAGTAGGTCACTTTCACTTTAATATGCATATAATAAAAACTTTGTAAGTCTAGGAAAACAGAGCATACTTCATGTGGTCTAATTAGCTACAACACTAAAAACAGTCTCAGGTAAAAATAGATGTACATAAACAATAATATTAAGCACATAATATTTATCATCAAGAAACAGAGCATTCTGCTGATGGTTCACTAGAATACCAATTAGGAAATGTACAGGCAAACATGTTGTTATTGTTTTAAGATCTGTCATCAATTCTGCTTAGTTACCTTGAAATGTATCAGCAGCAGTCGTTGACATTATGCTTCAAAATGGGCCGGGTTAAAAACAAAATTTGAAGTAATTCAGAAATGCATAAAAGAGAATTAAAAGACAAATACATTTTGGAAAAAAAACACACAAACCCAATAGCTTGCCAAGAAGAAATGGCTTGAAGTTGCCTGAGTGCAACTTCAAAGTCAAGTACTGTATGTAATTAAAAAAAATCAAGTTCTGAATTTTTGTTATGCTGAAAGCATAAAAGTTGTCCTGGAGAAATCTCTGCAGTTGTTCCCCAACTAAAATAGAGATCTGTCAGAAATAACTTTTTGAGCACCACAAGATTCAAATAAATTTATAGTCAGAATCTGTCCGCTACACCAGATACAGCAAACGATTCCACAGGATTATAAAGGCTATTTTACTGAGAGTGGCTACAATAAAGAAAGATTCTTGCAAGTCTGATTATTCTGTATCTCCTCCCTTTCTCATACCCATATGAATTAGGGAGGTGTCTAAGCCACTTAACACATACTTTCTGCAGGACAGCTCATACTATGAGTCCTTAGAAAGAGAGGTCTTATCAGTATAATATTATGAGGTCCATAAAACAATCATTTTGAATTGTGTGAGTACTCATCCCCTTGAGTATCTTCTATACCATCTTGTCTCTATGATTTTATCTGTTAATATTTTGATCTGTTGTTGTTGTTGTTTTGGAATGGATGATTAGTTTGCCAATGTTTTTGTGTTGTAAGTTTTCCAGAGTCATTAGATACAAGATGGTGCCAAATTTTATAAATAAGCAAATAAACAAGGACATTTAATGAAGATACCAAGATATTCAATGACAATACCAAGATTTTAATAGCTACAGTGTTTTGGTATAAAAAGTAAACTAACTTTAATTATTCAACCAATTATTCTGGTTTCATGAAAGTCACAGGTAAAGCTATAGATAAGGAACTAAAGAAATGAAATTAAATGTGGAAGTTTAATGGCTGGGAAGGGAGAGATGGAATCTCACTAGGTCATCTCTTATTTTAATCAATGAAAAGGATTCAATAGTAGTCTTAGTGGGATTGGAGTGTAGACAAGTTAGATATAGAGGAACGGCAAAATGGGGAATGAGGTGAAGGGAGGGAGAAGAGAAAAGGGTGCTTTTCAAAGGGTGGAGGGAGAAGGGAGGAAGGCATCAATGCAAAAAGAATATTAATGTTATACCCGTTTAATGTTATAATATCATGCATATTGGTAAATTCTGTGAATAAGCTTTCTAAATTTGCT
This sequence comes from Pseudonaja textilis, assembly GCF_900518735.1. Next base: position 53,830,834 of record NW_020769308.1, on the reverse strand, counting down.
TGGATGTGAGAAAATGTTAACATCACGTAGAGATGTTCTAAAAATTCAGTGGAAACTATTTCCCTAAATATTAGAGACCTGGAGATTTTATTACAACGAAAGGGATTGTTAATAATGTCAAATCATTTAAGCTTCATGTGCTTATGTTACAAGAAACATAAACAACAAACAGGTTGAATGATAGGTATTTGGATGAACTGTTTTTTTGTACAAGGATCTAATAAATTAATGGGAATAGTTATTTTTTTTTCAAAGCTGCCATAAATGGTAAGATTCAAAACTTCCTGAAAGATACAGAAAATATACATATTTATATAAGAGAAATTTGGTAATAACACATCAATTCTTTCATCTATATACGGTATCCTCCTGGTTAGGGTCAGATTGGTTATTTACAAAAGGTTATGAACAATTAAAAAAAACAGCTAAATTTATAATAGGAAGGTGCTTCTATATTGAAATGCCCAGCCAGGCATGGAGGACACCACAAGTGGGGAGATTAGCCTTGAATTGTTGCACAGGTACAAAAGATCCAAGTCTAAACCTCCTCTATAGAATCGTATCTATCTGTTTCCAAGAGAAGGCAAGAGTCCTATATCATTGGTAGAATATAATAAAGTAGGTAGCTTGAACTCAATAAAGATTGTAGAATACTGAAAAGCTTAAAAAGAATAATAAATGCAATTAAAAATAGCAAAAAGTGACTTAAAACAAAGATTTAAGAATTCAAACTTGTTTTCAGCAACTATATTCCCCAAATAATCCATCAACAATAAAAATTAATCGATATTTAAATTAGTTAACCAGAATTAGCTCCAGAAGAAATTAAGGTGAAAAGTCAGCTGTGGTGGCACTGGGAAAGCCGGTATAACAGCAGGGGGAGTTAATAATTTGTGGGTGGACCTAAATTTTTATTCCATAAATGTGGAGGTTCTGCAAAGGTTATTAGTTCTAGGAACTGTCCATTTTTAAACCAATAAAATTTGACAAAAAAATACTTAGCCTTATTTGTCTATAGCAAATCAAATATTAAATGAAGTTGTTGTTGTTTTCATTCAATCAAGTCAGATTCTTGGAGATTGCTTGGATGAGTTCCTGCAGTTTTCTTGGCAAGTCTTTTTGCAGAAGTGGCTGCCATTACCTCCTTTCTAGGGTGAGTGTCACCAGCTGGCTTTGTGCCCAAGACAGGACTAGATTTCTAATCTTTCTAATAACCTTAACTAACCTTAGTCTCTACATCAAACTTCACTCCAAACTGAAAAGCAGAAATAAAAATATTCATTAAAATACGTGATGCAATCAATAATTCCAAGCTGTACTTAGAGGATTCTTCACAATTATTTAAACTAATGTCAATTAGACCCTGCCCTACTAGGGAACCTGTTTGGCCTCTAAAATTAATAACTTGCACAATAAAAGGAAGTACCCAATTAACCTCACACCCCCACCAAGAGTACTACATTCCTATTCCAACAAGTTTTTATTAGCACTCCCTCCAAACAAAATTCTTCAAATTGATGGCTAATTGAAACAGAACAATACAGATGCTTCACAAATAGCTTATTTTTACATGCAACAGCAGATTTAGAAGGTTGATTTAAAAAAAAAACAACCTTAAATTTATAACAGAGCTACTTTAAATTAACACTTAGTGACACAGAATCAATTTCATGTCTTCCCTTCCATGGTGAACTGCATGCAGTCCTGCCCTGACAGAATAATGTATGTAGGTCACTGCTATTATTTTTATATATTCAAAAATATACAATGCAAGAACTTTCACAAGTTGCTGATTTGGATTTCTCAGTCATGAAACTAAAAAACAGGATACTGAGTTCCAGTCTTCCTTCTAGCTTTCAATTTAGCATTCAGTAATTAGTGCCATTAGTTTACTCAGCCAAGACAACTAGATTCACTTCTTCTCCACTGAGCTAACCAGAACATCTATTATTGCTTCCACCCTGGAGAAGTTATGGTAAGGCATAATAAACAGAAGATAATGAAGAGAAAACTGTGGTTATATAATCAAGTATCCCAATAAAATTCTCTCCATTAGAGTAACATAGCAGTACCTTCCATTCTAAAGGTGACACACTGACAACATTTCACTGGTATTATGACAGTTACTACAAGTGGACATTAGACAATTATTTCCTTATCTGTAGAGAGAACATTTCAGAAAATACAGACAACTTGCTAAGGATTTGCAATGTAAATTGATGGTAAAGTACTTAAGACCAACATATTTACTATATTAATTAAATGGTCTATTTAACATGGAATATCAATCCTCTAATCACATCTCGTTTGAAGTTATTTCAATTAACAACTGTAAAGTACACCAGCACAGACCCTACTGTTCTAGGCTCATTAACATCATTTTCATTATCTGTCAAATCAGGGAGTAAAAGGCAGAAACTATAAACACTCTCTAGAGTAGCCCCCTTTCCTACTTAAGAGATTATTAGGAGAACAAGCCGCAGTAATTCTCATTAGCTGCTCAGTTGGGGGGGGGGGGGGGGGGCTTTCCATGCACTGAAACAATAGATGGAATAAGTAAACGGACAGATTTTCATGCATTCAAGGGTAATCTGTCCTTAATCAAACAAAATCAATCTGAATTGTTGATGAGACATAGAAAACAAATTGAATTATAGGATGAAGAAGAGCTGAGCAAAAAGATTTAAGTATACTACGAACATGAATGTTAGAATCTATCAAATGTTATTCTTACAAGAAAAAAAAAACCCTTTCAATTTGCTTGGTTTAATGCAAGGGTCACTAACCTTTTGGACCTCAGGGACCACCAAACTCATAATTTTAAATCCTGCAGACCAGAGACCCTGGGAAAATCTCCCCAAAAGTCTGCAGGAAAATTCCCCACCCCATTTTCCTACCGATCAATCATTCTTTATTTGGGATCACCGGATACCATCTCCAGCTCCGTTCTCGGGGGGGGGGGGGGACGACTTTTGGCTTCATGCAAATAAAGCAGCAGAAGTCTTTCTTTCTCTCCCCCAAACTTCACCAGAAATGAGTGTGTGTGAGACTTGTTGTGCCGCGTAGCCTCTTGGAGCAGGATGCCTTGCAGGGTCCCAAAGACTCATTTCTGGCAGAGTTCGGGGGAGAGAAAGAAAGATTTTTGCTGCTTTCCTTGAGTGCAGCCAAAAACAGAAGAAGAAGTGGAAAGAAGCAGCCCGGTGGCCAGGCGAGGCATGTGGGGCGAATGGGGTAAGTTCCCCCCCGCCCTTTCACGGCCATTTGTGTTCCTGTGCATCCTGAATTAATTGCTTTGGGGGATGCTTTGGGGGTGACATTTCTCTGCAGACCACCAACATTTTCTCGTGGACCCCCAATGGTCCACAGCCCACTGGTTGGCAACCACTAGTCTAGTGATTAAGTTGGGCTGGGTGATTAAGTCAGCTGGGTGACTTTGGGCCAGTCATTCCCTCTCAGCCCAACTGACCTCACAGGGTTGTTGCTGTAGAGAAGATAGGAGGAGGAAAGAATATTAGGTATGTTTGCCATCTTGAGCTATTTATAAAAATAACTAAGGTGGGATTTTAAAAAATAAATAAATATTTTTTTAATTTAACTAATTGATTACTCTTTATACGCTCTGCATTTTCATAAACATAAATGCTAAGGAACACAAGACAGCAATAATAATAAAATATCAGATTAAAGCAATGTATAAAGTAACATTAATTTTTACCTGTATATTCGCTAGTGAAGACAACAAAGAAAGGAGTCACGAGATCATTAATGCCCTGAACATATCCACTGGCTGGATGGCGTATTGCCCAGATAAACAAAATTCTTTCAAAAATCTAGGGGGGGAAATATAAGGAAAAATATATATAATTATAACAGAAAGCACGTATGTCCGAAATTCATGCACTGGATATGTGAAAGATGACTCTTTTATGAGACTGTCAGGCAATGGAAGCCACCTCTAAAAAGATGCATTTGGCTACCAAGTTTTGATACTCAGAAGAAGGGCAAAAAATGTGTCTTTTTCACCAAACTTTAACTGATTTTAATGATACAGGATTAAATTTTGATTTTAATTATATTAATTTTTGTTATAAATCATAATTTGCAATTTCTTAATTATTAGAAGCCACCTAGTGTGTTTATATGAACAGAAAGTAGGGTATAAATATAATATTAAGTAAAATTAGAAAATAAACAGTTTGATGATGGGTGAGGAATCTCAATGAGCCTACTTGAGACCTCAGTACATATTCAGAAAACCAAGTTAGCACCAAGATATTGGTGATGTTGTTAAACATATTACAATAAAAATGCAAGAACCATGCTTAGCTATTGGAACATAGCAACATTTATAACAGAATTTAAATAGTGTTGATATACAGTGTTCAGCTAACAAAACTGAATTCGCCATTAATATATTGTACTTTTATGGAGATCTCATATATAAATATTTGCTGAATTTGAAGAAAAATAACAGCAGTGAAATCAGATAATTCCATTTTTTAAAGAGATATTAAAGTAACAAATATAAAGCAGTAAGAATTAAGTATTTTTAAAAAATCAATGTCCATGAAGGCATATTCATGTACATAAATGAGTATATTGATATTTCTTTATCAGAGCTATCAAGTCCCATTAAGTCTTGTAAACAATCTTTGTAGCTGTAATACTGATAGGTCCAATTTTGGAGGAATATTTCAAATCAAGGGCTGCTGTAAACGATTTTCATGTAGATAGTTTGGAAAGTTCACGCTCGCTAGCTTTCATGTATACTTATTAGTCAAATTAACATAGTACAGACTTTACATATTGAGATCATTGAAATGTATTATGTTATAGGATTAACATCAAGGCTCTAAAGATTTTACAATATAGGATTAATATCAAGGGAGAGTAGAATAGCTTATTTCTCTCCAAAGCTTACTATGTAATTGCAGATTTTCCCCCTGCCCTGTAATCTGAGATTATTCATTTCTTGTGAATATCATTATAGTATATATGGTAGACTGAGCTAAGGAAATGCTTGGTATACTCTAGAGATTTCAGAAGTAGTTGAAAAATGGAGTTTACATAATCTGATTTCCTGCTAATCACGCATTTTTTTTTAAAAAAGATCAATGAGCAAGAAGAAAAAAGGGGGGGGGGGGGGGTTGGACCAATGAGGGGAAAAAGAAGAAGAGGCTCCAAATCCCCTTTAGAGATTCTGGATCTGTTTATTCTGGATACATCTTCAGTAATGGGATTACTGGGATGAGAATAAGCATTTATCTTCTCTCCAAATTAACCTCACCCACTCTTTTTCTGGGATTCTGAAAGTAGGGTGACAATGAAGTTAAGAGTTCAGTTTCATGAGGCATGCATCTGGACTTCCAGTTAGATATACACTCTTGTCTGAGGTAACAGAAATACAACTGAGTCACTTAGTTCAGCCCCTCCTGAATATAGTGCAGAACTAGACCAATAAATTTCAAGACTGGGTGAGAAGTTACAGCAACTTCTTGTTTGAATGAAAGCAGAGCTCTCGATACAATCTAAGGCCCATTTGATTACTGAGGAGAGCTGCATGCTTGGTTCAGACTTTGAACGTTCTGCATTTTCAACTAAACAATACAGTAATTAAGATTGGCAAACCATTCCCATCCAATAAGCATTGCTTATAAAGGAAATACCTTTTTCAACACAGCATATGTGAGTGATATATTTTAACTTATGATCTATCCAAACACAAATTGGAGAACTTTAGGATTATACTTGCCTCTGTTACTTTGGACTGAAGAATTAAAGCTTCGGGGCTCATGCGAGGAATATCTATATGAATCTGTAACAGAAGCATTTAAATTCAGAAACCTTCAAAATATACAAGCAGGTTCAAATCAGACAATATATTGCAGGTTTCACTTTTCAAAAAAATACCTCACCTTTAGCATTCTAAGAGCCTTATCTTTTATAAAGCCTTATAATATATACTTACTGTTAGTTCAGTGGTATGAGTGGTAGCTTATCTATTATTTTCCGTTTAAAAATTCTCTGCATGCCAAAAGCTTCTGCAGGTACAAAGTATGGTGTCATCTGTTATTGCCTACTGTTTAATCATCCCTGAACCATGTTAAACCTATGACATCCTTGATCTTGTCTTTAATCAGTTAATAGAATAAAAAACATCAGTTACAAAAACACCCTCAAAATGAAGACACACAATAGGGCACTGGAAACAATTTATGCAGATGATTTACACAGCCACCTTTGGCTAAGAAGATATTTTTCAATTATTTCACAAAAGTATACTATCTTTCCAGAAGAGAGAAATCCCTTCAAAAAGAAATTACAGGCATGTAAATGAAGAGGAGGAAATTATATTTATTTTTTAATTCATTGTATACAACAACCATATTGTATACAACTACCATTAGTGAATCTTATAACCTCTAAAAGTTGGTGGACTACAATCCCATAGCTTCAGTAAACTGCTGGATAAATTCAGTGATGAGGAATCAGCTGAACTTCAGCAACTTTTTGAAGGTAATGACAAGTACTCCAGCTTTGATCTAACATAAATTTCCAAAGTATATTCTAGGGGCATTCCTTTGGTAATTTGTGTCAGAAAGACCCGATCTTCAGACTGTCCTGAAAAACATTATTTATCTTCCTCAGCAATGAACAGAACCAAAAGCAGAGTGCTCTTTTGAGATTTAATTTATTTAATAGATTTATTAATAGCGGAAACCTGGCTTGCTTAGCTCATAGGCAAACCAAATATACGTTTTTTATACAATGCTGGAACAGTTTCTGACATGTGGAGAGATCCCACAGCTACAGTCACAAAGAAAAATACTTCTTGAAGCTAAAGATTTGGAAATTACTGATTTTTTTCCTGTTTTTTTTTTTCATTTAGTTCAATTTTCAGGCTCCCCAACTCTTTAGGTAGTTTAATATTAAAAGAGAAGTAAAGGGAAACAACATAAAGAAATAGAATGATTGGAAGACTTATTCCATATCATATAACCAGAAAAACAAAACAAAACAAAATCCAATTATCACTTTATATCTTGAATTACAGTATATTTATTTCTAAAGTTAACTCCAAGCTGGGGGGGGGGAAGGGGGGGGGGAATCAGGATGCTAAAGCAGGTCTCATGAAAGTCCTGCAAAATCAGATCCTACATCAGGATTTTAAAGCCTAGAAGAAAAGCTATAAACACCAAAAGTTCTTTTCCAGAAGGAAGGACCTGAAGACTGAAGAAACCGAATATGATCTATGTATTAGGAATAGAAGAATGCAATATATTTAAATGAACAGCCTGGGTGGTTTAGAGTTTAGGCAGTTTGCATCAGGTCAAGGACCATATTAGATTCTGTGCAATACACGGAAAGCTACTTTCCATTATTGAGTAGATAAACTGTATTTTTGATAATATATTTTTTTATTATATATTCTTAACTAAATACATTTAAAAGAAAAAAGCATACACCTTTTTCTCAAAAAAAAAAAAAGTTGCAGCTGTTCATAAACAAAGCCAGGGCTCCGACAACCAGGACCTATGGGAAACCAAAGCCTAAACTTTTTCTTATGATCAGATAAATCCCTTTAATGTGCCCATTTCAAATGTTCATTCAGTTTGGGATAGTATTATGGCAACAAAAGATAACAAGGCTATTCTTGCTACAGAATACACTTCTGACATTGCCCTCATCAGAATAGAAGAGGAGAGGAGAGGAGTAGAGTTGGAAGGGTCCTTGGAGGTCTTCTAGTCCAACCCCCTGCTTAGGCAGGAAACCCTACACCACTTCAGAGAAATGAACCACTTGCCTTTTTAAAAACTTCCAGTGTTGGAGCATTTACAACTTCTGGAGGCAGGTTGTTCCACTGATTAATTGTTCTGTCAGGAAATCTCTCCTTAGTTCTAGGTTGCTTGTCTCCTTGATTAGTTTCCACCCATTGATTCTCAGGTGCTTTGGAAAATAGCTTGACTCCCTCTTCTTTGTGGCAGCCCCTGAGATACTGGAACACTGCTATCATGTCTCCCCTAGTCCTTCTTTTCATCAGTCTAGACAGACCCAGTTCCTGCCCAGTTCATATGTTTTAGCCTCCAGTCCCTTAATCATCTTTGTTGCTCTTCTCTGCACTCTTTCTAGAGTCTCAACATCTTTTTTACATTGTGGCAATCAAAACTGGATGCAGTATTCCAAGTGTGACCTTACCAAGGCATTATAAAGTGATATTAACACTTCATGTGATCTTGATTGTATCCCTCTGTTTATGCAGCCTAGAACTGTGTTGGCTTTTTTGGCAGCTGCTGCACAGGGCTGGCTCATATTGGTTGTCCCCTAGGACTCCAAGATCCCTCTCACGGTTACTACTATTGAGCAAGGTATCACGTATACAGTACCTGTGCATTTGATTTTTCATTTTAACAATTTAACAAGAGTCATTTTAACAATTCCTTTACCTGTCTATATGTATCCTGATGAGTTTCTTCATTTCTTGAATCATAATATTGTTCAACAAAAGCGAAGTATTCTTTCCGTTTTCTTTGCAAAGTACCTTCTCGCCTATCTGTATTTGCAGGAAGATAACCCTAGTAATTGAGAGGTAAAAAAGGCAGTTGTTAATCATTAATTCAAGGGGAAAAAAATCAGTACTATGGCATCAGGTATTTTCAAATTAATTTCAATCAACAAAATAGCCAAGTAAACTGGGGGTTTTCACCTTTGAAAATTTGAGCAGCATTTTACTGAACCATTTTGCCAATGACTGCAGTGGAGATTCAGATTATATTGTGCTACTTATACTTTTATTTCAGTATTCATAGTATGTTCAAAGGGATAAGACCTATTCAAATAGACTGAAATTCATCTAATTAAATTTAACTTCAATCAAATTAAAAAGGTACACAAATTAAAAAAAATATATGAATAGAAAAATCTGATCTGTAAAACTTTAAAATAAGCTAGGATACATTTTTCTTGCAAATAAATTCAGCATTAATGTAAATCAGATTTTAGCAATTTTCCAGACATTCTTATGAGATTTTGCATAATGGCACAGGCAACATCATTAAAGGAGAAAATTATTTTAAAAATGATTGAAATCTTAGGAGACTGCATAGTGTACAATTTTTCTGAATCATTACTCTGAAAACTCACAAATTTAGACAGTCTCTTGAAATTAAACATAAAAAGTATGTCGCAGGAACTATTGCCAATCCCTGAAGCATAAGCAAAGAACATAATCTGATTCGTCTTCATCTTGCAGTCTTATAGATGTTAATATATCCATGTAAAAAAAAGGCAGTGCACTCAGTGCAAAATAATTGAAAAAAGTAAGATTAATTTACTTTATTGCCCAATTTATTTTTCATCATGAAAAAGAAGAGAACATCCCTCCATGGAACTCCATTACTTCCACAGAATTCTTAAACATCCATTTTCCGCGGATTTTCTTATGTACATAAGCTGAAGTGAAAGAACAAGGGTCAAAAATGAGACAAAAGCCATAATTTGTTGGTAAATGACCTGAAATACTAATAAGGAATGGTACATGAAATCACTGAGAGTCGATGAATGTGAGTCAAAATTCAAATACAGGCAGTCCTCACTTAATGACTGTCCTGTTTTATGACCATTCAAAATTACGATGGCACTGTAAAAATAACTTTATTACCATGTAGCCTCTGTGGCTACATGGCTAACATTCAGATGCATTCACAACTGTTGCAGCTTTCTGTATTTATGCGATAACCATTTTGCACACCACGGCCAGCTTCTAACAAGCAAAGTCAATGGAAAAGCTGACAGTAAAATCACCAGCCATGGTCATGGGATGTCTTGCTTTATGACCACGGGTAATTCCCTTAAAAACTGCTGTGGAAGAGAGGCTATAAGGCCATCATAGCCACATGAAGTCTCACATAATCGCTGCACTGCTTAAAGACAATTGCCAGTCCCACTTCTTAAGTTCTTAAGCAAGGACTACCTAAATAGGATTTTTTTCCCTAAAATAAGCTGATTCAACAGAAATGGGAAAATTTTTACAAAATTGTGCACAATGTGAAGCTATTTCCCCCTTCTCAAAGTACTGGAACCAGAAACTGGATCCTGGAAGAATTAGGACAAACAAAAAATATTTTTTTATGTACTATATAATTAAACTTTGGAATTTACCACCACAAGTGGGAAATGGTTACGAGGATGGCTGGTTTCAAAAAAAAAATTGGACCAATCTACAGATATCATGAGGATGAATAGCTATTAGCCTCAATGGCAATGGGGCTGCCTCTGAAGACCATCTGGTAGAGGATTAGCGAGTTGTCCTGTGCAGTTGGTTGGCCATTAAAAGAAGAGACAATTGGCCTAGACAAGCTAGGGACTTGATCCAGTGAAGCACGGCTTAAGTTCTTAATGCAACTAACTCAAAGGTATAGATTACGCTTTCCAGAAACATAAAACGCTCATATTATGCCACAGAAATAATGGGCAATTTCAGTTAACCTTGGCAGCTGTTAAAAATGGAATAACTAATACATTTTTGTCTTGCTAACAGCTTCATTTTGCAAAATGAAACTTGATCTTCCCAATACTAATCCCATGCATAACTACACCGCACATATTAGAATGTATGGCAGTGAGGGACAATAAAACCAAGCATACAATACTTAAATACTATCTATATATTAATTTTAAGAAAGCTGACTTCAAACCTCAGGAAAAAGTTGCAATCTATTAAGATCTGCACTAAGACAGGACTAAGAATCAATTGTTTGGTTATTCAGTTCATTCTTTTTTACCTACTAAATTGTCCAGGGAAAAGTTAAGCTCAATTACCATTATGGCCAAATCAGAAAAGCTGTTATTTAATCTCTATTTAAATAACAGGATGTAAAAAACATTATCTGATTCTTTACACCTCCGTGACAGTCAGATTAACGAGCTGGAGGAATGGCATCCGCACAGCTTCTATTTTCTAGCACCAGCTAAGCATTTTTGTTAAAAGTGTGCACCTACATACATAGAGATACAATATTTTCCAGGTATTTTACTCTATATTAGCTTACATTATGTCTTTAGATGAAATCTGACATTTAATATCCTGTCGCATGGGTTTATGTAAGGTTAAATATTAAATTCTAGGCTTCACTTCTTCTCAACAGTTTGCATTTATGTATGATACTATTAGTATCATTAAAAACAATTTAATGTGTAATTGTAAATTTAACTCTTCATGGGATATAAATGTTTGCCTTAGGGCAGACGTGTCTTCTCTTACTCAGTTTTTAAGATTAACACAGGCACTCTCTCTGGATCAACAGTTTCAATATTCTATATCAAGCCAACTTTTATTTTTAAAGTACAAATAACATACACTACCCACAAATATGAATCGCTGTACAGTTTCTTCTTCTGGTTAAAAAAAATAAAAAATACAGCAGCCTTGTTTATTGCCACAAACAAGGAATGCATCTGTACATCAGGAGACCCATAAGACATTCAAATTTCATTACCCCTGGGACTTTCCTAGACTCTTTTAAGTATGACCTTCTTTGTCTCACTGGGAAAAAAAAATCCCAGGATCCCTCTTTGTGATCACAATACTGAACTAATCCGAAGTTCTTGTGAGGCCTGCCTTCTCACAATGACTTCTCTTTGTCTTCCAGTGGCCTTCTTGATCCACATCAATTGGCATTTTGTGAAAACCAATAGAAATAGTGCTTTCTCAAGTTCTAAATGTTATTTTGGTAACCAAGTCCCAAATTCTCACACTAGGCTGATTCTTCAGGACCCGACTGCAGTATTTCATACATACGACCATAGTACTACTTATGATCCCTGGCATCGATAATGGAGCTATTTACTAATTCAACCCTTCTCTATCTTCTGGCTTGTTTGCAAAGTGAATTACATCTTCAGGAGCTTTCCCTTATGGCAGGTGTCAAAGATCAATCCTGGGACCCTCCTTTATCCTTTATACCAGGGGTCCCCAAACTCGGCAACTTCAAGACTTGTGGACTTCAATTCCCAGAATTCTCCAGTCAGCTTTCTGGGAGTTGAAGTCCACAAGTCTTAAAGTTGCCAAGTTTGGAGAAACTCTGCTTTATACCCTTCCACTGAATATGCCAAAGAGCTTCCGTACCACTATTTCACTGACAATATTCTACCTGCCTTTTGTGGTTCTTGATGAAGATATATGGCCAAATAGATCAAGTTACTGTTTTGACTTGGGATGTTCTTTGCTCAAGCTGAATATAAATAAGACAGTGACTTGATTGTCCTTCCAATTCCCTCATGCATCTCTCTCCTCCATCCCATTTGTCTCTGCAATTTCCAGATTGTCCCAGGTTCCTCTGCCTCTTAGGATCTTGACAGTTGATGATCAACTGACTTTGTGCCTACTTATTGAGTTTTGTTATCCTTCTGAGGTAGGCAAAGTCAGGGAATAGCCACAATAAGGATTCCAGGAATGGGCTTTATTGTTGTAGGAAAAAGAACAGAACTTCGAAAGCATGTTGAAACTTTTCTTGAAACTGAAAAAGAACAGTGTTCCTTTGGCCACACTGTTTGTAATGCTACTTAATAGTTGTGATTCAAGCAAAATTATACACGGCAGACATACACCATCATCATAAAATCAAAAAGTACTTACTGACAGGAGCTTCCATGTAATTGGCCGTACAACTTTTGGAATTCCTGACCAACTCAGCTTCCGCAATTCTTCTACTTGCCCAACCAAAAGAAAAAGAGCAATTAATTAAGAAGTTGCATGAAAATACACTGGGGTTAAGATAATTTCCTTAAATTTCCTTATAAACCTAGGTGTTTGTTCTGATTCTTACACGAGTTCCCATGCCTCACTTTTAAAAAATTGTTGAAATGTAAATCAAAGAATTTCTGTGATTGGATTCTTTGTTGCCTAGGGATTTATTTCAATGCCTGTACTTAACAACAACACAATTAAACAATACTGGCTTGCAAATATAATTATGACCTTTTTAATCATGTAAATTGTAAAACTTACATTATGGAATAAATCCTGGCTTAAAATTAGCATCTAAACCTGTTTGGGGCTAAATTTGCCTGGTCACAGGATTATTAGTCTGGATCAACTTAGTTCTGAAAAAGACGACAAATTTGTTGGCAGTTTATTCGACTTTAATAGTCATTTAGTCTACATTATTCAAATATTAACTTTGCTTCTGAAATTGTGTAATGATTAGACTTTTGAGAGGAATTTGGTTTCTAAATCTTCTTTAAACAAAACACTTTAAGAAAAGTGCTTAAATGTTTCAACATGAAATTAGCTTACTTTGATAATATAAAAAGATTAATAAAAATGCTTTTTATAAACTGAATACTGCAAATAATGTTTGAAAACATTACAATTCTGGAGAGATCACTGTGTGCAATATATAGTTGTCCCCTTGATTATTTTCTTCCATATTTGCAATCTTTTAAGACACCATGAATTTCTCAGGTACTTAGGAGCTTTTTAAAAAAAATATCATACAACGTTGAGAGAAGGAATCTATATTTGAATTGCAGCAATAGTTTGTGGATTTGTGGATTTTTGTCAATATTTGAATTTGGGGGTTTTTTTCATCAAACAAGACAAGAAAACTTTTCAAATAACATGGTTAAAACAAGTGAACTTATGAAGGTCATTTTTACCTCTCTTTGTATTATTATTAATACATTTGGAATACATTGCAGTATACATTTAAATAGAGGGGCTGAATAAAACCTAGTTTGGTGTATTGGGTAATAGCTGGCCTATAAACCAGGAGATTGTGAGTTCTAGACCTGCCTTAAAGTATAAAAACACCATCATAACATGTTTGCAACTTAGCCATGTTGTGCTTCAATATATGTCCACACTTTCAAGCAGTTTAAAAATGGAAATAAGGAAGTGTATGAAGCATTTACTTTATTGTACCTTAGATAACAGCAAATTCAAAATTACCTAAACCTCACCTAACTATGAAACCAACTAGTTGACCTCCTTCACAACTGTTTCCCAACCAACTTTCCTGTATCTCAGTCTCATAATGCAGAGACACCAAGGAAAAAAAACGTGCTTTAAGCTTTTGTTTCTAATTCAAGAATTTACTGAAATGCTCCCTAAAGGAAAGTGATTGTATGTTGTCCAACTGTTCTTCCTAGCCGTTCCTGGACATTTATAAATAGCACGTGCATTGTTTACCTGATATAATCTGTTGACACATATGCATTCTGTTTGGGTGGGAAGAACAACGGCCGTATCAAAGACTTTTAATGCAAACATTAATTCCTTTGTTACACCACATTCAAAACATTTACATACAAGCTGCACATTGCAGGTGGAGAGATGGCCTAAGTAAAAGCGCAAACATCAGAGAGAGTGAAATGCCACTAAGTTACATTCTTCTTTTGCAGATTTCACCCAAAGAAGAATATCTATGTAGTTATATGACAGATATTAAAACTGAGTACACACAGGGCAGTTGGGAGAAGAGATCCAAGGTTCTTCATAAAATTCCAAGACCCATTTTATTCTGGTTTACTAAAATCTACTGCCATCCCAGTAGAAAAATACAGGTAGTCCTCACTTAAGGTTCTAAATGAGAGCCAGAATTTCTGTTGCTAAGTGGTCATTAGGTGAAACATTGTGCTGCTGATGACAGAAGTTTCAGTAGTCCCAGTTGAGGTCCTTAGGCCAGGACTGGACTATCATTAAGCAAGGATGTCATACTTCTGCCCTGACACATTCGCCTTCACTCCCCTGCCTATCTCTAATGATGTCACCATATCACCACCGCAATTCTGCTTTTTATAAAGACATAAAAAACAGAAAAGGAAAAAGTGCAAGACCTGAGCTCCTACAGTAGATCACCTATCAAATAGTTCCAATGATACTGTTTGTGTTATCCCACTGCAGTATTTTTCTCTACATGCCAAGGATAATTTTTATTTATGCTTCTTGTTCCTTCTCCAAAATGAGTCATGATGGGCATTACGGATAAAAGATATCACATTATTTCAAAAATGGGAAAAAGGTTGCATTAGAATTATTATTTATTGCATGGTACATCTGCATCACATTTAATTACATTTAATTAAAAAAACCACAAGATAAAAATAAATATAAAATCAGAGAAGAATTAGATTAATTTTAAATTAGAAAAATTTGTACATCTAATTCCAAAAGGATCAAGAGCCTAGATCCAAGAAGGACTAGAAATCTGATCATCTTTCCTTAACTATGCTTCCAACAAATACAAAAACACTATCTGGAGAAAAAAAAATCAATTCATCATCAGTACTAAAGAAACATTTCCAGAAGGTCCAGTTACAAGCTTTCTAATATAATTGCTTGTGCATCCTATGTTCCACAATTGTAATGAAGAAAAATTTACTGCTGCTTGATATTATATATCCACCTCTATTTACATTCCCAAGTGTAAATTAGCAGGAAGAAAAACTGACAGATACCTCAACAGAATAGACCCAGTGTGGTATAAATGTTAAGGTGATGAACTGCCAATGAGGAAACTGGAGTTCAAGTCCACTTTCATCCATGTAAGCTCACTGTGTGATATTAGACCAACCTATCTCACAGGGTTAGGGGAAAGAGAACCCATCAATTTTGCAGATGACACCAAACTGCCAGAACCTTGGAAGACAGACTCATGATTCAGAAGGATCAAGATTCAATTCAATGGAGAGAAAAGGAAGATCCTGCATTTAGGAAGAAAAAAAACCCAAAGGCATAGATACAGATTACACAGTACCTGGCTCAGTAGTAACTGTGAGAAGGATGCAGGTGTCCTACTGGATAATAACTTAAGTGTGAGTCAGTAGTGTGCTGCACCTACCCAAAAGCCAATGCAGTCCTGGTTTGTACCAACAGAGGGAGAGCATCAAGATAACATGTAATAGTACTCTATAATGCATTAGTGAGGCCACATTTGGAGTAGTGTTTACAATCCTGGTCACCATGATACAAAAAATGCTGCTCAGGCCCTAGAAAGAATGCAGAGAATATCAAAGATAAGAGCTTTGGAGGCTACATTGTACAAAGAACTTTTAAGGGAACTAAGCATGTCTTGCCTAACCAAGAGAGAAGGATTGGAATTCTGCAAACCTGCATCCAGTTTTGGCCACCACGATACAAAAAAAGATGCTGAGACTTTAGAAAGAATGCCGAGAAGAACAGCAAAGATTGGGGACTGGAGGCTAAAGCACGGGATGAATGGTTGCAAGAACTAGGTATGTCTAGTTTAACAAAGAGAAGGACCAGGGCTGACATGATAGCAGCCTTCCAATATTTGACAGGCTGTCCCAGAGAAGAATGGATTGACCTATTCTCCAAAGTATCTGAGGGCAGGACAAGAAACAATGGATAGAAAGTTATCAGAAAGAGATCCAACCTAGAATTAAGAAGAAATTTCCTGTCATTGAGAACAAGTTGTGGGTGGCTCCATCACTGATGGATTTTAAGAAGAGATTGGAAAGCTATTTATATGAAATAGTACAGGGCACGGATGTCAAACTCGCCATATCACCTTGCCATCGTGTGACATATTGCAATGTTTTTTGCCTTCGCGGAGCTGGGGTGGGCGTGGCCTGTGCCTGATGCATCCAGCCTGTGGGCCAAGGTCTCCAAGGTCCCTTCCAACTGTGTAAGTCAATATTCTGTATTCTGACATGGTAGCTGCCTTGCGGTACTTAAGGGGCAACTTATTCTCTGAAGCATCTGAGGGCAGCACAAGAAGCAATGACTGGAAGCTTGCTAAAGAGATATCCAATCTGGAACTAAGAACTGACAGTAAGTACAATTAAGTAAGGGAACAGCTCACCTCCTGGAGTTGTGGGTGCTCCGTCGCTGGAGGTTTTCAAGAAAAAATGGGACAGCCATTTGTCCGGGATGCAATAAGGCCTCCTGCCTTGGGCAGGGGGTTGAACTAAATGACCTCCAACGTCCCTTCCAGCCCTATGATTCTATGATTCTAAACAAAAGAGATAGAAATCTAGTAACTAAGTGAATGAATACGTCATTTTATTGACATTGAGAAGGGCACTAGATATATATACTAGTTATGGCTTAGGAACCATCTAGAATTCCTAGATTTTTTTTTTTTTTAATCTTGATCACTGAATTCACCAATATCTTAAATTCTGCCATAAAATGCTAAATAGAAAGGGGAAGCTTTCACCATTCTGGCTGTACATAGGTGAAATTCCTCAAAGTCATTTCCTTACTGAATCTCAAAGAAGCTTTTTCAAAAGGCAATTTCACTTACTTTGTTTTTCCTTGAAGACATTTTGCTTCTCATCCAAGAGAAGCATTCAGTCTGAACTGAAGAAGCTTCTTGGATGAGAAGAGAAACATCTTCTAGTAAAAAACAAAGAAAGTTCAGTTGCTTCTTGAAAAAGTACCTCGGGGACTATCATGACCTGGATGACTGAGAATCTCCACAGATATTCTTTACTGAATGTTTTGCCTATAGCATCTAGGAAGAAGTATATATACAAGCTTCAAATAAGGTAAATGAAACTTTAAAAGGCAGCCACAGGTTCCAATGATTATTTTTTGCACATGAAAATTATACGAATGTTTTTTAGCTGCACGTTTTAGAATAAAGTCAAAAAAGCAATATTCCTTTTCTAATATTGACTGCAACACAAGATCACTTTGAAAGAAGAAGGGAAGCCAGATAGATCCAATTCTCAATCTTTGAATTGGGTCTTTTATCAGCAAAAAGGAAAGCCTGGATCACATGATTCCATGTGGTCAAAAGTTGAAAAACTGACCAGTGGTAGTTTTCATACAAATACAATTAATGTATTTGTATTGCAATTTAACATTAAAATCCCCTTTTCCTCATTTTTTTCCCCTCTGTGTTAAAAGAAATTTCCACCTTTTCTTTTTGGGCAAATTAATAATAGGAGATATGGTCTCTTAGATAATCAGATTTATATTACAAATATTTCATTCTCTTTAAATGGTATTTACAATTTTGTTTTTAATTGTAATTTTAAAAAAACCCATAAAAGGTTTTTTTTTTTAAAAAAAAGACTAGATTCTGCTCAAACAGCCATTTCCACCAGATTTAGCATCCAAGAGAACATGCTGTCTTTGAAGGCACTGACTGCTATCCTTCTCCATATTCCATAGGGATGTCTGCAACTAAATATGTCTATTATATTTCAAAGTATTTCTGACTCATTTAAGCAGATCTAGGTTGAAAACAACATTGATGGAAAAAAACAAATCTCAGCGATGGATTCAGAGGAGAATAGGCAGATTCAAGAAGTGTTCTCCCTTCAGCAAGGATGCTTGTGCAGTATGGAAATGCTCATTTTGTTCCTAAACAAATACTGGTAGCAGCGCCTCTTTTCCTAGCTTCCTGCAGATAAATACAGATAGCCGATAGTCCTTGTTTAGCAATCACAACTGGAACGCAGCAACTCAGTCCTTAAATAAAGCGGTAACTAAGTGAAACCATGACTGTGTTTATGATTTTAAATGAGCCATTTTTTGCTTTACAAACCTGAAAAAGGCATAAATGTCAGGATGGTTTGCAGTTACTTTTTCAAAGCTGTCGTAACTACAAACAGTTGCTAAACGAGGCAGTGTTTAAACAGGGACTTCCTGTAGTTCAAATACTCAGGCACATGAGATACACCTTCCAATTATTTTAACTAAAAGCCTCGGTGTCAACCTCACAATCTTTTCTTCTCGAAACAGAGAGGTATTGGGAGTAGATTGGTGGGAAGAAGGAAAGATATGACGAGCAAAGAATTAGATTTATTTTTTTTTTGCTGCTCCTCTTTTCCTGTTTAGCCTTGTCACATTTAATAAGTGCCCAGGAACTTTAACCAGTATCAAAGGACTAGAAAGAAACCGCTACAAAGGCAGCTGAACTTTATTGACAAGATTCTGGAGACAAGACAACTACTCTGACATTCAATCTTCAAGAAACCAAACACTGAACACAGCGCTCGCTAGATTCAAATAAGAAGAGAATAAAACAAAGAAATGGACAAGAGCGCCAGTAACTGCAGACACTGTTGCTACAGAGGATGAACATCCTGGAAGGTGACCTTAAAGACTTCAAAGACTGTCTGGATTTCTCCTTTTGGAAACATCAAAAGATGGCTTCTCTAAGGAAAGGCCCTCTTAATAGAATGGAACAGTTGAACAAATTAGGAATATGAGAGATGGTCTCTTAGGTCAGGGGCTCCCAAAACCCGGTCCGTGGACTGGCACCAGGCTACAGCATGCCAGAAACTGGACCGTGCGAACAAACCTTCCATCTGTGGGATGCAAGCAGCATGTTTTCAACTATGCCCTCTCCAGCCCATGGAAAAACTTCCTTCCATGGAACCAGTCCCGGGGGCAAAATTCACTTAACAAAGTTGTTACTTAGAAACATAAATGTTGGGCTCAAACTGTGGTTATAGGTCGAGGACTACTCTAGTTATTTTTTTTAAGATTCTTTGCAAGTAGACAGGAAAGAAGAAAAAGGATCTTTATTTATTTTCCTTTTGAGTTTTTTGCATTGGTGAATACTTTTCTCTATGCAAGGCTTAAAAGGCAAATATCTCCTTGAGCAACTAAAAGATGCTAGGTTAATTTGAAATAGGCTAAATACTATTCTTTGATTGGCAAACAAGCTTTACAGTATTTTCATAGGTTAGTATATGGCCTTTAACTTTAGTAAGAATAGTTCGTTCCCATGTTCCATTCTAGATCATGCAACAAGCACAAATATGACTCGGGAACCAAACAAGACTCATTCTATCATATAATTCTTTGCACATCTATTTAACTAATTTGATTTTAGGCAAAATGGATTTCAATAGAAAAGAATATATGTAACTCAAGGTTGAACGTGGAGTCCTTGGTATTCTCTGAGCCTAGTTGTTTGCTTGCCATTCATTGATGGTGTTATCTAATCAGGTAATGAAATGTCTGCAAAGCAAACAAACAAGCTCAGAGAGCACCAAGTATTCCAGAAAACATATTTAAGTTTTCACATGAAAAGAGCAAGACAGCTACTAAAAAAAGACGGAAAGTATGAAATATACTACATCATTAAGGCAGTGACTAGAACTACTTCTCCATAAAGAAAAAAGCACCAGATCGAAAGACAAACACTAAAATGCCTAACCTCCTATTTAAACGATGGAATCATAATTAACCAATGAATGTGGAAGAACAAAATAATTTTTCAACCCAATGACTACTGATTTTTTTTTTTTAATGAAATCATACCACATCAAGAACACAATCTCGGGCTTTCCTGAAGCAATTAAGTATTGCCACTCTTTGGATGCAAGGATTTTTCTTCTTTCCAGGAAGGAAAGCCCATAAAGATAGCACTTCAAGCTTGCCTATTCTTCCTTCTGGTAAAACAGATTGATCCTTGTCTATTTCAGTATCAAGAGCTCCATTTGAACAACTCAAGCATATTGCTAGATTCTAGAAAATCTCCAAGATGGGATATAAAATATCTGTATACTCTTGGAAACAATTAGCATTTACATCCAATTAAAACAGACGGAATTAACTTTCTGTAATATTTCTCCAGCCTGAACTGGATACACTCATTACATACTGTTTCAATTCAGCAAACTTCAGTTAACACTATACAATTACAATGAAATAAATACCGATAAACTACACTTTTACCATGGAGATTTGATCCTCTGCTTTATCAAAAATTAAGACTCTGCTTCAAATAGGAGTCATTGCTGGCCTGGAGGCCTGCTGGAAACCAAGCAACTAACTATGCACAATATTTTGCTCAAAACACAAAAGCATTCTTCTATTATTTCCCTTTAAGCGTAATATTTCTGGCTGTATAATTTTAAGGGAACCCACAATTTTTGCTCATGCATTATTTATCTTTTGACACAAAACAGTTACTTCACTGAGACACTGTAAATCGTAACGTGATTTGAATGAACAATTAAATGATGGACATGATAAACTAGATTTATAAGCTTCAAATTCTTATGAAAAAAAAAATCTTAGCATAATTCAACTCCAAAAGAACTAGAATATTCTTCTAAAACAATGCAGATTCATGGAACTGCAGCTCCCCCAACAGTATCTGAGAAGTTAAACAGCACAGAGGTTGAGCTAATAAATGGCTTGAAATTACTATGGGCAACCAGACTAACCGCTTTAAAAATAAAAATAAAAGGACAGTTCTGTTATACATATTTTAAAAAATCCATGTTCAATGCTGCATTTATTTTTTCCTGAATGATTGAGAAATTAAGAAGCATCAGACAAATGGAGTGTGCTGAACACATTATATTCTTGAAAAACAATCTTCAACCAAAAAAGGCCAACTTAGCTGAAGTATAAAATGTTCTAGTAAAATAGATGAAATAGAAATGTGAAAGAAACAAAAACAGAACCATACAGATTAATCATTGAATGACAATGCAGAATTTGAAAAGTGAGTGGCTAGCAGTAGAAATGGGAATTGTTGAAATATAAATTAATATAAAAACATGGCAGCTTTAGTGCCTCATGGAATCTTTCCCATTCAGGAAATTGAGGTCGTATTTATAAATACTTACTGTTTTTTCAAGGTTAACTTGTTTGGAGAGTTTTAAGCAACAGTTCAATATTTGCTCCCAAATTTCCCTTCCACTGAGGGTGATGAGGAGCACCTTAACCACGAAGCTGGAGCTAGACTATCTATGCAGCTGTGTTTGGCTTCAGAGAGCAGAAAAGGACATTTGAGATTAGCAATTATGAAAGTGGGCAGGGAACCAATTAAATAATATCCAAATCGTGGCCATTTGTCACCAAAAGAGCCATACATCTTTTCTCCAAACCTCTGAAGTAAGAAACAATACTGTAAGACTATTCTTAACATTGTTTTACAAAGACAAAGTATCAGTAGGAGCTATGATTATGCATTCTTATCTAAGCTCCACTGTGACCAATAGGAAATATTTTCACTTAAAAAGATACTGTAAGGAAGGACTCAATGTTACTTTAGCTTGATCTCAACTGATGGACCAAGCTCCCCTTATTAGGTAATCCTCATAAAACCCAGTACAATACTGGTACACTTTAAACGTGCCATTTGAGTGCATGGTTTGTTGAAACATCTGGATGCTTCTCTACTGATAAGAAATAAAACACAGAACAATTTCATATATGGATGTAAAATCACAAGGTAACTTGCTGCCTTGCTTGCTTCTTGTGCCCCTTGCTCCCTCATGCACACGTGCATATATATGTTGCTCTTCCCTTACACACATATAGTTCTCTCACGCACCCTTCTCAGTCCTCACACAGGAGACAGGGCCTTTCAAATAGCCCATATCACCAGGACTTCCTTATGAGAGAGGATAGGAAGACTTTGTTATTGTTTTTCAAAAAGGCTAATTTCTTTTCTTCAATAAAGCACTGCAAACTGGGTTACAGACTAATTGTGTTCTCTCTGTGTGGTCTATTAACACATCCCTGCTCTAATGGGTCGGGTAGAAGTGACCGGCAAGAGACGTTCCCTCGGATAACCTGGTCCCGAGCCATGAAGGGCTTTAAAGGTGACAACCAGCACCTTGAATTGCACCCAGAAGCAAACAGGCAACCAATGTAGCTCTCGCAGGAGGTGAAACATGTGCACACCGGGGTCTGCACAAAACCATGTGGGTCACTGCATTTTGCACCAACTGGAGCTTCCAGATGTTCTTCAAGGGCAGCCCCATGTAGAGCACAGTGCAATAATCAAGACGGGAAGTGAATAGGGCATGAGTGACTCTGAGTAGGGACCGTTGGTTCAGGAAAGGGTGTAACTGGTGCACAACCCGCAGTTGCACAAAGGCCCACCTGGCCACGACTGCCACCTGCTCTTTGACCAGGAGTCATGAGTCCAGGAAAACCCCTAGATTACTCACAGGGTTTGGGGTAGTACCGTCCCATCCGAAACCAAAGGTGGCAATTCTCCCTGAGCCAACGAACCCCAAACCCAGAGCCACTCGGTCTTGCAAGGGTTTAGTTTCAACCTGTTGCTCCCCATCCAGCCCCTAACAGCCTCCAGGCACTTGAGAGGGAGGACACAGCAACACTTAATTCACCACGGGCTGAGATATACAGCTGGGTATCATCAGCATATTGGTAATATCTCAGTCCATGGTGCTGGATGATCTCACTCAGCGGCCTTCATATAAATGTTGAACAGGAGCGGAGAGAGTTCGAGCCCTGCAGCACCTCCTAAAGCAGTGGGCGAGGGCTGGATCTCTCCCCTCCTATCCACACTGACTGAGAGCGGCCACAAAGGAAGTGAACCAGGACAACACAAGGCCCCCCTCTCCTATCCCCCAAAGCTGCCCCAGGAGAATCCCATGGTCAATGGTACTGAAAGCCGTCGAGAGGTCAAATAAAGCAAGGATGGATGCACTGCCCCATCCCATTCCCACCAGAGATCATCCAAAAGTGTGACCAATGCTGTTTCTGTCCCAAATCCAGGCCTGAATCCTGACTCGTAGGGGTCAAGATAATTCGTTTCATCCAGAAACCGCTGGAGCTACTGTGTGACCACCTTCTCAATAACCTTCCCCAAAAAGGGAAGATTGGAGACAGGTCGGAAATTCTCCAACTGGGTGGAGTCCAGCAATGGCTTCTTAAGAAGAGGGCAGACCATAGCCTCCTTAAAGTTCTGGGTCACCATTCCGTCCTATAGGGAAGCATTAATCACTACCAGAGTCCACAATTCAGTTTTCTTTCATATTTTTTCCCCAAATTCTCTCAGCTGTCTAAATAGGTTCTTATTCCTAGATTATATTACTTCTTTCCACAATCTTTATCTGCTGTATGATATATGCTGTCCTAACCCTCTTTGAAATTTCTTTAACATCTGAATTTGTTAATTAATATGACATATATGCTGAAAAGGAGTTAAAGAGTGAGCTTAGCAGGGATAAGTAGCAGAACAAAGCAATTGCAAAAGTTGAAAGTGAAATATGTGTAAAAAAAATTGGTATTCTGTGTTTAACTTGGGAATAAAGTAAATGTCAATGCCTAGTTGTTATCAATGACAAACTGTCTAGTCTGGAGAGGGATCAAAGGTGAGAAGACAAAAAATGGCTTGTCACAAAAGAAAAATGCACAGAATGAGATATTTTATTTAATTCAAATAGTTCAAAAAGTACTTTCATAAGAATGTTATAATAAGAACAGCAAAAGTAAAAAGATAATGTAAAAGTAAAAATATAATGAAATGTTAATCTGCCACATTACACTTCTATTCTATTACTCTGTATTGCAAGAAAAAAAAACATAATGTATTTCAAATTCTTTATGAAAAAAAAGCAGTATCAAGCGCTACCAAACAAGTTCATAACATACAGGATGATGCATCAATTGATAAGTATCTTTCTTGTACATGTCAAGAAAGATACCTATGAGTTTATGTGATAATTTTTTATGACACTTCCTCCCCTCTACCACGTTTATATAGAAAACAGATAAAAGGTTTCCTAAAACTGACCTATCTACAACGCTGAAATTCGTTCCTGTTCCTGTTTACTAAAAAACAGTATGTATATGTATATGCATGTATATATGTGAAAATGTTTTAATCTTTAACACAAAACATATAGACAATATCATGGAGTTTTCTTTCTTTCATGGTGAATGGGGGGGAGGGGGAAACCTGCAAGGTATACTTTTTTTTATTACCTCTTGTTCTTCTTCATCATCATCATCATAACCAACATATCTTTTAACTATAGTTAATCAGGAATATATTCAGAGCAGCTCAATAGCTGATGCAATTCTAGACCAGGACTATGATAGAGACCCAGGAAATTCTTTATCTAACAAATATCTAAAGTATAATTTATATGATTAATTGCTCACAGAATCAATGCTCATGAAATCTACTGCTTCAGAACCTCTGGTAATTAAAGAAAATTTCCAGAGAAAAATGGACCAAGGTCCCTATAAATGTAGACTCATTTTCCATCCATGTTTCTGAATATGGATAAAAAATTTTAAATATCTCCCTATACAGATATTAAAGAGAAGGAGGCTCTTTGTAAGTAAAATTGAGCAAGTGGATGCCTGCAAAATTCTGGCTTTCTGATATTTTTTTTTTATGTCTGTTTAAATAACAGGCACATTTTACTATATAGCAAGAAAAATTGCATTCCTTTCGGCTGCCAAACAATTGCTTGAAGGTCTGGGAAGAGTATAACCTACCTAGAGGTGAGATCTCTGGAGATGGAGTTAAAATCTTTCTCCTATCCCTGTAATATTGTTTTTATTCTTTCCCAAGCCATTTTAGAGGAAACTTCAGCCAGACATCCTTAAAACTACAATTCCACTACCGTAATGATGAAATGATTTGACAACAAAAGCTCAACAATAGGTTTACAGTTAAAATCCTTGGGACCACCAATCTTTCCATTAAGCCAAAAGAATTAAACAGAATAGAAGGCAGTAAAAAAGTTCCAATATGCATTTTAGGAAAGAGCAAACCGCCTACTCCTTTCTCACAACTATTTAAGAGATCTTAATCTAATGTGCTGTTTAATGTTTATGAATACTTACCAAGGTTTGTATTTGGGCCAGCAAGAAGCTGCTTGAATTTATCTAATCGCAATGCCTCTCTTTCAGATAATACATGAACACCAGAGGCATTATCTGCCACCCCACCAGTAAGTGCATATGTAGAGGCTTGTGGAAGAGACTGAGATCTTGGCACAGAAGTATTTCCATTAGTGTCTAGAAAATATAACAGGGGAAACAAGGCATAAAGCTGATCAAATCTGAAATGGGGAAAGAAAAGATATTTATAAACACACACACACA
>NW_020769308.1:53777767-53805011 GCF_900518735.1 Pseudonaja textilis | reverse complement strand
GAGAGAGAGAGAGAGAGAGAGAGAGAGAGAGAGAGAGAGAGAGAGAGTGTGTCCTTACAACAGTTCATTTAGTGACCATTCAAAGTTATAACGGCATTGAGAAAAGTGACTTATGACCGCTTTGCAGTTACAACCTTTCCAGCATCCCCATGATCATGTGATCAAAATTCAGATGCTTGACAACTAGTAGTTCATAGTTATGACCACTGCAGTGTCCCAGGGTCACGTGATCCCCTTTTGCGACCTTCTGACAAGCAAAGTCAATGGGGAAGCCAGATTCATTTAACAACTGTGTTACTAGTTTAACAACCACAGTGATTCACTTAACGACCGTGGCAAGAAAAGTCGTAAGATGG
Organism: Pseudonaja textilis; assembly: GCF_900518735.1. Next base: position 53,804,655 of record NW_020769308.1, on the reverse strand, counting down.
GGCAAAACTCATTTAACAAATGTCTCACTTGACCACATAAATTTTGGGCTCAATTGTGGTCGTAAGTGGAGGACTCCCTGTAGAGTATTACTATGTATTTTCAATAAACTTTGGACTACAAATAGCAGTATTTTATCCCCTTACCTCCAACTCAAATACGAGATCTATCCTGCTATTTACCTCAGGTTTGTCAAGAAGCGGATGGGAAAACTAAGGACTACCACTCTGAAATTTCCTTTTGTAAGAAAAGAAGTATTTTACTTATAAAAAGAAAGTACAGTGCTGTTTTATATAATTATTAGAAATCTGTTGTTTCGCAGTTTTCTCATACTGAAAATAATTAAAAATAGATCCCCCCCCCCATTTCTACTACCAGAGTCTCTGGAAAACTAAGAGGGTAATTAGAGTTCCATGTAACTCGGGATAATAAATTTAATATTCGCAGTATCGGAACTGAGCTATCAGCCATTTTCCAACTTCATTTATGGAAAATCAGCATGACCTTTTGATTGGTGCTCAGGAAGAACTGTTGCATTCAGCCGGGGAAGCACAGGGCAGCGATTGAGTTTCTTAAGTGTAATATACCTGCAGAACTGGATGTGTTTGTTTCGCTGACAGATTTAACCAGTCTGTTGTCACCACATGCAGCTGAAGGCAAGTCTGAAATTTTCTGGGGCTGTTCCCTTTCTATCTGTTCCTCCTGCAATTTGTGCTGCTCGTGTAATTTGCTGTGATTCTGAATTACTCTGTTAGCTGTTTCCATGACTACATCAGTGTTGAGGCTTTCTGTAGCCATTGCTAAAAGTTCATCATCATCTTCTCCTACATCCCAGGCGTCGCTCGTGTTGCTTTCAAATTCCTGAAATGTGCTGACTTTTTTTGCTTTTACTGGGGTCGTAGGAGGCTTGGTTCCTTGTTTTAAACTGTTTAAAAAACAAACAAAAAAGCAGCTTTTACTAATACTTGCATTACTGTAAAATTTAATTAAGGAAAAAATTCAAGTTGGTTAAAAGTGATATATTTCTGATGAAAAAGCAAGCAGATTAGGATGTCATTTTGAGAACAACAGAATAACAGAGTTGCAAGAGACCTAAGAGGTCTTCTAGTCCAGGGGTCCCCAACCACCGGGCCGCGGACCGGTACCGGTCCGTGGAACATTTCCTACCGGGCCGCTGGTTTGCTGGGTGCCGCCATCTTGTTTGACGAGAAAATGCTTCCGGGTGAGCTTTTCCGGTTGGAAAGCGGCGTTTGGGTCCTGAAGGAATCCCGTGCCTTAGTTTCATCGAAGCGGGGTGGGGCTTTGAACAAAACTAAGGCGCGAGGATTCTTTCAACACCCAAGGCAAGGCGAGCCAAGTGACCGTCCCGAAGCCATCCCAAAGCAAAGTCCATCGACAAAGGTACAAAGGAGGAGTTGAAGGTGGCGGGGAGAAGCGGGGGACGGCTGGCTGGCCAGTCGCTCGGCTCGCCTTGCCTTGTCATGCGTGCTGATGCCGGTACCGGGCCGCGGATCATTTTGTGATGCCGGTACCGGGCCGTGGCACAAAAAAGGTTGGGGGCCACTGTTCTAGTCCAACCCCCGTACCTAAGCAGGAGACATTATACCATTCTGGACAAATGGCTGTCCTAAATGGCTGTCCAGAATTTCCACTCCGCTACTCAGTTGTAGCTGTTAAAATAAAACAAGCCAAAAGAGAAAAGGGAGAGACAGATCTCAATTAACAATAAGTAATAATTCTGTATAGCTGTTAACACTGAAGTAAAAAGTCCTTCTCAAGAACTTATGGTCTTCATATGTTCTGCTTAACTTCAACGTGAATAATCATTGTACAAACGCTGTACAGTGTTTGTCTGCACAGAGTCCATCATGCCAGTTGGAATTATCACAAACAGTATCAATCAGATATATTACAGACTTAGACTCTTCCAATATAATGCTGGACTTCACAGACATGAGATGTGGATTAAACATCACAACATGAAAACAGCTAAATCAGAAGACAGAGATTGTTTTTTAAAAAAATTGACATATAATAATTTATATGCATGCATATATGTGTGTGTGTGTGTGCATAGATTATAGATACACACACACACACACACACAGAGAGAGAGAGAGAGAGAGAGAGAAAGACAGAGAGAGAGAAAGACAGAGACAGAGAGACAGAGACAGAGAGAGACACAGAGACAGAGAGTTACTACAATCCATATACTACTAAAATTAATGTTGTGAACTTTTAAACAATCAAAACAATGTCACAGGGCAACAATTTTCAAATCGAGGTATCTCAAATGGATTAACCTTTCCTGATTCATGCAGTATTTCTTATGCACCTATACACACCCTTCCCCAAACCAAGCTTGTCCCACACGCTTTGCCCAACTCATGCAGCACTTCTTAGGCACGCACGCATACACACACACACAAACACCCTTCCCAACCTGCGCTACCCACCCCACGTATTGTCCTTGATCTGCACAGGATTTCCTGCACTATCCCAAGCACCCCAGGTATCTGTGCCAACACAGGCCACCCTCCCTGCACTATTCACAACCAGTATGGGACCTCTCACTTACCCCTGTGGCACCCATGCATTCTTCTTGAGCTAAAGGGCCTCCCCACACACGTGCCTACTTGACTCCCACAGCAACTCTTAATACTACTTCAAGACCATTTTCCCATTTAGCCACCCAAGGGCCTCCCGAGACTCCCGCTGCCTCTGCAAGTCCCTTGGATGGGTGGATGGAAGTAGGTCTCAGCCTACAGGCTACAGCTATCCTCCGTGTGCCAGCCGCTTCTGCTGACCAGATTTTAGGCTCTGTTGCCTAACTAGACAGTCGGCTTAGGAGCAGGCTGAGGCCTGGGTAACCCTGAAGGGCAGAGAGCGGAGCAGCACTGGCTGTCTTGGGGAGGGGGGAGAACTTAGGAGGTCCGGGACAGGTGAGCTTGAGCTGGCACTAGGCCTCCAAAAGCTTCCCCCTGAGATCCACCCCATGCTCTGCTTAACGACCCACACGTTCATTTAACAATTGCAATGGGGAAAGCAGGAATAGGGGTCGTTAAGTCAGATGCTTCACTTAACTGTCACTGTAACATGCAACCATAATGGCCAGGCCCACACTGCGGTTTTAAGTTGAGGACCATTTTGGATATGTGGCTTTGGATATTTTAGTACAAAGGGCCATTTTTCTTCTTGTTCCATTTGGTCGAACAGTTTGTCTTTATTTCAGGAAGCTTGAAAAAAAAACATTCTTTTACACATACTTGCTGATTATCTCATTTGAAGAGGAAGGGATAGAAGCTGAAGCTATTTCTTTAAAAAAAAACACTAGCTTATCTATTTAATAAAAATCATGACAATAAAAGCCTTTGTAAGAGGTAAAAGGTACTGCTATACAGAACATGCAATGTGTATAATCAATGTTGTATCCATAAAATCAATCTGGCTTTATAAAACAGTAGTAATATATCAAGAAAACACTAGTAGAAAAAAAGACTGCATACTTTTATACATTTTAGGGTTGTTTTTTAACAACCCTATGTTAAATAGAAACTTCATTAAATACAGTATTTTCAAAACTTCAAGAAGAAAATATATACACATAATGGCTTGGCAAATAAATACACAATAGGTGCTAATTAATGTCAAAAATGCTTTCATTAATGACCTTGATACTTAAAATAATACTCCTTGTCTCACATTGTCTGAATGTTTCAACTAGACAAAAGAGGGGCCTTTAATTGTCAGCCAGGATGATCCCCTCACAAAGTCTAGCTTAAGTAACCACTATCAGTCCTTCTATCATTAATCTTTCACTAAGCTAAAGCTTACACACCAACTTTACAGAAATTACAAAGCTTACACACCAACTTTACAGAAATTACAAAACTTACAATTATCCTTGGGCTCAGCCTGCTCATCTCCTACAGTTACTAATGTACATTCACCAGTAGAAAATGGAAATATTTTGATATTAACCAGTTTTCTAAGCTGGGTTTGCAACCTTATTCTGAATTCTGATTTGCGTGATAGTTGATTTAGTGATAGTTGGTGTAGATACAATAGTGATAAGATTCATTCAAACTAAAACGTACTAAATAGTTGTCTACTTTTCAGTTAAATTTGCGCGATACTTGAGCATTGCTATTTGCAAACAATAGATTATTATATGTAATGCAAGTCAATGCCTTACCCAACATACTGCCACTTATTGGAGCCAGGTACTAATTACATGTCAAAAAGCAAGAACACAGAAAAGGTATGCAAGAAAGCAACAGCAAGCAATTCCATAATTATCTGTAATGATTATGATTATAACACACCTTAGCCATGTTATTACACATATTAATGGCATCATGCAACAATAGCTTGGATTTTCCCCCCCTTAATATTTGTTCAGGCATCTATTTTAGATATGTGTGGGATCTCAGGGAAGAAATCTACAATTTTTAATTTTCAATATACTTTTGGTTTATTACTTTATTTTTAAGTAATCAACCTTGACTTAGTGTCCTAGCGCTGAACCCTAACCCTAACTCGTCTCCCACTCAGAAGGTTGAGAGTTCAATCATAGGTTAAGGCAAAGGTTTCTCTCTTAGGACACAAATAAAATATTTGCTGCAAACTCCACATGGCATCAGGAAGGGCATCCAGCCAGTAAATGCTCAGCTCTAGCCAGTCATCCTGACTCTATCCAAATTTGTTGCTTGTATCCTAACGATTTTTATTGACTGTTTCCTAGTATGATTTGATTGCTTATTGTACCCTATGACTATTATTAAGTGTTGTATCTTATGATTCTTGATTCTTGATGAATGTATCTTTTCGTTTATGTACACTGAGAGCATATGCACCAAGACAAATTCCTTGTGTGTCTGATCACATTTGGCCAATAAAGAATTCTATTCTATTCTGTTAAGGGATCACAGAGTCATAAAAGGGAGTTTAACTTAGTATAATTGTAAAAATATGTCTTTGCATCTGCTGAATTTCTAAGTGGTTCATGGCTGTCCACATGCTAACCGGAACATTGTCTAACCATGCAACACCAGTATTGTAGGAACAGCATTGGTTATACGAGAAAGAAAACTATGGGTTACATGAAGAGAAACTTAAACAAGATTGGGCATTGAAACAGACATCAGCATAAAAAAATAAATCTAAAACTTCAGCAGACACTTAAAGAGCAATTAATGTTTACTTTTTTTTTTTTTATAAATTTTTATTATTTTTTTAACATAAAAAACACAACAACAAAACATAAAAGTATCAGCTCCCCCATATTTTTGTACACACAGTAAGTCGGTTGGTCCATCGGTTTTGTGCATTCACCTCATAGTCACAATTACAGTTACTTTATATAATACTCTTATCAATACAAATTTATAAATCCTAGTATCGCTATTAAAGAAAAAAAAAAAAAATTGACTAAACTTTTATTCGGTCATGCCTTTATGAGATAACTATATTTTAAATATTTTATTCTAAAACAAATCTTATAATCATACCAATTCTATCCCAAATATGAAAAAGAAAGAAACAAAGAAAACTATTATATAGATATAGTATCAAAAACCAATAAAAAGAAAGGGAAAATAAAGTCATTATTATTCCTTATTATCTAACTTTTATATTTTAATATTTCATCATTCAACCATTGATAGAAAAGATCCCAAACTAAATAAAATTGTTTATCTTCTTGCTCTCTAATTTCAAAAGTCAATCTACTCATCTCAGCACATTCCAAAATTTTCTTTACAACTTCTTCTTGCAATGGAATTTTCTCATTTTTCCAATTTTTTGCAAATACAATCCTAGCAGCAGTCAATACATTTACAATCAAGTGGGAGTTGGATAGATCAGAATTTTATCTTAGATTCCAAAATATAGAAGAAGAAAAAGGACAAGATTTGGTTGCGATAATGGTAGGAATTCTGGCGGAGGCGCTCGAGATAACAGAAGAGAAGATGATGGATGGAATTGATGAGATATATCGAGTTTTTACAAGATATGCGATGAGAAATAACCTACCCAGAGAAGTTCATATCAGATTTATTAAAAAATCTTTGAAGACACAAATATTGCAAGTAGCAAGAGAGAAGCCACTGAAATACAAAAGTAAAGAAATTTTGGTTTTAAAACAAATACCTAGAAGAGTGAGAGAGATGAGAAGAGAATACCGATTCCTGACTAAAAGGTTATTGGAAAAAGAGGTGTCTTACAGGTGGTTGATTCCAGAAGGATTGATGTTTACGTGGCAGGAACAGAGACATAGAATTGATTCAATTGAGAAAGCAGAACTGTTTTGTGCAGAGGTTTTTGGAGGCAGAGAAGGAGGAGCAGGAAAGGAGGTCCCATCAATTGAATCCCAAGAGGAACAAATGGAGGTTGGAAAAGAAGAAGGTGCAGTAGGTGGACAAGTGGATATTAAAGATCAACGTGAGGCAAGACCCATGAGAGTGGTGAAATCTAAATATAAAACATAATTATGGAAGAGAAAAAATTGATTACAATGAATATAAATGGACTGAATTCAGCTGCTAAGAGAAGGAAGATTTTTCATAAATTAATGAAATTAAGGTTCGACATAATTTGTTTACAAGAAGTTCATATTAAAAAGCAACATGAACAATTGTTATTACAACCAAAATTAGGGAAACTGTTTACCTCTTTGACACAATCCAAGAAAAGAGGGGTGGTTTTATATATTAAAGAGGCCATTCCAGCAAAAATGATTTATACAGATGATGATGGGAGAATATTAATGGTAGAAATAATGGACAATAATAGAAAGATACTTTTGATTGCAATTTATGCACCGAATGATAAACAGGTAGAATTCTATAGAAAATTACATACTAAGACTGCCGAACTTGACTATGCTAATGTAATTATGATGGGAGACTTTAATGGAATCGTGGATAATAGACTTGACTATATTGCAACAACAGTAAAGCATAACAGGAAAACTCTTCCTAAATCCTTTTTTAAAATGATAGATGAATTAATTTTAAAAGACATATGGAGAGAAAGAAATGATAAATCTAAGCAATTTACGTTCTATTCAAATAGGCATCTATCATGGTCCAGACTAGATATGATTTGGATCTCAACAGGTTTAATGTCTAGTATTCAAGAAGTAAATATTGAAACAAGTACTTGGGCTGACCATAACCCATTGACAATTGAATGGAAGGGACAAAGGAAAAGATCGAGATGGACATTAAATAATTCTATTTTAAAGGATAAGGAATTTATACAATGGATGGAGAAAGAATTGGCCTTCTTTTTTAAAGAGAACAGAAAAGAAGACACCTCAATACAGAATGTTTGGGACACAATGAAGGCCTATGTTAGAGGCTTGATAATAGACTATACAAGAAAAAAGAATAACAGGAAAAGGCGAACTCTTAAAGCCTTGGATGATGAATATAAGGGACTTGAAAAAGAATTACAGAAAATGCCACACAGAAAAGATGTTAAAATGAAACTGGATATAACTAAACATAAAATGGACTTAATAGAGAAAGAAGAACTGGCACAGAAAATTAGGAATGCTAAACAGAATTATTTTGAGGATGCAAATAAGCCAGGTAGATGGCTAGCATACAAATTGAGAAAGGAGAAAGAGTCGAGGAAAATACCGCAGTTAATAGACGACCAAGGTAAAATTTGCTATGGCAGTAAAGAAAAAAAAGAGATTATTTATGATTTTTATAAGCATTTGTATAAGAAAGAAGACATTGATGAGGAGAAAGTTAAACAATACCTGCAGAATGCAAATCTACCTAAGATACCTAAAGAGATTGAAGAAATGCTAGAAAGTAATATAACAATGATGGAGTTAAGTCAAGCACTTAAGAAACAAAATAATGGAAAGGCACCAGGTCCAGACGGGTTTCCTGTAGAATTTTATAAAATCTTTCAAGAATCACTGTGTATTCCACTGTTAGAAGTTATGAATGAAGTTATGTTAAAAAAGATGATACCTAAAACATGGTCAGAGGCTTACATTACACTTATTCCAAAAGAGGAGGCGGACCTACTGCAAATCAAGAATTATAGACCGATTTCTTTACTAAATGCAGATTATAAAATTTTTGCTTCAATATTAGCAGAAAGACTTAAAAAGTACTTGAATAACTTTATCCACCCAGACCAAAATGGGTTTTTGCCAAAGCGACAAATCAGAGACAATATGAGAGTAATTCTGGACACCCTGGAATACTATGAGGCGCATCCTGAAAAGCAAATGGCTTTGATATTTTTAGATGCTCAAAAGGCATTTGATAACGTGAATTGGAGATTTATGTTACTTTTAATGGAACAGATGGGCTTTGCTAGAAGATTTATTCAGGCAATAGAAGCAATTTATAATGAACAAACAGCTAAGGTAATGATGGAGGGAGAATTTACAGATCCTATTAATATAAGAAAAGGCACAAGACAAGGTTGTCCTCTTTCTCCCTTGATATTTGTATTGACTTTGGAAGTGTTGAATAGAAATATCAGAGAAGATAAAACTATAAAAGGAATGAAAATTAAAAAGGAAGAATTTAAACTACAAGCCTTTGCAAATGACCTAGTCTTTATCTTGGAAGACCCTATAGAAACAGCCTCGAAACTGTTGGAAAAAATAGAGGTCTATGGGGAGGTGGCTGGCTTGAAAATAAATAGAGATAAAACAAAGATTTTGTCAAAGAATATGTTGCTGAAACAAAGGGAAGAGTTGGCAGAACTGTTAAAAATTCAAGTTACAAACAAGGTTAAGTATCTGGGGATATATTTGACATCAAGATGTAGTACATTGAAGGAGAATAATTATATTAAACTTAAACAACAGATAGCTCAAGATTTGAAAAAATGGGAGAACTTACAATTGTCATTAATAGGAAGGATTTCAACAATCAAGATGAACATTTTACCCAGAGTCTTATTTTTGTTTCAAACAATACCAATTAGGCTTGGAAAAGAATATTTTGAGGATTTAAATAAAATTGTTTTGAAGTATATATGGCAAGGCAAGAAAGCAAGAATAAAGTTAAAGCTTTTACAGGATGCTAGATTTAGAGGAGGGTTTGGTCTGCCTAATTGGGAGTTATACTATCAAGCTGCAAACTTGACGTGGGTCAAAGAATGGATAACATTAAGGAAAACCAGATTGTTGACATTAGAAGGTCATGATTTGTTGTTGGGCTGGCATGCTTTTTTATGGTACAAGGGAACTAAAACACAGGGGTATTTTAGAAGACATTATATACGGGAGTCTCTGTGGTTGAATTGGGAGAAGATAAAAAAACAGTGTTATTTGAAAATTCCAGTTTGGTTATCGACGATAGAAGCATTTTCTTATCCTATAATTTATAAAAAGGAACAAACAGTTAACTATGGGGAATTATTAGATGAAAAGGGTGAACTTAAATCGATGCAAAAATTGGAAGAACAAGGTATACAGATGAATTGGTTTTCATATTTGCAAATTCATTCAAAGTACTATGAGGATTCCAAAGCAGAGGGATTTTATGATAAGCAAACTGACTTGGATAAGATTTTGATGGGTACTGATGAAAAGATGATTAAAAAATTGTATGGTTATTTATTGCAAATTAAGCTTGAGGAAGAACAAGTTAAAGAAACTATGATTGCGTGGGGGAGGAATTTTGGATATGGGATTGATTTAGAGAAATGGCAGAAATTATGGTCGCAAAATTATAAAATGACAATGTCTACAGCCTATAAAGAAAACTTGTATAAGATGTTTTACAGGTGGCATTTTCCCCCGACAAGGATAGCAAGAATGTTCAAGAACAAATCCGAAAAATGCTGGAAATGTCATCAGAAACCTGGTTCATACTATCACATGTGGTGGACTTGTGAGGATGCTAGAAAATATTGGACTAAAATTCACATGTGGCTGGAAAAAATGACAAAGAAGCATATAGACTTGAAACCGGAGTTTTTTCTATTGGGAATACTACCAGATACTTATAGTAATTAATGTTTACTTTTGTTTTATAAACTTTTACTACCAGTACTGAAAAAGCAGCCATAAACTGTGAATTGCCACTCCTGAGACTCTAAACAGTACTCCTTAGAACTGCAAGCACTGTTGAAAAATCTATTATAACTGAGATAGCTGAATGACTAGGGGCCTATGGTTTCTCTCTGTTATCACAACAAGGATCCTTTGTTTACTTTTCTGATCTATGAATCAGTGGTGGGATTCAAAAAAATTTACTACCAGTTCTGTGGGCGTGGTAAGGGAAGGATACTGTAAAATCTTCAGTCAGAAGTGGTATTTTCCGGTTCTCCGAACAAATCAAAATTTCCGCTACCAGTTCCCTGAACTACTCAAAATTTCCGCTACCGGTTCTCCAGAACCGGTCAGAACCTGCTGAATACCTCTGCTATGAATTAGACTGAACTCTATTCATTAGATATATTGACATATCCTGACATGATATCTTACAAGAGTCGTCATATCAGCAGAATGTATTCTGATGTCCACAGTAAATTCACTAGAAGAAAACAGATCAGCTTTTCTTCACAAAGAGTAAAGTCAGCGAATGAATGTGCATCCCTCATATAGAGCAATGTAAATCTGTAAGACTGCCATTCCAAGGTCCTAAAATATGGCTTGCGTATTCCCAAATTATCACAAATTTACTGTAATGGGAAAAAAATGAGACAATGTTCTATATGCCTTTCCAATTTCTCACAGTAAGAAAATGAAACCACTGCAGTAAATAAATATGAACCAGATTATAGTTCATATATAAAATCAAATTAGTGTTTGTTAAAAAGCAGAATTTCCTGCCTGGAAATAGGCAAAGGATATAGCATTAGTATCACCAAAGTAAATCACAAAGCTTTCATTTTACATAAAGAAATGAGCAGTATTCACATACAACTAAATCCAGGATTTAGTGTTTATGTTGAATAAGTTACATGCTGGTACATAAAACCTGTTCATTTCTGTTTTCTATTTATGCAATCAAATGAAACGGAGAAGTCATGGCAAGAGTAATCTAGTTACAGTTTCACAACATAAAAGGAGATGCAAACAACAATTCAGAATGTATTGCTAAATTAAGATTCTGGCTTGTTTGCAAGCAACAGAGCAGAGTCTTAAATGAAACGAGACAATTCATAACTTTTGGGGCATCCTTTCAAACGTATTTCTTTGCCAGATTCCTCAGTGCCTTCAATAACAACAGAGCTTCTGATGTTCTGTCTTCACTGGAAAGGTTGGGATACATTCAGAGATGTATCTCTGCCTTCAAAACAGCCCATTTTGAACGATATAGCATAGTCAAACTAAAGCACAGGAAATATCTTATGACATTTTGTATTGTATCACAAATTGTTTCATGATAATTTTTATGCTATAAAATGTTTTATCATAGTTTCCCAAATTTCAGTTCCACAAGAGTCATCAGTCCTGGATTTCAGATGCATTCTGTAAGTTAGCCCATATGAAGTACCTTGATTAAAAAAAAAAACCTTTTCCCTATAATGCACTGTTTCACCTAATTAAAGGTTATGTTATGATTTTAATAGTATATTAATACAATATATAATCCGTTAATTAATTTCATCAGTTTATGTAAAGAGAAGGAAAAAAATACAGTTAAAATTGCATGCTGCAGTTCCTTTTAAGCTATAGTACAGTAACAGAACAGATACCAAATGTAATTTATAAACATTATGATGAAGTTACTTTGTGTTTAAACATTATAACTAAAAATGTGAATATGACTCAGTTGATTAGGCTATTTGTATCTCTGAGTTTTTAACAAGAAAGGATTACTTACTTCTTTAAAATGCATGGCATTAAATATTTATTCAATAAGCTAACCTAGCCAAAATGGTATTCCTTTGTATTCATGAGGACACTTATGCCAGAAAGAAGCAGAATAGGAATAAGACTAAAGCATTTACTAAAGCTTAAAATAAGGCAGTAAGATTTTCACAAAAATAAAGTCCCTCAGCCACAAAAGAAAAAAAAAACTTACTTTCCATGCAACAGTGGATCAAAAGGAGGATGCTGAGCTCCATATACATGTTGAATACTAAAAAGAAAAATAAGAGAAATAATATTCAATTCAATTACAGCAAGTCTCTAATACTTGGAAGTAAATCCACAAAATGTGAATGTGGCATATTCAATAACTTTCTATAGCAGGTTTCATAATACCAAGTTCATAATTATACCGATTACAGCCTACATGAAAGGATCCTAACAACTTTCAAAATATGGAGACGCTTATAGGTCATCACTGGAGCTTTACAGTAATCTCAATCTCATCCCTAACTCCAAGATGAAACAAAGAGCTTGGAAATATGATACAACTGCCTTCTTTCTTGCAGATGGACAAAGCAGCAACTTTAGAATTCTGAGCCTGACTACCATGAGTGCAAAAATCAAGACAATTTCTAGATGGCAACAAAGAATTCAGGCACCCAATATCCCTGTGCTACTGAATCTAATGAACAGATTTTTGCAGTCTAGATCTGGTAGCCCTAAATACTTACTGAAAAGAGGAGGAGGAGGAGGAGGAGGAGGAGGAGGAGAAGGAGGAGGAGAAGGAGGAGGAGGGAAACGAAAACAACTACTTGGCTATCTCACTTTCCATGGAAGCACTTACCACCATCCAGTTCTGAATGGAGGAAAAAATCTACTAGCGAAATTTGTAACTTGGTTAAAAAGACCATCCAAAAAAGATACAGGCTGGTTTTTATAACTAATAGGTACACTACATAATACTAATACACACAAAAGGCTAACATTAGGCTGGCCACAACCTTTGGAAAGCCTTAAAGATCTGGTTGTATTACTGATCATAGGAGTCAGGAGGTTAGTCTAAGCCTATGAAATAAATAAATAAAATAAATAAATTAAAAAATTATTAGCAAATATAGTTATCTCATGCAGATTTTGTCGTTGCTTTTAATGAACTGTTGGCTGCCCAGAATCACAATGGCAAGATTTGATAGAAGGGGCTCTTCTTGCTTTTGATAATCCATTTTTGGGAATTCTTAAGAATTATGTGAAAGTGGAAAGTGAACACAGATGAAAAGGAAATTTGAAGAAAACAATTATCTCCATATGTGAACAGATTATTTTACAATCTACTCCATTGGCTAGAATCAATGTAGCCAATGTGGGATCAATGTTGATGTATTTTTTTAATCTATCACTCATTTTCTAAAGTTATTATTTGTTTCCTAAAATAGTAATCAAATTGATAAAAATTCCCCCCAAAGCTAGTTTATTGTTGAAGAAGACTTAAGAAAGAACAGTACTTAGAGCAAGTGTGTCCAACCCATTGCTTACTGGTCACATAGTCTTGGACAGCTACTAAATTTACCACTATGCAAGGTTTGAAATAAAGACTTTCTAAAATGGTCAGCAAACCTTTGCATTCCATATAGCTGCTTCCCTAAGCACTAATAAATTATGTTATTCGGAATGCAAAATATCATTATTACTGAGAAAATAAAACTCAGCAGGAATTTGATTCATAGAAACAACCCTGATTAACCCTCACTTTAAAATGTAATAACTGAATGCTGCAATTGAAATGTAGTATATGTTATAAGAAAGGCTATACTCTACTCTTTCCTGGAATAATTTTTCTTTCCTTTTTTGATTTTATTGTCAACTCATAAAACATTTTCTATACACATTGTATAGTTGTCAACAGAAAAGGAGGGGATTTCAAAGAGCAGGCAGCAGTGTAAGTACATTCCATTCATATTCATTCCATTCATATTTTCTTCAGAGACTTATTAGATGACTGAAGCTTCTGCTGTGCGAAAATCTAATTGGAGAGCATGACTCTTGGCTATGGACGTGTTACACTGAAGAATATGAATTATGATACACCCAGAGGGGTGGGGGGGAAAGCAGGATCAAGGGTGACAGTGAATTACGTATCTCAGAATCGGCTACGCCCAGATCATGCCGACATGTTGACTTCTAATAAATCCCTTGAAGTTTTGGGAGTGTGGCTCCTCATAATTCAATTGGAGTAACTGCCAGAATCCTGACATTTGTTATTTCACTGAAAATTGTATACAATCTACATAAATGTCATAAATGGTTAACAAATTTTTTATTTATATTATATCGAAGTAGGCAAAAGAGATTTGATAAACCTTGTATTATTAAAATGCTTTCAGGTGCAACGAAGATGCTGAAGTTATTCTGGCAGACGTTATCATTTAATGGAGGAGATTCAACGACTCTGGAAGGTATCATACAAGTTTATTGTCTACATCCAAGTCCGTTCTTCATTCCAAGCCTTCATCTCAATTTGCCATGCTAAAATTTAGAAATATCATATTCTACCTGATGTAACATTCTTCCTACCCAAAATAAAGAACTATGTGAAGCAAATCATCCAGATTTATAGTAATCCAATGATTTGTTGCTCTTCGAAATTTATATTTCCCAAAAAGCTTATTCCTTTCAAAATATTAACTAGTTATTATGAAAATATATTTTACTCAACTGAAGTCTCTTCCTATCAAAGATTTAACAGCTAGAAAGTTTTTCTGAGAGGAGTTGGTTATGTATTGCAAACTATTGTGACAAGTTTGAATATGTATTATTTATTATATTGTAATATGTGTATGATAATTATGAAATACTTGTGCATACATATTGATTTCTTAACAGATTATGTTTCCAAGTTTGAGAACTGTAAGACTTAAGTTTATACAATCACTACCAGTGATTTGAAGCACTTTGAAGATTTGAAGGACTTAATATTTTATTAAAAACTTTAATTATTACCATCAAAATAAACTCTCTAATTCATAACTTTAGTTCTATAGATAAGCCCAAAACTACTCTCAGTACTCTACATATAGTAGCCTGTTTTGATTAAAACTGTGACAGTGTTCCTTACTAAATGTATTTACAATACAGTAAGCTGCAATTGCTTAATATTATACCTTCCATTGTATGTAAAGCTTGGTTATAAAGGAATCATTTAATATTTTTCCTAGCAAAGAAGCTTTTAATGGCTCCTCCCTCTAACCTGAGCAAATACCCATCTTGATCTTCCAGGATAACTCCTTTTTCTGTTATCAACACCTTCTGTTGCCTGTGCATGAAGAGCAATCCAGATCTCTTGGCTAAAGTACCTTCTGGTCAAATTGCCTTTAGAATCTTTTTAATGCCCAGTTTCATCATTATCTTATAACAATGCTTCCCGCATTTTCATCAATTAACATTGGCCTCTAGATTGTTTTCCAATAAGACTGGGTCAAATCCAAAAGCTTTCTGTTATCTTACTCTCTCCTTTCACCATTCCTTAGTTGTGATTTTCAAAAAAGCTTGTAATTTTCCAGGTGAACTTCTCTAATTCTGAAATGGAGAAATTTATTTTTTTTATTCTGTTCCTAGAAGACTTTCTAACATTGAATGAAAATGTATTCCTAAAAATCCAAATTAAATCCAAGCAATCCCGACAAAACTATGCCTCCTACATTCCAATTCAAGGTCTTTGTGAGAAAATAACCAATAATAGGTTCTGATAATTGCTTTTCCATCATAGATAAGGATGCGAGGTATGATTTTTCACCTTAACAGAAAAATTAAAGGGACAATGTTCAACAAACTGTGATGTTTCAACCCTCCAAAATTCTATGCTATATAATCTAATTTATTCCTACTAGTCTAAGTTTTTTGCTTTAGCTTCACTATTATGCAAGACAGTTTTTAAGTTAATTTTACCCCATTTTACAACTTCCTTGCCACAGTTGTAAAGTGAATCACTGAAATTGTGAATAGACTAAAAATATAGAAATATAGAAATCATAGAAAGAGAAGCAATCAAAAGAGACTAGAAACTAGAGTGATTGGACATACAAGGAATTTGTCTCCAGTGCATAAGCTCTCACTGTACCTACAAACAACAAAGTGATAAGTCATAAGATACAACAATTGATAAAGCATAATATACCAATAGGAAAAGGTAGTAGGAAAGATGACAGGTGAGAAAGATGAGAAGATGGAAAAGATGAGAAGAATAATAGCAATACAATGTACTACATAGGTAAATAGTGTTAGGCGTAAGATAGTGCTGTGGAAGTTAGGTATTTAGCAGAGTGATGGCACGGGGGAAGAAATTTGTTGTTTTGGCATACGGTGGCCTACAGAGGCATCCTGAGGGGAGAAGTTGAAACAGTTTATGTCCAGGTTATGAGGGGTCTGTAGATATTTTCTCAGCCCTCTTTCTGGCTTGTGCAGTATTGGGGTCCTCAATGGAAGGCAGGGTAGTAGCTATTGTTTTTCTGCAACTACCCTGCCTTCTTTTTTCTGCAATCTACTATCTGTTGAAGTCTATACCTATCCTGTTTGGTTGCTATGCCAAACCAGACAGTTATAGAGATACAAATGACAGGCTCGATAATTCCTTTGTGGAACTTGATCAGCAGATTCTTGGACAATCTGAGCTTCCTTGGTTGACACAGGAAGAACATGCCTTTTTAATGATGGTTCTAATGTTAGGTGTTCCTTTCAAGTCCTGAGAGATTATAGAAACTTGAAGGTCTCTACTGTTGGTAAAAAACTTTTAAGTGATTCTGCCTTCCCTTTGATTCTGCTTGTCAGAAAGTGTCACTTCCCCAGGACACTGCAACTGTCATAAGCACATGACACTCACAGGGAATTTGGAATTTTGATCACGTGACCAGGGGGATGCTGCAGCGGTCATGTGAAAAAAAATCATAAATCACTTATTTCAATGCTGTTGTAACTTTGACCTGTCAATAAACAAATGGTTGTTAAGTGGAAGACTAACTTGTATACAATACTGTTGCCAACTGAACTTAAAGAGCCAGCTTTCTCTATGAGATATTTATGAATTGGGTTCCCCCCACCCCAAAAAACACAGATTTTTGTGGCCAGGTCACAGAAATGCAAAATATACTTACGGCCTCTCAGATTAAAATCCAAAGCACTCCATTCTGAGGCTTCAGAAAATCAAAAATAAAAAGCCTCCCCTGGGCCTCAGAATTTAGGGATACCTTACAGAATCCAAGAAGGACATGAAGTAATTTCTTCTTCGGTGACTGCTTCACTTTATTGTCCATTCTTGTTTTTATCTTATCATTTCAACCGTAACAAGAACACAACAGTGTCCAAACACATAACTAATTTCTTGACGATGCTTTCAGAATATCTATCAGCAAGAAACGAAAACAGCTCCGAGAATTGACACCGAGAGATGCCTTGCCTCTGGATGGTCGTGTTAAAAGTTATTTACCTGATACTTTATTCTTGATTTAAAGGTAGCGGCTCCACCCAAGATCATCATAAAGTCTCACCTCTGCTAGTTACTGCTCCTACCGCCCTGCCAGGTCCTCGTTTCTCACTGGAAACATTGGCAAAGTACTTCCAGCAAACTCGAACTGTCTACCATGGACATCACTCCATTCCCAAGAGGCCTGTAAGGGGGCGTGCATAAGCCCACCAGCGTGCCTACTGTCCCTGCCTTACTATTCCCATTTATCCATTTATTCTTACTCATTGGTTATGTATATACTTATACTTCTTTATACTTATATGCTTATATGTTATGCTCATACTTATACTTGTTTTCTCATACATGCTTGACAAACAAAAAAAATCAATAATAAATAAATAAATACTTCCAGCAAACTCATCACCATTGTAGAGCCAGGGTGCCGAAGAACAACCGCCGCCGCCCTCGCCCTCAAGCCCCGGCTTCTTCCAACCACCCCACCCCACCCCCCGTTTCCAAAGCCATCGCTTCATATCCTGAGGAACCGAACGCCTTGCGAAACGGGGAGGCGGAAAAGGAGACGCGACACCGTCGTGCCTCTGCTCAAAATGAAAACGCCCACCTACTTTCCCCCCCGGGAGAAGCCCGTAGAGCCCGACCGCCTTACACGCTCCCGCTTAGGCACCCCGCAACTTTTCGCCCGCTTACCTGCCCGGCACCCGAGACGCGTTCCGCTTCCAAAACTGCTTCTTCCCCGCGTCGCTCGCCATCTTCCCGTCACCTCATAGCCCTTCTTCTCCGCAACGGGAGCGGCGAACGGGCACAGGATCCGATGCCCGATTTCGACCGGCAGGTCCCGATTTCTTCTCCAACCAAGGCCGAAAGGTTCGGGGCTCACTCTATCCCGGCCCCTTTCCCTTTCCTCAGAGACCTGCGCGCGGCCATCTTGAGACCCCAGAGCAATCTCTCTTTCTATTGGCTCCGAGCATCAGCTGTCCCTTGCGCCCTATCACAAGTGAACATACTTCCGTGTGGGTTCAAGGAAGCCCGATGAAGATCAGTAAATCCTATTGGAGAAGAGTTGGGATTTCAATCAATGGGAGTCTCCCTGGGAAGGCTTCGGGCAGAAGCGAGGGTTTTGTCGGTCACCGATTGGCTGTTTTAGCATTCTTTTCCCGCCCTCATGAAGAGCGCTTGACAGAAGTGCTGGCTTTGCAGAAGGACAAGCACAACAGCAGCAAGAAGTGTCATCGCCGCCCTGTCATTAGTGGCATCGTAAACTGACCTGACGTCAAAACATTAGCACAGAAGGCTGTATTTAAATAGGGTTGATCTTACATCGCCTTGATTCATGTAATTGCTGAGCTTGAGCTGCACAAAAATCTTTTTTGCGGGGATATCAATAAAAAGTAACAGCAATTTAAGAACTACGATCATTTCAAACCTGACAATAAAACCTACGAGATAGTAAAAAAAAAAAAAATCTAAAGGCTAGCATTGCCAAGATGATGCAATAATATTAAAACACCACGATGATTGCACATGGGCCCATAATATTAAAATGAGACTGTTAACCAAAAAATGAAAATAGAGTAGGAAATGCAAGAGTATAGTATTTCCTAAAGCAGGGGTCTCCAAACTTGGCAACTTGTGGACTTCAACATGGCTGGCTGAGGAATTCTGGAAGTTGAAGTTGGCAAGTTTGGAGACCCCGGTCTTAAAAGTGTGGTCCTAAGCACCCTGAGGGTCCCCCGAGATCTTTGGATCCTCCAAATGAAGACAACCTGTGGGTTAAAAAATACATTAAAATCAAGCCATCATAAGAATTGGTAGCAGAACAGGTAGTCCTTAACTTAGAACCATTCTTTTAGCAACCGTTTGAAATTACAATGGCACCGAAAAAAGTTTTAACAGTCCTAGCACTTAAGACCGTCATAGCATCCCCATGATCATGTGATCAATATGCTTGGAAACTGACATGTACAGTATTTAGGACAGTTGTAGTCAGGGATGGGATTCAGCCGGTGTTACTACCGGTTCAGTGACTACGTTTTGCACGTACATGCAAAAAAACATTAAGCTGTGCTGTCCGGACAGCTGAAAAGCACTGCGCGCTGGTGCACAGCATTTGAAAAGTCTCTTTTTTCCCGCTTTTTCAACCTCAGCTGTGCCACGCAAAGCAGCTGAGGTTGAAAAAGCAGGAAATAAAAATCAGGTAAGACCCCAGGCAGGCGGGTGGGCGAAAACAGCAGCAAACACAGAACCGGTTCAGTGTCTGCTGCTCTTCAGAGAATAGAATGGAATTCTTTATTGGCCAAGCGTGATTGGACACACAAGGAATTTGTCTTGGTGCAAATACTCTCAGTAAAACATAAAAGAAAAGATACATTAGTCAAGAGTCCAGAGTCATAAGGTACGACACTTAATGATAGTCATAGGGTACAATAAGCAATCAAATCATATTAGGAAAATCAAATCATACTAGGAAAAGGGCAGAACCAGTAGCATTCCACCCCTGGTTGCAGTCCTAAGGTTATGTGATTGTCATTTGCAACTTTCCCAATTGGCTTCTGGCAAGCAAAATCAGTGAGAGAAGCCAGATTTGCTTAACAACCACATGATTCACTTAAGAACTGCAGTGATTAACTTAACATCTGGGGGGGAAGCAATACATTTGGGCATGATTCACTGAACCGCCTTGCTTAGCAACGGAAATTCTGGTCCCAGTTGTAGTCAGCCGCTACCTGTAGTGCATGAATCAATTTTCATTTTCAATATAAATTGCTTATAAATATAATCCAACAAAAGCTCCTTTGGAATCAACCATATTTTTTTTAAAAGTAGGAAGGGATCCTGAAAGAAAAAGCTTAAGAAACACTAGAATAGAATAAAAATAGTATAAAAACTTTAATAAAGTTAAACTTTATAAAATTTAACTCTGATTTAACAAATGATGTAGAAATAGAGGGAAAAAATCTCTGTTTTAAATCTATGGAGTTATGATCAGAGATAAAATACAATTAAAAAATACACCATAACATGTAAAACATACAATTAACATTTTTGGTTCATTTGTTAGTAGATTCCCAAAGTAGCCACACAAAACTTTGTAATTGCATCAGAAGCATGCTGGTTTGTACTGTAGTCAATCATTCATAGGTGTCCTGACATTAGGTCAAGGTTGTATGTGTAGCAGAATGACACTGTATCAATAGATAAGATAAAAAAAATGATTAGGGAATTTGATTAGATTCAGGGTTAGTAGCTCACAACAGGTATCAACATAAAATGCATCGTAGAATAAGATATATCTGATTATTTCAATTAATCCCTCTCTGCATGGACATAGTCCAGATTCAAAATTCTCTCATCTCAAATGTATTGGTTTATATCAGAGTAGATAAGTTCAGCATGCAGTTCATCAAATTTCCCTGGGTACTTCTTTTTTATAGGTGTGTAATTACATACTCCTGAACACACTGATACACAGAGCACAATTGTTCAGTTTTCATGGCAACAGCACAGAAACTTTGCTGCTGCCTTCTTCCAGAATGTTTTATTTTTACTTCCCATTCTTCACTGATTACTTGATGGTCTCCCTCCCATCCAAGTACTAATCAAACCTAACCCAGCTTAGCTTTCTGAACATAGACAAGGTCAGCTAATTTAATCTTTCTACAAAAATGTTAATATGAAGATTTATAAAGAAAAAGCAGGAATTTCTTATTATTTGCTCTTTTGGCAGGCTTTCACAAAAGAGAAAAGACAGACTGATTTTCCTTACACATACATACACACACATCTTGATTTCACTGCAGAAAAGTAGAACTTTGTCCTAAGCAGAGCCCTACAATCTTTATTTGGGATCCATCTAGGGTCACTGTTAAATCAGAAATCACATCCAAATATTTGGCACTGTGACAGCACAAGAGCATGACCTGAAAAAGGATACTCAAATGAGGACAGAAACCAAGATGGGACAATTAAGCAGGCAGACACAGATATATAATAATTGCCAAATGCATCTAGCACATGCAGGGATACTTGATAGCAAATGGTCACTTATTTGCCTCCCAGCCTTCTAGGGCCTAGCCATTGCAATTATTGGACTGGATGGCTAAGCCTCTAATTCAAGGTCTGTCATAAGGAGAATATAGAGAATAAGGAGTTGAAGTCCACAAGGAAACTTGTGGACTTCAACTCCCAGAATTATGTCAGGAAATTAGTTCTATGTTGCTTCTCTCCTTGATTAATTTCCATCCATTATTTCTTGTCTTGCCTTCTGGTGCTTTGGAAAATAGACTGACCTCCTCATCTTTCTGGCAGCCTTTCAAATATTGAAACACTGCTATCAACCCTAGACCTTATTTTTTCTAGACTAGCCACACCCACTTCCTGCAGCCATTTTTCATCTTTAGCAGGGGCCTTCAAACTTGACAGCTTTAAGATTTGTGGATTCAACTCCCAGAATTCCTCCTCCAATTGTGTTACCTCAGGAATTCTGGGAGTTGAAGTCCACAAGCCTTTTTTTTATATATATAAAAGTTTTTATTTTTTAAGACAAACATATACAGACAAAACATAAAAACATAAAACCATCTTCCATTTTATATACATACAGTGTGTCAGTTGGTTACAAATCTTTTGTGCTATCCTTTCGTAGTCATTACTCACAGTTTATATAAATTTTCACATTGTCAAACTAGCTTATGCTTATATATTTATCAGTTATTAATCATCCATGCCTAAACTATTTATTCCATCATTTTATACAAGATATTCCAAATTTTATTTTGAAATTTATATTGTACTTTCATCCAATGGTTATATATGTCTATATTATATTTTATATCAATTTATTGAACTTCTATTACAAAATTATCTAATCTATTACATTACCATGTTTTTTTGTCCAACCATTGATAAAACAAATCCATATCCCTTTAGCATTAGCATAGTCTTTAGCATTTAGCATACCTTCAATGCGGGTTTCCGATTTCTCTCAAAGCTGTTCCGTTTGGAAGGAGAGTGAAAAGAAAAAAAGTTTTCCCTTTGATATCCATTCGCTGCTTACTCAGTCTGGGAGCAATGTGTCTTTAGTAGGTGTTAAATACCAGGATACTTTCACTGTTCCTTTGTCCCGGTCAGCAAAATCAGTTTCATTTCTTCACAAACCCCTCCAGCACATTCCTTTCCCCGGCTGGGCTCTTCTAAATGGCGGCCAGAGACTGCCGTTCAGTTGCCATCGGAGAGGGAGATTTAGCCGGCTAGGGAAGAGAGATGCAATGTCTCTCGTCCCTGCCAGAACCCTCCAGTCTTCACCACCTTCTACAAAGGTGGCTTAGCCCCGAAGCCAAATGGCTCGAGGCACTCAGGCAGTGAACACAGGCAGAAACCGTGCACAGTCACGGAATCCTGCCTGCACCGAAGCACCACAAGCCGGAAGTCACCAGGTCAAGAATTTTGAGCAATGGAAAATGCAACTCATTGTCATACATTGAAGACTGTAGTTCTACACTGTTGTTCATCCCCCAAAGCCTACTGAGTTATTTGTGTGTATCGAGGAATCAGCAGTGATAAGCCGCCTGGGAAAGCAAAGGAAAATAATCAAAACTATTAAAAAGTGAAAGTTAGAAATATTTCGGACATGTGATGTGACACCTGGAAAAATACACCATACTTCATTTAATCCTCTAGGGAAAGATTGAAGGCAAATGAAGTCCAGGAAGAAGAAGAACATCATGGCTTCAAAATCTAAGGGACTGGTTTGGACAAAACTCAGCAGCACTTTTTTGCGTGGCTGTTGATAAAAATAGGATCACCAACATGATCGCCTATGTCCGATGACAGATATGGCACAACAAGAAGACCATGATCAGGGAATCACCAAACAGTGTTTGTTAGAAGTCTTTAATTTGACATTCACCCTTTGATATATGTCTAAAGCAAGGGTCTTCAAACTTGGCAAGTGTAAGACTTGTGGACTTCAACTCCCAGAATTCCTGAGCTAACATGACTGGAGAAGGAATTCTGGGAGTTGAAGTCCACACGTCTTAAAGCTGTCAAGTTTGAAGAGCCTTGGTCTAAAGAGCCACGAACAATATATCTGAATTTTGCACAACTGATGTTAATTCTAACATCTTATTCCTCTGTCCTTCAGACAGGATATTTAGTTATTCTCACTGTATAAACTCAGTATGTTGTTTACTGATCCTTCATGTTAGAAGATTTGCAGATTGCACATGAGAAGAACTGCCTCTAGTAACTGAAGTTGGCACCTATGTCCGTGTGAGTGACATGGTTATGAAAAAATTGTTGCAGGGTCCTTATACAGATAAATGGAAACTTAATTCAGGGAGTGTCACTGTCTGTAAAAAAAAGAAAAGAAAAAGAAAACCAAACCATATTTGACAGTCCACAGAAATGATAAAAGATTAATACATAAAATATTCATTTGGTTTACACAAGTTTGATCAAATGCAGTATTTATGATATCATGGATATAAGCAGGCTGTCATTTTATACTATTAACATACAAACTCTAAGGTGGTTGGATTATGTTGCTCTCCTGTTGGAGCTCTCTAATCATAAGTATAACGTACTAAGTATAAGAACAAATGTATTTGGAATAGTTGATTTAGACAGAGAAGCACAATGGTATTTCCCTTCTCTGTACAAAATACATTTTGATTTTTCCACACCTTGCATTTATTAAATTGTCCTAAGAACATTCTAGTTTTTGCTTCAAAGCCACATGAAATTGCAATATAAAATCAGGATATTTTATCTGAATAAACCTGTCAATCCTTGTTTAGGCTCATATGCCTTGATGGATTTGCGTTAGGGTCCATAATTTTGATAGATCTTTCAGATTAATCTTTGATTGGACAGGGATATCTTTAGAAATATTAAAAAGTTGCAGTTTCCCCAATAATTTTATAGAGGTACCCTGATAAAATGATGCTTAATACATATGCAGAAGGCAGGGTTCCACTCTAAAATTCCAGTTGTTTTCCTGTCACTAACACTTCTCCATTCTCCTTAAATAGCTTTTCAAGAGTGATCAGGCTAAGATTCAGTACACCTTCTCATGAGTCTGAATATATATACATATATATATATATATATTTTATACATATATAAAATAGTGTGTGTGTGTGTGTGTGTGTGTGTGTGTGTGTGTGTGTGGATGAACATAATACAGAAGCCTGATGATGGCAGATGAGATTCTGCCGAAATGTTGCTACAACTTTAAAAGCACAACTACAATGACATGGGAAAATATCCCAACAAAGCTGAATACCATATATATATAATTTTGAACTTGGTTGTTTTCTTGCAAATATTTCATTATCAAACTAGGAAACATCATCAATGCATCATCAGAGAGAATAAGGACCCTATTGTCAAATTCCACTTAAGTCTGATAAATTATACCACCTGTATGTTGAATACTTGAGGGAATTCAAGTGTTTATGGATAATTATTATTATTATTTCTTCAAAGGTCAAACTCCCAACTCCATGCAGACTCAGGGCAGCTTAGAAGATTTAAAATGCCTATGGTGTAACGTAAGCATATAATCAATAAAATAGCCACACCTGTAGTAGAAATGTAACATTTCTATCAACTAAGTCAGCGGTGTCAAACTCACACTCTCATGACGTCATCACGTGATGTATCGGGACTTTTTCCCCCCTTCGCTAAACCGGGCATAGGCATTGTCAGCGTGTGACGCATCTAGCCCATGGACAGGGAGTTTGACAGCCCTGAACTAAGTGATACTAATGGAGGGCAGGAATTATAAAACTCTTCCCTACAATTGCAGAACAATTATATCAAGATGGTTCAATACAGCACAACACTTTGAAGTGGAAGAACAGCAATAACTCCCCCCAATTGTCTTCTCTGTCCTACCTAAGAGGAAAGGATAGGTGTTCACCATGAATTTATTGAAATGGTTTCAATCAGGTGGACTTATGTGGCAGATATACAGACATTTCTCAGTAGATAACATGATACAGAAAGTGTTCTGCAAAATTAATTTTTAAAAAATATGTAATTTTTTTTGGTAGTAGTCAGGGCGACCCATGCTTAGTTCCAAAAGTAAATCAAAAGTAAGTAGATGCTTCCATCTGCAGATATCCTGTCCACATATTAAGGAAGAACTGGATTGCTTACCAATGGTTTTTTTTTTTTTTTTGAAACTAGAGTTACATGAGATGAGGTAAAAGGCCATGACCTAATCCTGATATTATAATTATTGTAAGATATAAAACTGGAATACAAAAACCTATTCAGTAATATTAGGCCACAGAATGGAGAAAAACTCAAGAAACAAAGAACTAAATATTAAACTTGCCATATTGTGGGTACTCATCATGGATTCGTTCATTAGTCATCTAACTTAATCAGGCTAATTCCTTTTGGACAGGCCTCTCTATATTATTCTTATATGCTGCAGTAATGATAAAATCTGAAAGAATATGGGGAACCACCGGGGAACTTACATTATCTAATGAAACAGATGTGTATCATCATTGGGAAACATTAGACTATTGATCCACATGGAATTCCCACAACTTCAAGCATACAGACTGTTGTTCTGAATGTCACTGTTGTTCCTCTCTTCAACAACTCTAGCACAAAAGTATTTCTCTTCTGTATTATATCTGCACTGGCAGTGCAAGCTCTTCACGTTTATTTCTATGCATCCACATCGAGCAAACTGATTGAGAAGGCAGGGTGCAAATTAATCCTGACCTTTTGAACCTGACATTTTAAACTATCCTGATTTAAGCCTTTCTTCAAACTAGCTAAGGTGACAGAATAAATCTGTAACAGATAAAATGCAGCAATTTAGCCAATCGCCTCACTGAAGGTCTTACTGCAGTTGAGTATCTCTTCTCTTTAGCTGCAGGAACAGTGAGAGCAGGAAGGCACACAAGAAAACCTCATTGTTCTCAAAAGAGAATTCTTCAGCACGTTTCCTTCTTGCTTCCAATAGCTGTGAAGATGATTCATTATTGGTGCGTTTGCTAAGCATGGGTGCTGAGTTTCCCAGCAGGACCATATAAGTTGCCTTCTTTAAGCTTGCTGTCTTTATTACTTCTTCAAGGAAAAATAACATGTGGCTTCCCCGGAGGCCCCAGTTATTACTTCATTATGAGATCCTAATGAGAGATGTGCCCCTGGAGGCTCCTAGCAAGATCACAGATAAAACGGAGCAGCTGGGACTGCCAAGCAGCATTGTAGTCATCTCCACCTGGGATCAAGAGGCCTTATTGACAGTATTGATGGAAGAAAGCTCCATCTGGTTCAGTTTGAAGCAGGGAAAAAGACACTGGAAACATGGAGGCTGATTGGAAAGATGGTTTAATGAAGCAGAACCACCAAGCACATGGCCCTGATGCAGCTGACCACATGGAGTTCAGAGAGAGATGTATTTACACCCTCTCTTAGGCTTTGCACTTGAACTTCCTGTTCCTGCCCACCAATGGTCCCTGGCCCACCCCTGGCCCACCAATAGTCCCTGGCCCACCCCTGGCCCACCGGTGGTCCCTGGCCCACCCCTGGCCCACCAATGGTCCCTGCCCCACCAGTGGTCCCTGGCCCACCCCTGGCCCACC
>NW_020769308.1:53708264-53775764 GCF_900518735.1 Pseudonaja textilis | reverse complement strand
TATTTGTTCAGATCGGATCAGTAATATTGTCTGGAACAGTTACCAGGCAGAATACTTAGCTAAAAGCTTCCATCCAGGGGCAAGATGAGGACCAGTATATACTGTATGATACTGGATTTGGGATACCGTTAATTTGCACTAGCAAATTTGGGCTGCAAAAATCTGGGTCAATGCCAGATGGCAGCAAATATATATATAGAGAGAGAAATCTCTTAAGAGTCCAGGTTTATGCAGGTCACATCTAATAGTAACCTTACATTAATGGGATAATAGTTTATCAAGTTTGTTTAGTTCAGATTTGTAAAGCCATTATAGCTTTCACTAGTCTTACAGTTGTTGGATAAACTAAACCAAGTACTATTCACAGTACAATGGTAAAAAATATATTCACAATTTTCATTAAAAAAAATCAGATAAGGAACCAGAGGAGCTGTGGAATGAAATCCACAAAGTTAAGATGACTATGAAAACAGACTACCCAAAGCCAAGAAAGAAAGTGGATGTCAAAATAAAAATTGCCAAGGACAGAAGAGAAGAGAGCCAAAGCCCCAAAAGACAAAGACCGTAAGAAAGAGCTTAATGAAGAATTTCAGAAAACAGAAGAGGTAAGAAGTAGAATTACACTGTTGGTTAAAATAAAGGAGGAAAGTTTTCCATAACAACTCTGAATTAAGAAGAAGTTTCCAATTTCAAATTCACATCCTAAAAGACTTCAATAGACAGATACTAATTCAAAGAAGAATAAACAGAGATAGAATATCTCAAATAGTTCAGAAGTTCTTCTCAGCTTACAAGAACCACTAGTACTAAAAGATAAAGTTAGATCAAAACTCCAGTCATTACAACCTCTACATAAATGCAATTGAATCTAGATTCTGGGTCATAAGACATTATGATTGTAAATCAAGGCACACATATGACTAGATATGATTTTACAACATTTTTGCAGTGGTTATTACAACAATCACTGATGTGGGTGAAATTATGGTTGTTAAATGACTGAGATCATAAATCTAAATTCATTCTTCTATTTTATGGCAATAGCACTCAAACTTATATACTGCTTCACAGTGCTTTACTGTGGTTTACAGCGTCAACATATTGTCCCCAACAATCTGAGTCCTCATTTTAGCTATCTCAAAAGGAAGGAAGGGTGAGTCAACCTTGAGCCTAGTAAAATTTGAACTGGCAAATGGGTATATTTTGCCAGAAACTGGCAAAAATGTCACAACTCCCAGTCACTTGTCTGCAGGATGCTACAACCAGAAGTGCTCACGCGACTGTGGTAGAAACATAACATGTTACAATGGCCAGAAGTACATTACAGGCCTATAAAGCACCTGGAATTTCGACCAGAATCTGTCATAATTTCAAATGATTGTTAAGCGACCTATCATAAGTTGAGGACTCCATCGGAAGACTAAAAGAATTTGAATATCTGCAGAAGTGAGGTTGAACGGAAGAATTATTAAACATTTTAACATTGAGCAAAAGACAATGGCCCACAGATTGTAAGCAATCAGTTTTCATATCAATAGCAAAAGAAGAAACCTAAACTGATTTTTTCAACGATCACATAACAACTTTATTTTCATATACTAGTAAAACCATTCAATGCAAAGAAATTATGATATGCCATTCCCCAACTTGACAACTCATCCAAATGGATAGAATGTAGGAAACCATCACACGCATAGATTATCAGGTTCCAGAAGACAACTGCAAATGGATCTGAAATAAGTTGTAATCAAAGATCTCAGCTGTACCTAACTTGTTAAGTAATAACCTGATTGTCCAATAACTATGTCAGAAAAGTATTTTAGCTGAATAGGAGTTGGTGATATTAAACTCAGTTACTCCCTGCTGGGTTAGCATAACTGATAGTACAATGCTTTATTGCTGAAGTCACCAAAGCAGAGGTGGTTCTGATCAGTTCTGGAGAACCGGTAGCAGAAATTTTGAGTAGTTCAGAGAACCGGCAAATATACCACCTCTGACTGGAGATTTTACAGTATCCTTCTCCTGCCACGCCCACCAAGCCACGCCCACAGAACCGGTAGTACAAAAAATTTGAATTCCATCACTGCACCAAGGATCTTTTAGTTGCCTATTACATCAATTCAGAAAGAAGTTTACAAGTGGAAATTTATGTTACTTTTAGCTGAATAGGGGGAGAATTAATGGATGGGTGAGGAAAGGTGAGATTGCAACTTGCAGAGACAAGGCTAATAGACAGAAAGGACTAAAATATTTAGCTCTAAGAGTGACAAGGCTCCAAAGTTTCTCAGTTATATCTTTACTTGCCAAAATTTTCAAAGAAATATTTCCTGAAATTGTAGTGGCTTTGCTAAGTTAGTTCTGTTCTTAGAGAAAAGCAAGATATATAGTTTTTTAGCTTCGGGTGATTCGATCAGAATTTATTCACTACAACTACATTATTTTTTCATTTCTCACAAGTTTTCAGATTGGGAACCTTTTTGTTATATTTTTTCTGAGGGCCAATAACTGACCAGCTCCTATACAGAGCTCTCTCAAGTCATTTTTTCTGACACAAACGTTGTTTGCTAAATCATTCCTAAAGACACAGAGGGGGATAAAAACTGAGAAGTATTGCAGTAATTCTACCAGGAAATATACAAACTATGCATCTGAAATTCTTTCTAGTGTTTCCATGAGATACAAATCATATTTATTGATGATCTCTCTCTCTCTCTCTCTCCCTCCCTCCCTCCTTCCGTGTGTGTGTGTGAGAGAGAGAGAGAGAGAAAGAGAGTGAGAGAGAGAGAGAGACTATAGTCAAATACCATGCACATGCGCGCGCGCGCACACACACACACACACACGAATGGCTTTCATTTCTTTTTAAACAAATGATTTATCATTAATATTCAGGTCTGGTGGTGTATCTGTCTGCCAACAGCAATTAGCAACAGAATTTATTATATGTTAAAAGTGTAATAACTGACACATTCTTTTATCTGAATTGAAACGAATGCCTTACATGTAACCATGGAGTTGCCTCTGGCAAGATGGATGGTATACACATTTAATAAATAAATAATGTGGCCTGTCAAAAACAGGGCCAGCTCTATCAATGGGTAAAATAAGATGATCACCTGAGACAGCACATGCAAGAAGTTAGCACCAGAGTGTCAGGTGAAAGAACTTCATATCAGTCCAATTAATCGTTCAGCGGTAAATAGGAAAAGATACCTTGTCACAAACACGCCTTGAGCCAGCCTTATACACCTTTCAATAGATTAATAACAACTGTGTTACATCAAAGATTACTTCCTTTATGTCATCTGGACGTGTAAAAGTAATTGTGTTCAGAGAATGATCCAGTTTTACTGCATGAAAAAAAAATGTTATTATTACTTTTATTGTCAGAGTACAACATGTATACAATGAGATTGGCTGAGGCTCCCTTCGTGCACCACACACACACACACACACACACACACACACACACTTCACAGTCAGGACAGAAGTCCCTAACCCAGACCCAATCTTATTACTCTATGTGACCTTGCTGCACAACACGCCAGCCCCACAAGTCTGTCATACTACGTTGACATAAAGTTAGTTTCCGTTCAGAAGTCTGACAGCCCAAGATAAAAACTGTTCTTCAGCCTGTTGGCTATGCTTCTATTTCTCCTACCCAATGATAGGAGAGCGAAGAAGTGCTGACCGGGATGTGAGTCGTCCCTGAGAATGTTCCTCACTCTTCTAAGGCAGCGAGCCCTAGCAATGTCATCTAATGCAGTGGTTGCCAACTGGTGGGCCGGGGACCACTGTTGGTCCACAAGAAAAATTTGGTGGTCCTCAGAGAAATGTCCCCTCCAAAGCATTCCCCCCAAAGCAAATAATCCAGGCTGCGTTGGGAATACAAGGCTGCACCCTACACATGGCCCACCCACTCGCTGGCTCCCACCCTTTGTCGAACACAAACCTTACCTTGAGTAGCGCTATGCGAGCTGGTAAGACCAACAGTGGGGGAGGAAAATCCACTCCAGGGTGGCTTGCTGACGTTGGTGGGAAAGTTGGTTCCATATTTCAGAGCTGCAGTAGTCACAAGACTGGCCCTTTGGTCATCCTGGAGCAGCTCCTTCACTCTATGGCAGGCTGGTGCACCCGGGTGGAGGAGCAGCTGCTCCGGGATGACCAAAAGGCCAGTCCTGTGACTACTGCAGCTCTGGAATGTGGGACTGACTTTCCCACCAATGTCAAGAGGCTGGTGACCCTTGATCAAGTGGTATCAGGGAACAGCCCACAATGTTTTGTGCTATGCTCAGTGTCTTTCTATCCACGGCATGTGTAAAATTAACCATACATCACAGAAAACTGGGTCATAGCCATTGGTCAAGGAGAGAGTGGACCATGAAGTTAAAGCTCACATCCATTGTCATTCTACCAAGGTCTTGTCCAAAATCTGTTCCTCTGTTCCACATCAACACTGTCTATTTCATTTTTCTCTTAAGAATTCTCCCATTCACATTTTAAAGTTGACCGCACTAAAACAACAGTTTTGACCATTTTGTATTTTGTACTGATTTGCAAATAAGGGGTTGAAACTGGCTAACTCACAAGAAGCTTTGAAATGTCCTCAAAATGTCCTTTTGCCATCATGTATTCATAGAAGAAGACACGGTAAGTATATATGGGCTGCAATAATAATAACCATCACTGTAAGGTTAAGAATTTAAATGTATGCATTTTGGAGTATGCATTAGACAATTTTAAACCTGATTAAATGCCATCAAATCATGTCACTTCTTACTAATAAATTAGACAGGACTTCTTCCAGATGAGCTTTCTTTAACCTGGCCCTTCAGTTTTTCCAACAGCGTAACAGCCACTGTAATTGAGTCCATAGAAACTGCTATTTTTCTCTTTCCTTCCTGAGCATTAGGGACTGCTTAAGAGAGCTAATATTTGCATAATATCATAATAGAAAAGGAAAATAAGAAATAACAATTAAATCTGCAAATAATACGAAAAAGTGGCAGCTAAGGATAACTAGCCACAATAATTAACAAGATTCATCTAACTTCCTAACTCCCATGCTTGGAAAAACATTCCCTTTTTGTTTTATTCTTGTTGTGTATCCTTATTTTTTTTTAATTTTCCTTTTGCATCGTTACATTTTTTAATTGTGTTCGCCACCCAGAATCCCTCATGCAAGATAAATAACTACAAAAATTTAAATAAATAATCTAAAGCCTGTTGAGCTGGATTATTTCTGCATGTATTCTAAATGATAGACCTCTATATGGTGATTTGATATTGGTTGTCATGTGATGGTAAGCAAAAAGGTCCAAAAGGTCTGTCTGTCTGTCTGCCTGCCTTCCTGCCTACCTACCTGTCTGCCTGTCTTTCTGTCTACCTACCTACCTACCTACCAATATAGATCTATCCACCTACCTACCTACCTACTTATCTACCAATCTATCTATCTACCTACCTATCTATACATTCATCCAAAAGGTCTGCCTGCCTGCCTGCCTGCCTGCCTCTCTCTCTCTCTCTCTCTCTCTTCATCCATCTATCCATCCATCCATGTTCAAAGTGCCAGCCCTGCAGGCACATCAGGAAAGTAGAGCAAAGCCAGTCTGGGAGGGAGGGAGGGAGGGGAGAGAGAGAGAGAGAGCTGATGCATCAGATTGAAATGAGGCCTAATTTAGACTGAGGGCCTTTTCCACATTGAAACATCTTTGCCAGCACATTGAAACCTCTTTGGTTTCTATTAAAGGTTTTGTGGAGGAAACATGGTCAAGACTATCAGGAAGCTCTCACATTTTGTTGAGGCTTTAAAAAGGATCCATTGGACCAGATCTCCACCCTAAATATTACTTTTCCCCAATGAATTACAGTGCCAATTCTGAAGAAGGCAAAACCAAAATGTACTGGTAAATTATAAGGAGAACACACACACACGCTCTCTCCCTTCTAACCCTGCTGGAGCAGGTGATTGGATTAGAATAGATATCTCATTATCTTTCTCCTCCCTCCTTCTTTATTTCTTTTCCTTTCTGTCCCTTCCTTCCATCCCCCCCTTTCTTTGTCCCTTTTTCTTTCTTTCCCTTTTCTCTTTCTTTTCTTCCTTCTCTCTTTCTCTCTCTCTTTTCTCTCTCTCTCTCTTTCCCTCTCTCAGGCTCACCCCATTGACTTGACTTGCTTGGGCAGGTCCCTCCAGTGCAGCGGGCTCAATGGGGTGGACCTGTGGGGCCGGCACCTAAAACGCAGCAGTGGAGGCATGTTTGAAAAGTAGAGCAAAGCCAGAGGTCGGTAATTGTTGCTGCAACGAATCACAAAAGCTTCTGGGTTGTGCACAAGAAGGGACACACATGTCAATGCAATTCAGCATAAAATAAAGAGATACAAATAAAACAAATCCACAAGAATCGGCAAAGCATCTCTGATTAGATTTTATTCACTACTAGAATCTAATCAGAGATGCTTTGCTGATTCTATTTCAATGACCTGCTCCAGCAGGGTTAGAAGGGAGTGTGTGTGTGTGTGTGTGTGTGTGTGTGTGTGTGTGTGCGCGCGCGCGCGCACATAGCTGTGAAAACTCCAAAAACAGGTCAAGTATCTCTGGGACGGCCAGTCATAAATTAGAACACTTGCTAAACAACCGGCCATTAAGTGAGGACCACTTGTTTGCCAGTCACTTGACCAGCAAGCCACGCCAGCCAGTCATGTGACTAGAAAGCCACGCCCACCCAGTCACATGACCACCAAACCACACCTACCCGGTCATGTGACCAGCAAGCCACACCAGCCAGTCACGTGATGAGCAAGCCATGCCCACCCAGTCACATGACCAGCAAGCCACACCCTCAAATTATGCCACACCCACAGAAATTTGAATCCCACCCCTGGGTGGGGGGCACCAAGGATGAGTTTGTAGCACCAAGGGGGCGGTTGACTGAAAACGTTTGGGAACCACTGGTTTAAAGGAAAGACTGAAGAAATTCAGAAAGGGAAGATTCTAATACCAACAAGTATTAGAATAGCTAAATGAGGATGACCCCAAAATAGATTTAAAAACAAACAGAAAGTATACTGATTTGCATAACCTTCCTGGAATCAAGGGGTATTTATCCACCTACCTGAAAGAATTACTATATAAAACAGAATTACAGCCTATGTTTTTCTAGCACAGAAAATTGTTCTCCTGTGATTCATCTAAGCCTGCTTTGCCTGCTGATTAGAGGCTGGTGGTCTCCTATATCAGTGTGCAGCAACTGGTAGTCCGTGGACCACTGGTGGTCCACGAGAAAATTTTGTTGGTCTGCAGAAAAATTATTTGCATTTTTATATTGCACTAAATTAGGGATCTTCAAACTACCCCAAGCCGGATTCATGCAATGAACGTGTCATGCCCCTGGTGGAGTCTGACTCTGAGGGAGAGGAGGAACAGCCAACAGGGAGTGGAAGGGTGGCTCCAGGGGTGGTGGAGGAGGCTGGGGAAGGGCAGAAGCCGGCTGAGCAGGCAAAGGAGGGCCCAGGCCCATCCCCTCTCGATCCTAGGGCATGCAGGGAGGAGAGGATAAGGGAGAGCCGTGGTCTTCTTGGGAGGAAACGGCCTTGATCCACTTCATGGGATGCAGGTGTGAGAACTGCACAAGAGTTTGGACCTGTGTGCTAGCAAACACTGGACACAAAAGAGTGCCTTATTCCTGGATGAGGTTTATCTTGACTGGCGTTCTTCCAATGGACTGTACCTGGTTATCTTCTTGAAGTTTGTAATTATCCTGGTCTGTCGTGGAACTTTCTTCCCTGCAGTTTGTTTGTTTTGTTTTTTATTGCTTCATTATCTGCTCTTTGAGTTGGACTGTATTTCTTTCGTTTGGAATGTTATTTTGGAAAGAGTTTAATCTCCAACTGTGAACAATTGAACAGTGAAGCCAAGTTGAAGGCATTAAAAGAACGTTTATTTACGTTTTTGGTTTTTGTTACATTTATAGGATTACATTTACACTCCGGGTAATCACAGAACGTTTGTGGTGCTGCAGAGACTCTCTTCCCTCAGGGTATTTTTGTGGGGGGGGCAGAAATTTTGACTTGGGATCTGCTTCAGCCTCCTGGTCTAGGGCTTTGGGTGAAGGCTGGAGGGAAGTGCCATTGGTGGTGAAGAACCGGAGGGCCTTGTTCCAGTAGGACTGCATCATGGCCTGGAACTGGCTGACCATCTCGGCCCGCTGAGCCTCCAGGCGCCAGTACCTGGCCTTGCACTTCCGCAGGTCTTCCCTCTGCTTGGAAAGCCTATGCTCGTAGTCCTCAGTGAGGTGCTTCTGCTGAGCCCCCTTCTTGGTCAGATCCAATTTGAACTGAGCCAGCTGTTTTTGCCAACTCTTTCTCGTGGGGGCTGCTTAGCTCCAACAACTACTTCCTGTTGGGGATCTAAGGAGCCCGGGCAGGCGAGGAGTGGCTGGAAGGGGAGGGGTGAGTAGACGCGGGTGAGGCGCCCCTTGACATGAGTGACATCGAGTTGGCCACGCCCACCCAGCCAGTCATTAGGCAGATCATGTAATAGCCTGCAGGATTTAAAATTATTAATTTACTGGTCCCTGAGGTCCAAAAGGTTGGTGACCCCTATCCTATAGGATAGCTCTTATAGAAGACCAGGTGAACTGTAGGGAGGAGATGCCCTCTGATATTTTTGAACTACAATATTTGTTCCCTGTGCAAGGTATGCTAATGAAAGTTGCAGTCTGACACAACCAGAGGATACCAGACTGTCTAAACCTACAAGAGATAATGCCTTCAAAAAGACGCATCTTCTTAAAAGTGGGACACATAACCACACTGAACACAGTTGGACTATTTCAGGTGGGAAGATGACTCGGTTAGAAAATGACAGTGTTTTCTTTTCCAGTGTCAAAAATACTTCCTCTTTTTCTGTTGATCAGCTCTAGTAAAAAAAATAAAAAAATAAGAGCAATCAGGACATTATTTTTCTTCTAATCAGCATGTAATTAGAATTTTTTTTTTATAAATTACAAATTAGAATTAATATATGGAAATAAATAGTTCCTTCCCTAGATTTTTCTGAAGTGCATTTAATTGACTATGGTTAATTATATGTGCCAGTCCTGCTGCCCTTAGACATCTACCTGATGTTATAAATAAAATTAGAAAGGAAACCAAACTGCTCAGTCCATCCTCTGTGCTGTAAAAGGCAAAAAACAAAAACCACTTGGCTTTGCAATGAAGCCTACTTGCAGTTCTATATCGGCCATTCAGAGAATTTCACACCGAGGTACCGGTTTTGGTTTTTTTTTTGCTCTAATGTTCAGCTGAGCAGGTATCAAAAAAAGGGGATCATTTCATTCAAGCAGAAGACTTGAGGGTCTACCTCGACTCGTGGCTCCTCCTACACAGGTGAGTGGAGGCTGTGACCAAGAGATCTTTACTATGTTTTCCTGCCAGCTCTTATCACAAAATTGAACTACTGCAATATGCTCTACAGTCTGTTTTTGAAAATGATCTGAAAGCTGCAGTTGGTCCAAAATGCAAGGGCTCGCTTGCTGGTAGGATGGGCCTACAACAGTTGCATATAGGTGAGGGAAGTCACCCCCTCCTAGCAGAATGAAATAGTTTGAGAAATATTAAAAAGGCAGAATATTATATTTCCCTAAAGGAGAAACATGATCTTGGAAAGTAGCCCCCACCTTTCTTAATAGCCCCAGCAGGACTGGGCCAGTCTATCTACAAGATAAAAGACCTTCAGCTCCAAGGTGATGGGATTAAGACACGATCATCCAGGACGTAATAGGATTAACCCATCTAGCAGCAAAGCTCACCACTTGGCACAATCTGAGGACATTGCATCACCCAGCAAGCTTCAACCAAACCTGGGAGCTCAGAGAACCTCAGCTAGGGCCCCTGCATAGCCCCATGGGAGTCTGACAGCAACAAACAGAATACATGTTCTTGCACAGGAACAGGACGCTCAAGTTCAAAGCCCAAGAGAAGGTATAAATACCCCTCATTCTCAACTCCATGTGGTCAGCTATCCAGAACCATGTGATTGGTGGTTCTGCTTCATCGATAAGCCATCTTTCCAATCAGCCTCCATGTTTCCAGTGACTTTCTTCCAACTTGGAACTGAACCAGATGGATATTTCTTCCCACAATTCCAAGTGCTGGTTTTAATCCATTAAACTCTATATGACCTGGCTCCTAATTTCTTCAGGAACACTTTGTCCTCATAGAATAGTCCTGTCTGATGTATGCTCTCCCACACAATCTATTAATGGTCCCCATTAGCAAAAGGCTAAGAGAACAGAGCCTTGCAGACAAAGTTCCCACCCCGCCCAGATTGGATTAGCTTTCTTGTGGAAGGTTGCAAAAACTGAGACCTTTTCAGAAGCATTTGAATGCTAAAGATAATGCTCCGCCTGGATTATCATATTATTATTGTTGTCTTGGTCTTAATACAGAAATAAAATGTTTACTGGCTAATGAGGCTAAAAGTAGGCTAGTGGACATTTGAAAGTCTTAATTCCTATCGTAGGCAATCTCACAAACAGTCCAAGTACTTGTTGACAACATGGGTTCCAAGTACTTGTTGACAACGCCAGCTATAATTAACTATGATTATTCAGTTCCTAAGCAACAAGTAAAGGACAAAGAGCAAAAAGGCCAAGATTAAGAGAGAATTTGCTCAATTATATCATACTGCAAAGTACATAACTTATTACAGATTATCACTTGGCTTTGTAAAGACTTTACAGTCTGGTAGGT
This sequence comes from Pseudonaja textilis, assembly GCF_900518735.1. The sequence goes on along the minus strand of NW_020769308.1, from coordinate 53,765,009 downwards.
ATATTTCCACTCCGTGTTATTCAAAAGGCCATCTTAAACCCTAATCAATTTACACTGCAAGGGAAACAGTTTTCAGGCCTCAAATGGGCTAAGCAGGATTCCAGATTAAGCACGGACAAAATAAATGGATTATATTATATGGAATGCCAAAAGATAATAGCATTAGCATCACCTGTACCTTTAGCACTCCTCTTTAATGCAGTCTCTAATTTACACGGAAAAACTAAATCCAGCCAAAATCAATTGATTAGCTTTTTAATTCTGTGAAGAGCTTTGGCTAAGCAGCTAAATTTCATTTCTAGCCTAAGCAACACAAGTTCAACTCATTTAGGTTTAATTCAAACCATAATTCAACTCCGGCTATTAGAATACTTGCTCTCTTTCAGGCATGTTTCTTATACAAGAAAAAAAAAAATCACCAGGTCTTTTTCAACTGAACAAGGAGGAAGAGGAGGAAAGACAAAATATTTTAGTTAACTACAATAAGAAAATGAAACAAAAATAAAAATTAAGGGGTTTTAATTGCTCTTCCATTATTCATGATTCTGTATTTTTCTGGTTCCAGAGCAAATGTGGGTAGCATCTTTTTTGAGTGTATTAATATTTTATTAAAAGACATGGCTGCCTTTTTGTCTGCTGAAGCTCACAAAAGTTGATGCATTTTAATACAATTTGTTAATCAGAGAAGCTGCTTATAGAGTTCTGATTTCTTTGGTCTGAATTATCCCAACTCTCCTCCTGCAACAGTTAATTAAATGCACTTCAAACTAAAAACACTAAATTCTTTTTATGCTCTTAGAAAAAATAAACAGGGGAAAAATCAGAGCAAACACCCAGACTCACTGTGACTTTTTTTAAAACTCTCCAAATAAGAGCATTTGTCAATGTGACTATCCTATCCATGATTTACATCAAAATACATTGTAAGACAGAAGCAGTATCTTCACTGATAATTCCATTTTCCCCTACAGAAATGTGGAACATATCTGTTGCATGTTTCATTCATCTTAAATGATGCGTGTCTTCTTGTTCTCCTAATTATTTTTATAGTATTCAATGCAAAGGTAAAGAAAAAGAAAAAAAATGACATATTCAATTTAAAAAGTTTTGGGGGAATACTAATGTAGCATATATATTGAAAGTATAATGTAAAAACTTCTGACAGAAACAGCAACTGATATGGGAAGAATGTGTCTACAAATCTATTTATTTGTGAGAAGACATAGTTAGAAATAATTATAAAAACTATTCAAGAGCTGGTTTTTATTAAGAAACACTCAACAGAAAAGATGTAAAAGAGGGGGGATTGCAAACAGGAAATTTAGCAAATTAACAGAATAAACTTGTAATTAACAATGGAAAGGACCCTTTCTACCATGTTGTCCTTGGATACTAAAAAAACTATAAATTCCAGCAAAGGAACCTTGCTGGTTTTAATAGCACTTAGTATTGTGAATGTGACTTTCATAATGGTACCTGAAGAAATAACATGCCTTGGAGAGATATAAAATCCAGAGTATGGAGGAGACTGACTTCAAAGGATTTATTTTAGACATATGAGTATAATGTTCAGGTATATATTGCCTATAACCGGTAATCAATCTTAACTGAGCTTTGATGATCCAAAAAAGTTGCTAGTTACTAATCTAGTTGTGAGATTACCTGGAAATTCCCAAGCTACAGATTGTAGTCCAAAGAATTTTTTTGAAGTACAGTATAGAAGGAAATGACAAACCATATTGATGCCTAGAAAACAAGATCTCCATTGTTTCCAGGTCAACTTAAGGGAGTCTTTCAGGTTTTTAAATAGACATTTTACTAAAACTGTTTAGAAGTATTAAAAAAGGCCAGATATAAAACCCAAGCTAAAAGAACAGAATATTAATGTTGCTATTTTTATCATTATAAACTGTGTATCTAAAACTAGTGTTATTTAAAACTAAAACATAAAAGTACCATTTCAACACAGACGTTTTTAAAAAATTTATCTATCTATCTATATAGCCCTGAAAAAATGGCTTAGGACATCTTTTCGGGGGTGACCTCCCCCCCCCACACACCATCCTAGAGTGCCCCATGCGCAGTCACCTCTCCACAAGACCACTTCTAAGGCAGAGTCACCAGCCGCATCTATCAGCTGGTAGAAGTGGCCTCGGATTCGGAAGGAAGGACTCTGGTTTTGCAGATCTGGATCAATGACATCCCAATTCTTTTAGTAGTAATTTATGCCCCGAATGGGGACCAAAAAGAGTTTTTTAAACACCTATATGGAAAAATGGTTGAATTGCAACAAAAAAACATCCTTATTATAGGGGACTTCAATTCTATTGTTAAATATCAAAAAGACCACAGCAATGGCGGGAAAAATAAAAAGGGGAAAAGAGAACTCCCTAAGATTTGCAGGGAAATGATGAAAGAGTTAAATTTGACAGATATATGGAGAAGACTACATCTTGAGGAAAAACAGTTTACATTCTATTCAAAACCCCACCAAACATGGACACGGATAGATATGGCATGGATGAATGGGGAAATAGCAAACGAAATAAAAGAAGTGGAAATTTTGCCCAATGAATGGGCAGACCACAACCCAATACAGATAATATGGAAGGGTAGGGCAAAACCAAAGAAAAGGTGGACATTAAACACTCAATTAATAAAAGAGAAAGAATACATCAATAAATTAAAGGAGGAATTAATTTTTTTTATAAAAGAAAACGACAATGGAGAAACTACAAAACAAAATATATGGGATACAATGAAGGCGGTAATAAGAGGTATAACAATCTCTTATAATGCCAAGAGAAATAAAGAAAAATATTCCCAGCAAAATAATCTACAACAAAGAATTAAGGAGCTAGAAACTCTACTACAGAATACTCCAAAAGATACAAAACTGCAAAATCAGATAAATATAGCTAAACATAAATTGAATTTAATCGAACAAGAGAAAATGATTACAAATTTGAATTTGACCAGACAAACCTATTTTGAACATGCCAATAAGCCAGGAAGATGGCTATCTTATAAATTAAAAAGAAAGAAAGAAAAGAGAATGATATATCAGTTAATAGATAGCAAGGGAGATATATACCAGGAAATAGAACAGAAAAAAGAAATCATTCATAAATACTTTGAAGATTTATACAGAAAAGAAGAGGTTAGTGAAGATAGAATAAGGAATTATTTAGATGAAGTTAAAGATAAGGTAATTGGGGAAGAAATGGCAGAACTATTAAATAAAGACATTACTGAATCGGAATTGAAATCAGCAATAGATAACCAGAAAAATAACAAAACTCCAGGCCCAGATGGAATCCCAGGGGAGCTCTATAAGGGTATAGTAGAACAAATTGGACCATTTATGTTGGAAGTTTTTAATGATGTTTTACTAGCAGCCAGGATGCCGGACTTATGGAGGGGGGCGTTGATTTTGTTGATCTTGAAGGAGGATACAGATCCTAGATATATAAACAATTATAGGCCGATTTCACTTCTAAATACTGATTATAAAATATTTACTTCTATTATAGCAAACAGATTAAAAAGACTGCTAAACTTTTATATACATGAAGATCAAAACAGATTCCTCCCAGCTAGGCAAATAAAGAATAATCTAAGAATAGTATTAGATGTACTAGAATTTTATGAAGCCCACCCTGAGAGACAAGTAGCACTCATGTTTTTAGATGCAGAGAAAGCTTTTGATAATCTGAACTGGCAATTTTTAATTCAAAAAATTTATAATTTGAATCTGGGTACCAAATTTGAAAATATTATAACAACTATCTATGACACACAACAAGCTAATATAATAATAAACGGGGAACACACCCGCCCAATAAAGATAGAAAAAGGAGTGAGACAGGGCTGCCCACTATCCCCACTGCTCTTCATATTATCATTAGAAACATTATTAACGCGAATTAGGCAAAATTCAGATATAAAGGGATTAACGGTTAAGAAAGAGGAATTTAAATTGCAAGCATTTGCGGACGATATGATCTTCTTTATTGAAGAACCAATAGATAGGGGACTAAAATTGATGAAAGAACTGGAGAATTTTGGAGCAGTAGCAGGACTTAAAATAAATAAGAAAAAAACTAAATTAATGACCAAAAATTTAACAGAAAAACAGAAAATAGAATTAGAAGGAACAATGGAAATACAAGTGACAAAGAAAGTGAAATATCTAGGAATTTGGTTAACACTACACTGTAAGTCACTTAAAGAAAATAATTATGACAAATTGTTACATCAGGTAAAGAAAGATTTAGAATCATGGAGTAAACTTCAAATTTCACTATTAGGCCGGATTGCCACCATTAAAATGAACATTCTCCCCAAATTTCTATATTTATTCCAAACGATTCCAATTAAATTACACAAAAAGTTCTTCGAAGAACTCAACAAAACAACCTTCAAATTTATTTGGCAAGGGAAAAAACCCAGAATAAATGTTAAAGCAATGCAAGATACAAAGAGCAGAGGAGGGTTAGCAGTCCCAAACTGGGAGTTATATTATATGGCCACCTCATTAGTTTGGTTGAAGGACTGGGTGAAGTTAACTAATAAAAGAATATTATTTCTAGAAGGCCACGACTTACAAAGGGGGTGGCACGCATTCTTATGGGATATAGGGAAAACCAGTCAAAAATATTGGCACGCATTCTTATGGGATATAGGGAAAACCAGTCAAAAATATTTTCATAGACATTTAATTAGAGACGCGCTACTAACAATTTGGAAGAAAATTCGGAAAAAACATTACATAAAAATACCAATATGGATTTCAACAATGGAGGCGATGATTTACCCAAACAATTTGGAAATTACTAAAATAATTAAATATAAAGACTTATTGGACTCACAAGGAAATTTGAAATCGAGGCAGGAAATTCAGGACCAGGGACTAAAAATTGATCAATGGGTTTATCTTCAGATTCAAAGTAGGTACAAACAAGATAAGAAAGAATTTGGAATTAACAACAAACTTCAACAATTAGATAAGATTTTATTAGGACCGGACAAAAAAAGCATAACAAAATTTTACAATTATTTACTAGAAACAGAATTAGAAGAAGAAATTGTAAAAGGGAATATGATTGCGTGGAGTCGGAATGTAGGACGTAGTATTACACTAGCAGAATGGGAAAAAGTTTGGGGCAGGAATAATAAGATCACAAAATCGGTAGCATACAAGGAAAATCTTTATAAAATGTTTTATAGATGGCATCTCCCTCCTTCGAGGCTAGCGAAGATGCAACCCAACATGAGTCCGTATTGTTGGAAATGTTAAGAAAAAAGAAGGAACCTTTTTCCATATGTGGTGGACATGCACAGAAACCCAAAATTATTGGAAGAAAATTCAAACTTGGTTGGAAGAAATTACAAAAGAGCAGATCGAGTATAAACCAGAGTCCTTCCTACTAGGGATCTTTGACAAACAAATTTCCAAAAAAGCTAAATATATAACAATACATATATTAACTGCGGCCAGATTAGCCTTTGCACAATACTGGAAACAACATCAAATTCCATCAGATGAAGTGATTATTGATAAAATTTCAAAATGCGCAGAAATGGACAAACTGACTCTGGCACTAAAAAACAAAGATACTTCACAATATTATGATAGTTGGAATTGTTGGTATAATTGGATTAATCATAGATAAATTATATATCATAAGGCATAAGAGGAAAGTTTTAACTGATAATAATGAGATAGTGATATATGTATAGAATAGGTGTATATATGACATAAATCAAAGGCTATAAAAAAAAATCTTGCAAATTGTAAAATAAATAAGAATGTTTTTAATTTTCCTTCTTTCTTTTTCTTTCTTTTTCCTTTCTTTTCAATCTTTTCTTTTCTTTCTTTTCTACTTTCTTTTTTTTTCCTCTCATTTATTTGTATATGTATTGTTCGCTGTTTTTAACTGTTAAAACTAATAAATTGTTTTATAAAAAAAAAAAAAAGAAGTGGCCTCGTGGAGAGTTGAGTGCGCATGGGCCGCTCTAGGTGGGGGTGCGCATGGGGGAGGAAATCTATCAGCCGGTAGAAGCAGCTTCAGGGTGAGCGCCCACACGCACTCCCCTCGCCACAAAGCCGTTTCTATTGGCTGATGGAAGCTCCCCGAAGGCAGAGTCACCAGCTGCTTCTATCAGCTGGTAGAAGCGGGTTTGTGGCAAAGGGAGTGTGCGTGAGGCACTAGCCCTGAGGCTGCTTCTACTGGCCGATAGAAGCGGCTGGTGTCTCTGCCTTCGGGGAGCTTCCATCAGCCAATAGAAACGGATTTGTGGCGAGGGGAGTGCGCATGGGCGTTCACCCCGAGGCCGCTTCTACCGGCCAATAGAAGCGGCTGGTGATTCTGCCTTCGGGGAGCTCTATCGGCCGATGTTCTATCGGTAGTAGATTGGGTATACTACGTGCAGGGCACTCCTAACGGCAAGTTTTCTCCCCATTCCCCCCATTTCTCTTCACGTTGTGTAGTTTTAATGAACAATGTGAGAAATGGCGGGAAACTCGTGGATTAAATAGGCCTAAATTTGGGGGGCAGGGCTTAATTTCAGCTCATGCCTAGAAATCATGATTGGCCTTCCTATTGGTGGAGGCCGTATTGTTGGAGAAACAGGATAGTTACTAATTATGATAAACTTATTTTCTAATTTGCTAACACAAACACACTATCATATTGTATTCCCATTTTACAAAATCAGGCTTTGGGGCATCTATTTTTAACATCTGTCTGCCAACCACAATTTCCCTTGATCACTGTAAGGACATTTTGTCTAGTACTTGCTTGACAAATACATAAAATAAAAATAAAAACATGGTCAGGGGCAAGCTTCTGCTTCGGTCTCATCTGCCAGCTTCCTTGAACAGCTAAAGGAAGCAAATCTGGAGCAACTCTGAAAAGGTGCCCATTTTTGCCGTTTTCCATAACATCCTCCGCATCCGTCAGAGCCAGGAGTGTGAAAGAAAGGCCGGAGCAAAAAGTTAAGATCATCTTTCAACTTGTTTTCTCGGGACTTAAGATGAGGGAGGAGGCTGCGATCTCCGAGGGTGGATCTGCGATTTAAAACAAAAACAAAAACCCAGCCGACAGAGAAGCCGGTTTTAAGGGACCGATTCTCGACGGCCGGACGAAGAAGCCAGCCGAGTGAGAGGTCGCATATAAAACAGAAGAATAACCAGAGTTGGAAGGGACCTTGGAGGTCTTCTAGTCCAACCCCTGCTCGAACAGGAGATGCCATTTCAGACAAATCGCCTGTCCAATCTTTTCTAAAGGGCAAGGAAGCGAAACGCGTCTCGCCAGCCCGAGGGCGCTTCTTCCCAGAGCGCTTAAGGGGTCGCTGGCGTGGCACTTCATTGCCAAGAGCCAACTTGGCTCGGCGTCTTACAACCGCCCACTTGGCAGGAGGGCGGCGGCGGCGGCGGCAGCCCGCTTTTTCCCACCCTAGCGCGGGGCAGCTTTGCAGAAGGAGCAAGCTCAGCTCCAGCCCCAGGAGGAGGAGGAGGAGGAGGAGCGGAGGAATCAGGCAAGGCCGATCCACCCGCCCTTAACGGTATCCTCTCCCCAGCCAGAGTTCCGCCGGCCGCGCTAAGCTGAGCAGCAAAGGCGGCCGCCGCGGTAAGAGAACCGCGGCTCGGCCTCCGCCGCCGCTGCTGAGCGTGCGCAAGTCCTTCTCGCGCATGCTCCCTGCGCTCGGACCTGCAAATTCTGAAGGATAACAGATTCTGAAACATCCGACGGGCGGACTTACCCGGCCGCCCCGTGGCGACGGCAGCGCTCGCCCAGCCCCGGACTGAGCGGGGCCCCCCCGCCACCGCCACCACCACAATCATGTCGCCTAAGCCAAGGACGCCGGGTCGCTGAAGAGCCATGGGCGAGCGGTCCATTCCGGCTGGCCGGGGGACCCAGCTCATCTCCTTGCTGGTGCTGGAGCAGCGCGCCCAGGAGGTCACCTTAGACCGGGAGCTGGGGCTCTTGGCGTGGCGGAGCTTGGAGCCGCAGCCGCGCAGGGGGCGAGGTGAGTGGCCGCCGGTGACCTCTCCGGCATCCCTGGCAACAAGGGGGAAGCAAAGCCAGCCTGGTGGGGTGCGATCTGGAGACACGCACCCGGGTCCTTGGAAAGAGCGCTGCTGGGCGTGTGCAAAGTGCTGAGCGGTCACCTTAATTTTCAAGGTCCGGGAGGGATCCTTTTAAAGAGACCTAAGGCAACATTTTATGTCTTTTGAGGGATTAGAAGAAAACTGCAAGGACTCCTTGTCCAGCAATTGGACAAGGAGTCAATACTGACATGAAGTCACACCAGTACAAACACACAACTCCAGTAAAGACTAAAGCAGCTGAGTTTTGGAAGCAGATGTACTTTATGTACACTTTGTGTACTGGTTTCTTAATTTTAGGAAATTGCCCGTTGGTATCTTAGTTAAAAAAATATGTGCCTTATTGAAATCTTTAAGCCATTTGGGACGCTTCTGGCCCCTAAATGGAGGCCTTACTTCCTTTTCTTTCTTTCTTTCTTTCTCTCTCTCTCTCTCTCTCTCTCTCTCTCTCTCTCTCTCTCTCTCTTTCTTTCTGGGACCTAAAGGAAAACCTCACACAGCTTTCAGTATTCGTTTTGTTATTTGTCAAATTATGATCCTGTTTTGTGAAAGGAAGGAAAATTAACTGTGACTCAGTTGGCCCAGTTCTGAAACATCTTTTACAAATGTAGCTTGCTGTCAAGAACCTCCTCATCTTCGGAAAGCTTTGGCATAACTTCCTGTCCCTTCCCCAGCCACCAATGTTTTAATTATTTTGAAATCAGTATGAGTAATGTAGGTAGCACACAATATTTGGCAGCTGTAAGCTTCCCTCCTTGGAGTGGCAACTGTAGGTATTTAAACAATTACTGTGAAAAGTTTTATAATGCTTTTATTACTCTTCCATAGTGAATCATTCCTATCCGACATCTTAAAAGGACCAACAAATTGTGGATTGGTTTAGTGTTGCTTCTCTGTGTACTGTACATAAGCACATGAAGCATTGGCTTTCTCTTCTGTTAAAAGCCAGTTGACACACTCTGTAGAACCTTATACTAATAATCCCCAGTATATGTCAATGGAGCATATATATTTGAAACCTATTGGAAAAGCTGTCAGTAGTTTGTCTGATCTCAATGTCAATAACAACTTTCTGCCATTCTGTCATTGCATGTATGATATTCATGAGTTAGCTTCCTGAAGCCATCATAGACTTTTTAACAACAAGAGAAGCCACAACTTCTAGATTTGTTGCAACCACAACAAAAATGCAATTTGGGAAACTTTTGACACAATTAACTTCTCGGACAACAGGTGTATTGTGCGGTTATACTCTAACCTCTTTTCTGAGAGAAGTTCTACTAAATGTTGAGGTACAACATAATCTAAAAGGTCATGTTGTTATGTAAGACTCACCCATCACTTGTGGTGAATAATGAGATGTGAAGTCAGCCAGCCTATCTGGTTATTCCAGAACATGCTTCTACCCCAGCCTTTTTTGATTGCTCATAGGTTTATCATTGTCCTTTACAATTTATTAATGCTTTTTTGCTATCTGCAAGGTCTCTCAAGCAAAGGAATCTCCTCTTGTAGTCCATCACTACTACATCTCCACATATATTTGCTTTCCTCAACTTGGGCACCATCCACATGAATGGGTATCAATTTCCTAGCCAGCAGCTCCCTTGCTCTGAAGTCAGTAAGTTGAAATCCACATATCCAGAAGACCCAATCATCCAGTTGAGGAAGGATATCTTACTATCTTATCTGAACTACAGTCAGAGGAAGCTGCAGATTATAATTAAGCATGCTTTTAGAAAGACTTCCCCTATGTAAATCACCTTGCCTCAAACATCACATTTTTCAGGCAAAAAAAAATCTAGATATGATTTACCATTGGCAGTAATCCCACAGCTTCTTCACACCTTTTTCGGGGTGGGGAGGGTTGTCCATTGATTAAGGAAAGATGTCATAAGCTTTTAACTAACAATCCAAGGAGCTGTCCATTTGAAATAATCCTTTCAATATAGGCAGATAATTGCTAGCTTTCATTTCAGAATACTTCAGGATGTTTATTTCATCAGAAGTACTTGCTGCATAAAAACTAACGCCACAATCTTTCCCAATTCTTTTTTTTTAACAAATTTTATTCAGTTTTTCACATAAAAACAAAAATCTCTTTTTAGTGGACAACATATTTCTGGGTCATCACCTTTACACACAAATATGACAGCAATTATACATTCATATATGCATACTTAATTCTATTATTACCTTTTCCATTCCAAATTTTCAGTAAGGAGAGAAACAAACACATTAATTCTGGCCTCTTTCATTAATCTCAGTTGAAACATCTTTTTGTTTCATTTCAATTATTTCAAATATAATCCTTTAATATTTATTTTAAAAATAAAGTTAAAAAATATGTGTTTGCCTAATAATAATAATAATAATAATAAGTTGCCAATGTCTTTCCTTGCTTTTAATAGTCTATATCAGGGGTCCCCAACCACTGGTCCGGGGACCGGTACCGGTCCGTGGAACAATTTCTACCGGGCCATCGGTTTGCTGGGCGCCGCCATCTTGTTTTGATGAAAAAGTGCTTCCGGTGAGCTTTTCTAGGTAGAAAGCGGCGTTTGGGTGCTGAAAGAATCCTCGCGCCTTAGTTTCATTGGGGGGGGGCGGCTTCAAACAAAACTAAGGCGCGAGGATTCTTTCAGCACGCATGGCAAGGCGAGCCGAGTGACCGTCCCGAAGCCGTCTGGAAGCCCATCGACACAGGTACAAAGGAGGAGTTGAAGGTGGTGGGGAGAAGCGGGGGACGGCTGGCTGGCCGGTCACTCATCTCGCCTTGCCATCGTGCTGATGCTGGTACCGGGCCGCGGATGATTTTGTGATGCTTGTACCGGGCTGCAGCACAAAAAAGGTTGGGGACCACTGGTCTATATGACTTATTTAGTTGATTCTTTAGTCTGTCATATTCCCTTTCCATTACACATTCTTTTTATAAATTCTAAATCAATACAAATTTTAACACTAAAGAAAAAAAACAACTGTAGGTTTCACCCCTTTTACTGCTTTGAGTGTGACACCTCAATGGTTAAATATACCTTTATTCCCTCATCCTGATTCCCAATAAACCATTATTTTTAAGAAGTTACAATAATAATCATTACATCATTTCATTTGGATTCCGCAGCATATTTTCCCCCTTTAATTTTTAATAAGAGTTATCAATATCTATATTACCCTATTTTCTAAATATTTTTAATTGCAGAAATATTCTTATTATCCCTTGTCATTCTGCAGAATCCCCTTTTTAATTCATCAACCATTATCTTTGAAAAAACCATTTCTTTTCAACATTTTACTATTTCTTTATTTCATGTACCTGTTTCTTACTGCTTCTCCTCCCCCTTTTCCCCATATCTTTTCTCATTCCAGTTTATATCCCTCTTTCTTAATATCTTCCTTTCCCCTTTTCTGCTGGGTCTTTCTGTCTTTCCCAACTTCACAGGTATTCCCCCCTTTGATTGCCTTCTTAAGTCTCAACTTTTTAGCCTTCCTTCTTTCCCCACTTCTTTGTAGCATTCTTTGTGTTAATTGTCTGTTTAAGATGTTTTCTCCTTGAGTCGACTCCTCTTCCTCTGAAGCTCTTTCTTCTTGTTCTTCAATCACCATTTCCAGTTTTTCTAACACAGCACAAAGTGATTCGCCTTTTTCCTGTAGTAATTCTCTCATATTTTTAAGTTCCATTTTTAATTCCCGAAGAGGTACCATCATTACACACTTTTGTATTTTATGATCGTTAAAGTCCACAAAAAACCCACTTTTACTTTCCTTCTTTCTTCTTTCAATTTTCTAAAGTTCTCAATTGTTCCAGCCCAGGGTCTATACCAAAAACATCAATCAATCCCACAGTCAGTCTTTCCTTGCTTTTTTCTTTATTTTAGTTTTGCTTTCACTTTCTAAGTTTCTTACTTTGTTTCAATATTTCTTTAATATTATATCCACACAAGTTCATTCAGAAACAGGATGCTTTCCCTTGTTTGAGCTTAAGTTTTTGTCAAAAGGTGGCACTCTCCATTATACAAAGTCTTCACCTTTTCCCCCTATTTTTTTATTTAGGATTTTTCAAACCTCAATATTCCAACACAGTCCAGTCTCCAATTTGTAAACTTTATTATTATTATTTTTTTGACAATCTTAAGTCCAGCTTTATTTTATGCCTGTTTATTGCCAAAATATTTTAGTCCAATTTAGTTAAACCTTTAGTTCCAGCTTCTTCCTTTCCCGGTTCGAAGCCCCGCTTAGCTGTCAGAAATATTTTCTTATTTTTTTCCCTGTCCCTTTGTAATTTTGCTGCTCACTTTTCTTTTCTTAAAAATTCCATGTTACCTTAATCCCAGGGTACTTTTGTTTAGTTGCATTGCCCAATTGTCCCGGTTCAGATGTTATCCACCTCTTCCTTCCCTCCTGCACAAATTTTAATCCAGCTGAGTCCTCCTCTTCAGGGTGGCCATTTTAAATCACCGCTGCAGTCGTCTTCGGGGGGGGGGGAAGACCAAGCCCAGGAGGGGAGATGCGGCTCCCCTTACCCTGGCTTGCGGCTTCCCTTTACTCCGCCACCCCTCCAAGGCAGCTTCAGCCCCTAATCGTAATGATTGGGGCTCTCCAACGAAAGAGCACGGACCATCGCCGCAGAGAGATGCGATCTACGGTCTGTCAGCGAGGAGGCTCCGCCTTCTTCCCCCAATCTTTCCCAATTCTTGAGTCCACAGTATCTTCCTCCCTATGGCTGCTGCTTCTTTTACAATGATCTTTCTTCTCCCAATATATTTTAGTTTCCCTATGTTGGGAACCCTTTTTTTGCAGGTAATTAGCATTGTTCCTGGCTTTTTCAGATAAGCAAACATACTTTGCTTCTGTTGACCTTTGGAAATCAAATATAATTGTTTTATTTCCCATGTATATTATATCATAGGAACTTCACTACATTCTATTCCATTGAAGATCAATATAGCAAAGCATTTAAAAGGGTTATTTGCTGACTAGTGGTTAGCATTGCAATACAAGGAATTTCCAAGCACAATAATCTGAATGGTTAAAGGTCTCTCCCTCATCTTTAATTACTTTATAACTTAATTGGCAAACAGAAAACGCCTCAGATCAACATAAAAAAACTGCAACTTCTACTACACTTATTTCTGAATAAGAGAAAGTAGCAAATAAACAAATCTTGCAAAGCTGCATATTGCTTTAAATGCTCTCTCTCAAGATTTATACTCTTTTAAAATGATTGAATTTACACAGTTAAAAACCACTAGATGAAATGAAACTGAAATTTTTGGAGATAAAGCAGAAATTTTATCAAAGAAAATATCAAAGTTAAAAAAAAAACTTTAGTATTCTGCACATGGGAAACGAATCATTCCCCTTCAAAATCCTGATAAACAATGTGCCATGAATGTTAGAACAGTGTTGTAAGTAAACAAAAAGTGATCTGTTTAAAGAGTATGTACAGAGTATATTTACAGAGTATGTATAGATTATTTTTATTCATGCATTGAGCACTTATAGTTTACAAATGAATTTATACTTTTTTAAAAAAACTAGAAATTGAAATTGCTTATAATATGGGCTTCTGTTTCTATTCAGAACAAAGGACCAGGTTTATTGTTGTGAGATTTTTAAGATACTCAGTGCAAATTCATAACCTTTCTTTATACTGATAAGTGGGAGCTTTAGAATGGAATGCAAAGATAATTTTATTCATTAAACTTGTGTGCCATCCATCTTGCCAGTGTCAGTGATTTTTGCAGATCTGCCTCAAGAAGCAGTTCAGAAATTATTCAGTAAAGCTCACTGGCAGCAAAAGTAAAACGAATTAAACTTTTTTCCCCTGAAGTTTAAATTTGTTTCCAATAGAAGAGAATATCTGTAGCAGTAGATCCATCCTCCCACACTTGTATTGATATCCACAAAACACACAGCCCAGACATACCTTTCTGTATAATTGTTTCATTACCAGGGACTCCAACCCACAGCATTGCTAAAAAATTTACCAAAAAATCTTGAACACAGAGAAGAGATACTCCATCAAGTCCTCATTACAACCTCTCCAAAAAATCAAAAAGTTGGCAATAGATGAAGATGAAATCATGGTCTCATTTGATAGCACAACACTTTTTTGCACCCAAAGAACCAGAGTTAGCCAAAGAACACTTGACTGCACAACACACCTGACCTAATCAAATAAACCAAGACTAAAATATCCACAATTGTTGGTCTTATCAATTTTTGCCTAACTACATACTTTCAGTTTAATGGATAAATATATCAACAAATCTAAGGAAGATTTGTTCATGGGATCATTGCTTTCAGGACTAATAGCAAAGACTATAATGTAACATCTGGAATCTATAGCACTCTCATGCATACGACCCAAAGTATGGATCTGATACATAGATAACACCATTGTCATAATAAAAAAGGACCAATCAGAGAATATACATGAAACCATCAACATCATCTTCAAAGGAATAGAATTCACTAAGGAAGAAGAAAACAAAACCATACTACCCTTCCTGGCTATTTTGTCAGTAATGGCAAATTAGAAACACAAGTCTCTCATCAACCAGGTGTTCTGCTACCAAAGTAACAATCCCACAAAAGAAGCTATGTAAGAACCCTATTTAGATAACCACAAATACATGACAGCACCCCTGAATATTAGAAAAAGGAAAGAGATTATCTATACAACATCTCTCCACAAAATGGATAGCCATCAACTTCCTCAAAAGGGCCTGACCACTCAGTCACCAACCGAAACAAACTCTGAAAAGGATAATACTGCCATACATCAAAAACATTTCAGAAAGCACCAATAGACTACAACTGCATACAGTGTAAGAACTACAATAGCCATTATGTAGGATAAACAGTCAGAAGACTAGCAGAGCGTATCCATGAACAACAACCAGCAGTCAGAAGACATGATGAAAACTCCTAAATTTCACAGCACATTGACAGACTTAACTATAGTTTCAGTTGGGAAACTGTGACCAGCCTCAACCAAGCCAAGTCCAAACAAGCTAGAGAATTCCTAGAAGGCTGCCACTCAGGCAAGTTGATCATCCACAGGCACATAGAAATAAACAACATCTACATACCATTCCGAAGACACAAATCAGAAGGCCAGAAAGGAAACAAGAAGACCAAAACACCTCCTCACCAGCAGTCAACACCCAGATGAGCAGAGATTAACAACAAAGTTAACATTAGACCAACAGTCAAGAAGTAAACAATATCCCAATCAAGGAAATACCAATTCAGATAAATAGGCAAACAATAAATAAGTACCCAATTAAAAAAACACAGGGCAACAGAGGTGGTATTCAGCAGGTTCTGACCAGTTCTGGAGAACTTTTAGCGGAAATTTTGAGTAGTTCAGATAACTGGCAAATACCACCTCTGACTGGAGATTTTACAGTATCCTTCCCCTGCCATGCCCACCAAGCCACGCCCACAGAACCAGTAGTAAAAATTTTTGAATCCTACCACTGCAGGGCAAGCCACTAATACAGGGGTGTCAAACTCAAGGCCCATGGGCCAGATCCATCGTGCAGGGTCCTTAGATCTGTCCTGCAGGGCCGGCCTGGAAATAGTAAAGGACTGCCCTGTTGTGACTCTGCTAGTGAAAACAGGCCATGGGGAGGCTGTGGGAGACCCCTATGTGCCTCGTTTTTGACCTGATCTCTTGCAGCACTCTGCTGGCCAAAAACAGGGCACGGGCGATTGCCCATGGCCCCCGTGATCCATTTTGGCCAACAGGTTGCTGCAGGAGGCCATCTTTCCCATCTCTCCCCCCATGGCTGGCTCGCGGAGGACAACTACAATGCTGATCCAACCCTCCAAGAAATCCACCTGACACCCCTGTGCTAGTATATAAAACGAGAGCAAATCATACTCCCTACTAGCATTGTTGATATTACCTAGTTTGGGTGATGAGACATCTGCAAGGAAATAACTGAGCTCAGAGAGAACCAAGGACCCCTCAATTAAATTTGTTTAATCCATTGATTCAGCTGGGAAGACAGTTTCACCCCAACCATGTGTTGTACCAATTCAACTAATGTGTTGTACCAATACAACATGGAGGTCAGCCTCCATGTTGTATTGGTACAGCACATTAGTTTGGTTTATACCCAGGTTGTATGAACTCATACAACAGTATGGCTAGTTTATATTTCAGTGTGTTAGATAAATTTAGTAAATCATGATTCAATTAGCATGTGTTCTGTTGTGCAGAGAGAGAGAGAGAGAGAGAGAGAGAGAAGGGAAGAAAGGAATTCCTCCCTAAGATTTACCCATAGTTCCAACCCCAATTTTTGAAGGAAATGTACCTAGCTTTAACAGAACTTACTTTTCAGAAGTTTCAGTATTTTGAATTTACAGATTATGCATTGCTTTAGATGGGATGAATACTCCTTTATAAAAAAAAATGCTACTAGTATTTCCCAATATGCTTTCTGCTACTTCTTACGGTATTTCTTATGGTATATTCAGTAATTTTAGTATACTGCATTCACTATTTTGGGAGTTCCTTTGAATTTATGGTATTTTCTGCTATTGACATCCGCTAAACTGGCAGGTCAAATAGAAAATCTTAGCTTTCTTTCTGGTCATTAGCTATTTATGACTTGACAGTCAGCCAAAAATCTTTACTACTTCACAGGTGGTTTTTAACAGACTGCAGTCTACAAGATATATTATTAGTCCAGTCCTAAAGCAAGGTGGGTCCACCCCAGTTTTTTATGCTTCTTAGAGAAGTTTCTTATTCATCATAGGGGGCAAGGTGACTATTTTAGGCAGGAGGATATTATATTTCAGTCCACTGTGTGGATAGCGCAGGGGTGTCAAACTCAAGGCCTGGGGGCCGGATTTGGCCCATAGGGTACTTAGCTCTGGCCCACAGAGACACCCCGGAAACAGCAAAGGAGTGGCCCGCAGTGCCTCTGCCAGTGAAAACAGAGCTCGGGAGGACCATGTACAGCTTTCCCGAGTTCCGTTTTTGCTGGCGGAGGGTTGCAGGAGGCCGCCACAGTTGAAAATGGAGCTTGGGAGCCTGTTTTCCCTGGCAAAGCGCTTGGGCCACCACAGGTGCCCCCAATATGAGTAATGTTGAGCTAGCCACACCCAACCCGGCCCCCAGAGATTAAACACATTCCTGATGCAAGCCTCAATGAAATCGAGTTTGACGCTCCTGGTATTGTGAAACAGCAAATATAAAGCTCCCTCCTTTGAGTCTTGAGAAAAAAAGCAGAAAGGCTGCAATTGTCCAGCAAGAAAACCACTTTTTCCTCTTCGCTAAGAGAGTGGAAGGGCTGGGAGAGATGTTGGCTCATATAATTTCTAAGTAAGGAAAGGAAAGTCTGCCTGAATTAAACTCGTCTGCTGGCAACTTCTTGTAATTCTTTTGACAATAATATGGAAATAGTTTGCTATTGCTTTTTTTCCGTTAAAATCCACCTAATTGGGATTTTCCTGGTGCTGGGATCTGCCGAGTTCATGTATTGCAATAAAATAGTTTCTTTGGGTTTGAAGTGAGCCCCCAGAACTTTTTGATCATAGCTTACACAAGCAGTTCTAATTGTGGCTTACTCAACAAGTCATGGTTAAATAAACTATGGTTTTGAAGAGTAATCTAAATGTTTGGATCCATTCAGATCTTTTGGTGAGACATGTGCTTACCAGCAAAGAGGCAATCCAAGAATAGCACATCAATTTTTCTGAACAGTTTCAAGATTCCATTGCAGAGTTCTAATGCAAGACTTGGAAGCTAAATCTGCATAGCATTCAAACCTAGATGAAGCTAGCCAGGGATTCATATCTATAGAGGCTCTGGAGTAAAAGGGTTATATGATATTCCCTTTAATGACAAAAAGACTTGGGGAAACTATCCCTGTGGTCTCATAGTCACAAATGCTGGACTACATTTTGTTCCTAGTTATTTCCCTTGATTTTTAAATTTCAGTTAAGATGAATCACTTCCTCTCTCATGTCTTATCTGACCTTTAATATTCTTAGCATTTCCTCCCTTTCTTGATCTTTTACACATTGTAGGCATCGCTTTCTCTTACTGATTTGCCAACCCTTATACAAACCTACTATATATATATATATATATATATATACATGCATACATAATATTACACATGCACACACACGCACACACACACACACATATAAATTTTTAACTCTAAGATGAGTGGACTTCAGCCAATAGAATTTCCCAGCCAAATGTTAAAATCCGTTCATTTTAAAATTGCTAGGTCTAAATAAAACATACTACTTCAATCAGTCAGGAGTCAGAGACGCAGCTTTGTATCAGGATTAAGACACTGGTTGCTATGCATGGATTCAGAGCTAAAATAAGCTCCGTGTTTGCAGTTCATTGTTGTTTTTTAAGCAAACAGAATTTAGCTAAATGCAGGCTTTCCAGAACTAGGCAACTATGTGGATTTGAACAAATCATACATAAATGAATGCACATAGTAGCACTTACTGACGTATTTTTAAAGCAGGGTTGTTGTTTTTTTGTTTGTTTGTTTTTAGAGAAGATCATTTGACAGTTTTTCCCCCCTTCTATTTTTTCACCTCTTATAAAAAGTCCTGTTTTTGACAGCCATGGTATACATTTGTTTGTTTTATAATCCATGGTTCTAAACTGCCCATCTCCCTCAAGGAGGGACTTTGGGCAGTTCTACTGAACCATAAGACAGAGATCCGTATTCTAAATTTTACTCAAAGGTGTGAAGAATAGATTTTATTCATAGAACTTGGCTGCTTGCAATTGTTCTTTCCTTTTATAAAGCTGATATCCTCATAAACTCATGAATTTTAGTAGCAAGAACCTGCCTTGTGCTGGTTTTCATTTCAGTCTAAATCTCATTATTCTCTTGGCATAATTACTTAGGGCTGTTCTTGCTTTAAAAATGATTTTGGGGGAAAAAAATTGCTTCGGGCCTTACAATTTTCACTCAAAGCATGAAAGCAGCGTGTCTTTAGTGTAACTCCTGCAGAGCCTGGAAAAAAAGATTTAATGAGTGAGAGAGGGATGTTGTCTTCATCTAATGCAGGGGCGTCAAACTCACGGCCTGTGGACCGGATGCTTCACACGCTGGCCATTGTGGGCATGGCCAGCTTGAGGTCACTCATGTCGGAGGCGCCTGTGGTGGCCCGAACACAGTGCCAGCAAAAATGGGCTCCTGAGCTCCACTTCAGCTGCAACGGCCTCCTGCAACCCTCTGCCAGCAAAAACGGAGCTTGGGAGTGCAACCCTCCCAAGCTCTGTTTTTGCTGGCAGAAGCACTGCGGGCCGGTCCTTCACTGCTTCTAGGGCGGTCCCGCCGGTCAGATTGCCCAGCCCCCCCCCGCTCCCCGGGCCTTGACTTTGACACCCCTGAGCTAGGCTGTTTTTTTTTTTTTTTTCAACTCTTCCTCTCTTTTTTTGCAGAGAACTATGCTGTGCCCATTTCTGAAATCATTGCTGTTGAAGAGAAAGAAAGGGAGGAGAAACAGCCTCAACCTGGAAGATGGCAGAAAATGACAAAGCCTCATGCATTCACCGGTAAAGAAAATAAGCCACTTTTTAGTGCAAATAGTTTTAAAATTGTTAACATGCTTGCATAATATATGGAACCAGACAAGGTGGTGGCTTCAGATAACTTCCTGAGCCTCCACACACACACACACACACACACACACACACACACACACACACAGGGAGAGGGGGAGGGAGAGGGAGAGAGAGAGAAGAGGAAATTATCTTGATGAAATTTAAAGTTCCTCTTCTGCAGGAGCTACAGTTGTGACTGCCTTATCAAGAGGTTACATGCCAACTGAACGAAGTTATTACTTGACAGAAGATCTGAATTCATTCAGCCTTTCGCCAACATTTGCTACAGTGGAGCATCCAAAATTATTTCTATAGAGAAATCCTTCTTTGCAGAAAGGAGATTATTAAGATGTCTTTTAAAGACAAATCATTCTTTTTTTCATTTTCATAGTTCATCGCTTGCTATTTGGCTCCTTGAATTCTGAATTTCTGTCATACCGCATGTTCCGTTTTCAAGATTTTCGTAAATGCGCAGAGTAACATTTGCCTGACTTTTATAGACTTTTATACAATAACCTCTCTTTTTATGACCCTATAATCCCTTAATTCGGGGTAAAGTCAGGGCAACTGGATGGAGCTGAGCATTTACTGGCTGAATGCCCTTCCTGATGCCTATGCGGAGTTCGCAGCAGATAGTTTTCTTTGTGTTCTAGAAGAGAAACATCTGCCACTACCTAGGATTGAATCCTCTACCTTCTGAGTAAGAGGCGAGAGTTTTCACCACTAGGTCACCACGTTGCTCATTTGCATGATATCCAACGATAATCAAATATTCTGCATTGATGATATAACTTGTCCAACCTAGACAACTAAATGAATGAATAAACCTAAGTGCCCAAATCGTTAGTTTCCTTTTTTTTCTCTGCACATTGAAAACTCGCATGCATGACTATCTGTGATAGATGGTTTTCTTAAACAGTGAAATGTTCTTTTTACACAAGACAAAAGTTACCTTTTTTACAGATTTAAAAGCACAGTCTCCTTGATTTGTATAACAGAATTTTAATTGGGAAACCTCAACCAATTTCTCTGATTCTTCCATATCACAAAAAGTTTCTCTAAATTAATGACTGGAAAAAAAATGGAATCCCAAATAAATGTATGTCGTTTTGGTATAATGTAATGATTGAGTATTGGATTTGAACCATAGGCACCAGGTTTAATCCCCACTTAATAACAGAGAGCTTGTCTGGATTCAGTCTATCTTTACGGGGTGTTAGGGGAATAAAATGAGGGAGTCCCTCCACCTTATAATTCTCAGAGAAACAAGTGGGTTAGATATATAATAAATCAGTCAACTCTCCATAGCCAACATATTCTGCTCTTCTTTTCTTTTCATCCATGCATAATATGCAGAAAACAAGACTGAATCACTTGCTTATTCGTTTAGCTGAAGACAGTGTACTTCGCAGGTCCTCATCTTATTTATTTTTTTTCACAACAACAACCTTGCAAGATGGGACGGGGGAGGAATAAAGGACCAATGCAAAGTCACCCAGAGAACATCTGTGGATGAAGGTGGATTACAACCTGGATCTCCCCAGTCTTAATCCAACACCTCAACCATAACCCTGGCCCTCAGTTATTTTCTCAGATAAGTTAGTAAGTTGCTGTGGACTGTATACATTCCCCTAGAAACCTTGGAAATATAAATAACTCTCCAATAGTTTGTGCTGAAATGTGATTTTGAACAGAATGAAAAGGGGAAACTCTTTAATGCATGGGATGCATTGAACCTTATTCAACTTGTCCGATTCAGTTTAGATCACTCTTTTTCAATCTTGACAACTTTAAGGTATGTGGACTTCAGCTTCCAGAATTCCCTAACCGACATGTGGGCTAGGAAATTCTGGAAGTTGAAGTTTACACATCTAAAAAGTCACGAAGTTTGAAAAAAAAAAAACCCACTAATTTAAACTTAAATCAAATTTCACGGCTCTCTCACGGCTTTGTTTAGTAGGACTACTTTTTGGCGAATAGCTTTAGTCACTCACAAATTCAGTAGGAATTGGGAGGACAGGAGGCAGAAAAAGAGAAGAATTCCGTGTCTTTTGCCCTAAGATGGGCAAATATTCTATACCTGTACAAATAACTTTAGTCCAACTAAGATTTCCTGACGATGGAAAAAGACACCATCTCAAAGATTGGCAAGGAATCACCTAATGATGAATTTCATGCCCATCTGCCCAGAGTGGCAACCTTTTTCTTTTTCTCAGGATCTGTGGCCTTAAACAACTTATTGGACATGAATTTCTTTCAGAATTCTCAAGCGTCATGTAAATGCTACATGTTGTTATATTTGGAGAGCAACGTTGCTTGTACGGAATTGTGATTCTCTTTTTATTTGTGTATGTGTATCTTTTGCAGTGTATTACATAAAGAGGGCACGGCATCACCGCTGGCGGTGCAGCGAAGTGACTTTCTGGTGCATTGACGAACATCTGTGTAATCAATGGATATGTACACTGAAAGAACTACTTGATTTACAGAGTATGTTGCCGATAAAGAATGTCATTTCCTTTGGGTTCATTTTTTTCTCTCAGGGCCTAACCAATTTCTGAGAAGGGGGGAAAAAAATGAAGCCAGTGATGATGGGAGCTTTTAGCAATAGCACTTGGACTTATATATCGCTTCACAGTGCTTTACAGCCCTATGTAACCCGATTACAGAGTCAGCATATTATCGCCAACAACCTGGGTCCTCATTTTACAGACCTTGGAAAGGGTGGAAGCTTGAGTCAACCTTAAGCCAGTGAGACTCGAATTGCTGGCATTCAGCAGTGAGCAGAATAATGCTGCAATACCGCATTCTAACCACTGCGCCACCGCGGCTCCCTTACACACTGTTATTGCCTACATTTTGAATAAGATGGGAAATTGCACGAGTGCAAGCAGATCCTTCTATTTCAAGCAGCAGAAGGACCTCCTTGTCTTTACGCTAGCTAAGGTGTATTTAGCTGGAATATATGAAGACACCCCGATCAATTCTCCGGCTATTGACATCATGGAGAATACAGTTCTTAACAAGGTTTTATCTATTCTCTAGGCAGACTAATGAGCTTAAATAACATTTGAATGCTGGAAGAAATGTCTTTAGACTGAGAAGACCTCAGTAATGGAACTCAGTTATTGGCCAGCCCTCCCTCAGGAAATCTTTCAGTAATGACTGGGAAATCCTGAGTTGAAATGGACTTAGCTTTAGATTTCCTTTCCTGAGCAGAAAGAGAGATTTGTAGTTCAGCAACTTCTAGAGGAGCTAAAGGGCAAATAATCTCATGGCCCACTTTCTCTCTTTCACGTTGACAGCCTCCAGACCAAAGCGCTTGCTTGTATATATTAATCCACACAGTGGAAAATCACAAGGAGAAAAAATATACGAACAAAAAGTGGCTCCGTTGTTTAGTCTGGCTTCCATCTCTACGGATGTTATAGGTGAGTTATTGGTTTGAGTTGACGGAATCCTCTAAATAACTGCCTTGAATTACAGCATTATAGTTTCCTCATACCGCGGACTTCCCCAATTCGGTGCCCTCCAGAAATACCGAAGAAACATTTAAAGCACTTAGAATGCACTAAGTTTGAGAAAGTTACTTTTAGAAATAGTCTGGCAAGTGGTTTCTGGGGTTATTGAAACTCCAAGGTGCTTGTTTACCTAAAGAGAATTCCAATCAAAGTTGTGTCACTAATCTGGAGACATATTGCTAAAAATATCCCATCATCTAGGACCGTGATGGCAAACCTATGACATGCGCGCCAGAGGTGGCATGTAAAGCCCTGTCTGTGGGCACGTGCTCTGTCGCCAGCTGTTCTTCTGGATTCTGGCACGCACATGCACGCCAGCCAGCTGGTCTTTTGTGGGTGACGGAGCACCGGAAAAAGGCAGAAAAAACAGGCCCCTTTTGGGGCTATTTTCAGACCTTTTTCCAGGCCGTTTCCAGGAGAGGTGATATTCTGGCCAGTTCTGGAGAACCAGTAGCAGAAATTTTGACTAGTTCGGAGAACCAGCAAATATCAACTCCGACTGGAGATTTTACAGTATCCTTCCCCTGCCACGCCTACCAAACCACGCCCACAGAACCGGCAGTAAAAAAACTGAATCCCACCACTGGTTTCCAGGCTGCTTTTTAGGCCAAAAAAAACAGCCTAAAAATGGCCCTGAAAACAGCCACAAAGCAGCTGGAAAACAGCCAAAAATGACCCCCCAAATAGCCTGAAAACAGCCCCCAAAATGGCCAAAAAACCAGACATGCACGCATCGGCCAGCTGGCCTTCGGGTTTCCAGTGCTCGGCACGTGCACATGCGTGTGCATGCTCACACGTTCCAGTTGGGCCCTCGGTGCTGAAAAGGTTCGCCATCACTGATCTAGGAGGCTCATGCAGCGTCCTGGTACACAGGCAGTTTTCAAGATACCGCAGACCATTTGAGAAGCAATATTGCTAAGTAGAAATTTAGCATCTTCTTCTCTTGCTGAGCCACTTTTCATTAAACCCCAAGGATTATGATATTGCTGAGAAATGATTCTAAATGGTTAAGCAAAAGCACCTGCCAGGATGCTAAGTACCTCCCACAAATTATCTATCAATATAAAATAACTTTTTTTTTTTTCGGAGTGCCTGCTTGTTTAAGATTCTGCTCCTTACTGGCTAAACGAAAGCTGCATTTTCATTCCAGAGGTTTTGATTTATTCTTTTTAAAGAACTTGATTACCACTGAGCTGTTGATTTTTTAGTGCTTTCTTTTATACAACTGCTTTATGCTAGCTTTGTTATATTACTGTAATAGCTCATTTTTCTCCCTCCGAAACAACGGATGTGCCCCAAGAAATGGCATTTGCCAAGTTGACTACGACAGAGCAGATTGTTTTGTACAGCTCACTTATTGGACAGGTTAATGTTGGGTCAACATGGTTTATCTACCATGGGGCGTGTCAAATTTTTCAACTTTCAATTTCCAAACATTAGGGATGCTCAAAAATTGTGACATGCCTTGGGGATTGTAAAGATATTTTAGTTACTTTAATGTCATTTAGATGTGATTGGTAAGTAACTACATAAATATCATAAATATCATTTTAATATTTTGTTTGGTTCATGCTGGTGGAGATGCCTCCACTCCATTATTTTATTTGATAAATGTATATCTCTTCTTACATTTCTTCATATTACCTGCACAAAAACAACTCTAGGAAGTAACTTGAGCTGAGGAAATGTAACCAGTATTAGGCCAATTATGAATTTCCAGTGCTGTGGATAGGTTTGAACCCATTCTAGTCCCAAATCTTGACTTCTAAAACAGATTTGACTAACCACTGTAAGACTTGCCCAGAGGTAAATGAGGTGTTATTTATCCAATATCATATATTTGAATGGGCAGTTACTATTTCAATAATCTATTTCATAGATTTAGGTAATAAAATAAAATTTGCTGGGTGTGATGACTCGGGGTGTGGCATGAAGGCAACACAGTCAGATAAGCAGTAAGAGTCCCTTTATTATCTCCAACTTTGCCCCCAATGTCCAGGTTACCTTCTGGCTGGAGAAAAACTCTCCCAGGAGCAGCCTTTGACTGCAGAAAATTAAGTCCAAAACATGAGCAACACAAACTGCAACTTAAAGTCCAAACAAGCCAAACTGAAGTAATTAATTTGGCAGGGCAGGAGCAAGAATTTCAAACTTGAAGGCACGGCAAAACTCACACAATTGGGAAGACGCCAGGAACACAGAGAAGCCACAACAACACAGGATAAAGTCACGTTTGCTCCCAGCAGCCTGCCCCACCCAGCCTGCCTTTCTTATCAGCTGTCTTCCCAGCTGTGGCTAATGAAGGGAATCAAGGCCCTCTCCTCCCTCATAAGCCAGGCAACCCACGCTGCTCTCTTCTACGTTCTTCCCTGCGTGCCCTAGGATGAAGAGGGGGTGGGCCCCTGGGTCTGCCTCTGAACTCCCTCTCCCTTGTTCTATCTCTCCTCTGCTCTGCCCAGCCGGACTTTGCCCTTCCCCAGCCTCCTCCACAGCCAACAGAGCCGCACTCCCACTCCCTGTCGGCTTCCTCCTCAGATTCAGAGTCCAACAAGAGCATGACACTGGGTGTCTTCATCCATTTTAGCTGAATAAAACTCCAGTTTTGAGAGATGTCATGAAGGTCTCACCCCCCCCTCAGAAATGAACTGCCGTGGTAGACAGAGGCATTTACAAAAGGAGAAACTGGTGATGATAAAAGAAACGTTGCCAAAGAAAATAAACATGCATCCTCACAAGTTTTATTTTCAAATTACAAGAATCTTTTAGAAAGTACAAAGTCAAATGAAGCAGGGGCTTCAGCCATAAATTTATCAGGCTTGGGTTACTCGGTGCCTTTGGCAGAGGAGCATTTTCCGTTAGCCGGGGGAAGAGGGTGGAAATGAACCTCAACCAAAACCGTTCTAAGTGATCGTCAATATTCGTTATATATTTTCAACTAATATACTGTCAAAAATGGTTTCCTGAGTGTAGCTGGTTTTATCCATGTCCTTGTAAAAATATGTCTTAAACTACCGGTCCCCTTTTTCCCCCCTCATGTAGTCACCGAACATGCCAATCATGCTAAGGATAACTTACTTGAAATTCATCTAGAAAAATACGATGGGTAAGTTCTCTTTTTTCTCACATTTTTTTTTTCCCCTTTGGCTTTGAAGAATCGTACAGGTGGTGTATTTGTTATTTGTTACTCAGGGATGAACTGGAAGCTTCTGGATGGGGGAAGGGGTGGGTGTGTGGGAGTGTGTCAAAAAAAGTAAAGATGGTGGCTACAACCATACGCTTGATGCCTCCTCCTTTTTCTATAACATGCAAGGACTTTGATCATGCAGTTATGATTGCCTTTTTGACTTCTTTGACTCCTCCCCCCTTCCCAGGATGCTCCCAGATGCACCATTTTGTAAGTCATTTCTTGTTTTCGATTTTCAGACTGTTTTTGTTGGGTGTCTCTGTTTCTGAATTTATCTGTTTTTCCAAGCTTATGTTTAGCCTACCTTCCCTGTCCACATTCATAAACATAAGCCAAGAGAACCGGCTTTGCTTTATCTGCTCAGTGTTAATGCTACATTTCATGCGCTGTAGAATGGAGCTGGGGTTTGTACCCTGCTGAAAGCTGTGGGGCATGTAAGGGGGGTTCACATGTGTCTAATCATTATCTTCAAAGGATACAGGGGTGCCGAGCACCTTTCCAGGAAAAACTTGTCAGGCAGGGTCATGCAAATGAAATAAAAAACAATGTTAGGAAAGTTAAGGACATGTTGACAAATTCTGAAGCAGATGCACCTGCTTGTACCCATATATGTACATGTGGCATGCACATACATATACATGCATGTGTGTATGTACACACACACACACACACAAATATAAAATAAAGCCAAGCCTCTTTCAAATAAAGCCAAGCCTCTTCAAAACTCCAAACCTCACACCACATGTGGCAATATATACATCTCATAAATAAATACGTATTGAGCTGGACTTTCAACAGCCACTTACATGTTGTTTGCATTTACACAAATGCCTAGCCTTTTCTGGGATAATATCTCGAATTTGCGGCCTAGCTCTACGATTTGGCCTTGCCAAAGAAAACTCCTTGGATGTGTTCTCACAGACATCCGGCCTGAAGCGTATTATTTTTATTTGGAATTTTATCTGAAAGGCAAACTGGGGAAGTTGAAAACAAGTCAGTTCCCGAAGAAAAGTGATACGTACACGGCAGGGGTGGGATTCAGCCGGTTCGGACCAATTCAGACAAACCGGTAGTTCCGGTGATCAGTTGGCCCCAACCATCCACCCTTGCCCTAGTCTGTCCTATATTTCCGTGTTTTGCAGCGTAGCTGATTCGCACAGCACAGCGGATTGCCACGCGAATCAGCTGTTTTACTCACCGGGGCTGCAGAAAAAGATAGGTTTTAGAGGAGCTGAAAATAGGCGGTTTTCCAACCCTGCACATGCGCGTGTGATTTATGCGCATGCACAGTACGTGCTCACCGAATCGGTTGTTACACCAGTTGAATCCCACAAGGCAAGAGCAGACTTTGAATCCCATTATTTTATGTGTTTCCATGAGAAACAACATTTATAATTCATATCAGACAGACAGCTAACTGATGCTTAGAATCAGGCACATAGACAGAAGATACAAATTTGCACTAGAGAAAACCGTGCAGCACAAGCCTACATGACATATCCAGACTAACCCATCAACTTGTTAACTCACGTTGTGTGCATATTAACAAGCAAAATGCATAAGCTGCTTCTGATTCCAGGACATTTCCCGCTGCCCCTGACCCAACCCCTCTATTTTTTATTCCATGCAGTTTAGTTTTGAAAGTAGCTCTTCACAATATTTATTTCTAAGACTGGCTACTATGAGGGCCAAAGCATTCTTGGTGAGAAAAGAAGGAAGCCAATTGTGGCTTCCTCCGAGCGTAACACAAACGTAACAAAATCCAAAACGTAAATAAATGTCCTTTATTGCCTCCAACTTGGCCCCACTGTTCAATAATACTCAGTTGGTGATAAAACGTACTCAAAAATAGTCTTCAAAAGAAAGCAATACAGTCTGAATTTAGAGATAGATAGAGGTGAAATAAAAAGCCAAACAAATTACAATGAGGAAATGTCCACAACGGAACAGGAGAAATATTTACCAAATTCAAGGAGATAACAAGGCATAGTCTGTTCGAAGGATGTCAACCAAGATAACCTCAAACCAAAATAAAACCTGCTTGCTTCTGGCAACCCGTGTTCTAACTGTCTCTCTTACATACTCGTCTCCCCAGCTGTAACCAATGAGGAGGATCATGGCTGCTTCCTCTCTCGCAAGCCAAGTTGTTGCCAACTCTGTTCCTCCCTGCGTATCCTAGGATGCAGAGGGGATGGGCCTGGTTCTTCCTCTGACTGCCCAGCCGGCCTCAGCCCTTCTCCAGCCTCCTCCACAACCTCCGGAGCCATACCTCCACTCCCTGTCGGCTGTTCCTCCTCTCCCTGAGAGTCAGTCTCCACCAAGGGCCTGACACCAATGCACCACCCCAAGTGGCTGGCAATTGATCAGCATATAGATTTATTACTATTTTAGTTTGTCATTCGGCCAGATGTTCAGACTGGATTTAGCATTTTTAACCGCTGCAAGTCCTTCTCAAGTACTTGGGGTAGGCAGATGTGGATGTTTGATATCATTAAAGATTATTGTCGCAGGATATAAACATTTCCAAGTAAAGCTGCCAAATTTCCAACTGGGAAATGTATATTTATATATATATTTTTTTACAGAGGCAAAAATGTAGCACTGATAGAAAAGCAAGATTTTCTTCCAGCCGAACACAACCTGCATAGCTTTCTGTCTTTTGTCGCAATAGCTATTGGAGAACTAAGCAGTCTGCAATGAAATCATACATTAGTTTTTGTTTGAAGGAGAGCAGTATGTGCTAACGTCATACAGTTTCGGCTCAATCTGTCAGCAGCATAGCATTTCCTGTAGCAGTTTTGCAAATAACAACTGCACCACCTTTGGGTGTTTTGCTTTATTTTCTGATTGATGAAAATGTTCTTTGCCTGCCAAGCATACATCCCTATCATTATTGCAGGAACTGGGCTTGGCTAGTCTAGTAAAGAGAAGGACCAGGGGAGACATGATAATGATACCATTATTATTTTTATTTTTTTAGAAAAAGAAGCTTTGAAGATATTTTATGCTATAAGACAATTTTAATAGTTTTGACTTCCATTTACCTCTGGCAAGGTCAAGGCTTTGCCCCAATTGGATTAAAACAGCAGAGCCCATGCGTTGCTTTCACAGACAAATACAGAACAAATTCCATAATGAATCACCTTAAGCCATTAAATAGGTCAACAGGATTTGCTTGTTAAAAAATAATGACACTGGCACATAAACACCTGTGCTATGGCCAAAGATTATATTTACTCCTGTGCAAGTCTCCTCTGAATGAATGGGAGAGCTCTTCTCATTTATTCCAGTGCATTTTGAAGATTGTGCTGTGTTTAAAAAGCAAGTTCCCATCCTTTACTCCATGTATTCACCTGAACAAAAGATGACTCAGGAAAGCAAATACAGTTTCCCATAGATTCATGGCATAGCCCCACTTTTCACTGAAGCTCACTGACAAAATACGTTTGGCTTTCCATGGAGCACTCCCCCTTAATTATATACGCGTGTGTGTGCATGTTGAGTCAGTATTGACTCCTGGCAACTGCCTGGACAGGTTTTCCAAAGGTTTTTGGAAGTGATTTGCCATTGCCTTCTTCTTAAGGCTGAAGGAGAGGAACTGGCCCCACAGCCACCACATACTAAGCTGGCTGTTAAGTTCTCTTAGTGTAAGTTATGTGAGAGAATTACTTTGGCAATTGTTGCAAAATACATACTGCTACTACTTCAAAAGCACCATGGTGAAAGAATTAACCGGTGACATCACTGTTGGCCAGGAAACGCCCGTTCAGGGGCTCTTTTCATGTCCCTGTTAATGAGCCCACTGAAATGGTACCTAATTATCTACTCGCGTTTGCATGCTTTCGAACTGCTAGGTGAGCAGGTTGGAGTGAATGACAGGAGCTTGCCCTCACATACAGCAGCCCTTGGGCTTTGAACACAGGCTTCCAAAGTGTCAACCCAGCATCCTATTAGTCACTACCATCCTTTTTCTACAAAACATGACCCTATCAGAAATAAACATTTTTCATTAAATCCAAGTGATTCTGAGTTGGCCAGTGTTGTAGGGCTCCACAAACCATTCAGATATTGGTCTAAAAGCAGGAAGACCCGGATCGGAATGGGACAACTCTCCCCAGATGTCTTTCCCTGGGCATGTCGCCGCAGGACAATTCAACATGGGATAACTGAAGACAAGTGAAATGCAGCGGGCGCCATCTTGCTTTAGGTTTGAACCTTCTCAAGATAGAAGCCCTTAAGGCTGGGATGAACTAGAGCATGGAGTTCCAGTGGCCCATCGGCCAAGTTGTGAAGCAAGTGCAGCACAGTGGGTAGTCCCTGCGTGGATCCAGGCCAAGGGCGCAGTGCATCTATGAGAGGAGACCTGCTTCTGCTGTTTTTTCCTGGTGCGCCCGCCCGTGAGAGCCAGCTGCTCTGCTGACATTGAGGTACTGGTCCTCTATCACGGGAGATCCCACCTCCTGGATCCACACAGGGACTGCCAGGTGTTCAGCGCTTGCTCCATGCCTTGACCAACGGGCTGCCGGGATTCCACATTTTGGCTCAGCCTAGCCTCAAGGATTTCAAACTTGAGAAGGTTCAAACCTAAAGCAAGACAAGGCCCACTACAGTCCACGTGTCCCTCTCTTGAGTTATCCCATGTTGAATTGTTCTGTGATATGTTGACCAGGGTAAGTCAGTTGTGGCAATATAGCCAAGGAAAATTGTCAGATACCAATCTTCCCTCAGCTGTGGAAGCTTATTGGATGAGTTTTGAGCTCCCCACCCAGAAAGCTGCCCAGACGTGTTGAGAATTGGGTGGCATATAACTTCAATTTATTATTATTACTTCACAGCAGAGCTGGTATTCAGCAGGTTCTGACCAGTTCTGGAGAACTGGCAGTGGAAATTTTGAGTAGTTCAGAGAACCAGCAAATACCACCTCTGAGTGGAGATTTTACAGTATCCTTCCCCTGGCACACGCACCAAGCCATGCAGAACCGGTAGTAAA
Source organism: Pseudonaja textilis (assembly GCF_900518735.1). The sequence goes on along the minus strand of NW_020769308.1, from coordinate 53,733,602 downwards.
AAAAAATCGAATCCCACCACTGCTTCACAGGGGTTGTTATTCTTGTTATTATGGGAAAAGGTAGGAGGGTGGAATGCTATATACGGCATCTTGTACTGATTGAAAGGCAGATGTAAATCTAATTAATACATAATGAATCAACTTTATTTATTTTTAGTTACAGGTAGATCTCAGTTAACAATTGCCCTGTTTAGCGATCATCCAAAGTCACAGTGGTACTGTAAAAGTAGCTCCATGACTGGCCCTCACATGACTGTCGCAGCATCCCACGTTCATGAGATTGCCACTTGCACGCTTCACAGCTAGCATCCAAAAAGTAGAGTTAATGGAAAAGCCAACAGTAAACTTACAAGTCACAATTACATGAAGTTGCACTTGGTGACTGTGGATGATTCACTTAACTAGCACAGGAGAAGTGAGGTGGTAAGTCCATTGCACCGATGTGAAATCTCACTTAATGACCACGTCACTTAGTGATGAAGCTGCCAGTCCCAATTGCACTTGTTAAATGAGGGCTACCTGTATTTGTTTATTTTGCATTACTTATATTTTGGTACCTCACAGGACTTCCATAGCAACTCAGCAATCACAAAATCAACAGCAAGCAAAATGAATTTTGTGTGATCTGGTGCCTCTCAACTGTATTGACCCTTTAATTCTTACCATCCTCCAGTTGGTTGGGCAACTGTTGTCTAATCTGTCCAATATATCAGTATTAGGTAATCTGCTGTCTTGAGAAACTTTGGACTGTATAATTAATAATTCCAAATAATTATAAAAATTACTTACAATTCCCAGTCCTAAGGAAGTTACAATTAAAACATTTGGAGAGCACATTCCAGTCATACATTATAATAAACCAAGCACCAGAATTTAAGAGCCATGACAGCTACTCAAACCAACTGTAACACAAAGAAGCATGTCACTGAATGCCAGTGGGATGCATGCCTTGGATCTATTGATGCTGGTGATCACAATTCACAAATAAGTCCCCAAACTGAGCACTTTTCAAATATTCTTATATACACTTATCATACCATTACATTTCTCAGTGGGCCTCCATTCATGGAATCAACATAATCCTTAAAGTATCCATATATGAGTGGATGATTCTAATCATACTACTGTCACAGCAGAATCTGTCCATGTGAGATGACCCCTTGGGGAGGACATCTTGTAAGTATCCTTGCCAAGGAGAAGAAGCTTTTCTACGGGTAGTCATATCCAGCTGGGGTAGCAATTGACATATGATCCAGCCATGGGAAAATTGGGGTCTAGTCACAATATCCAATCATAAAAGGCACAAAGTATCAAATATATGGATAAGATCTTCCCAAAGAGCAGGGCTTCCATATTGCCCATAGGAATAGACTGTTGACATGATTTCCCATCTGCATGTATATCTTGAGTAGCTTTTGTTATTAAAGACAAACCATAGAGTTGGAGAGAAGAGCAACAGGCTCTAGTGATTATGAAAGAGAAGTATTTATGAATGATAAGAATGTGGGTGAAATTTACCATTGTTAGAACAATACCCCCTTTTCCATAGCGAGATGTTAATGCAGGAGCAGGAGAAGCAAGAAATTATTACTTTTAAATATCCAAAATCATAATAAAAATGAGTCTGTCATAGCCCAATTAACTAAATTATTTTAAACATGCATTAAATAATTGTTTCAAGTGAGACTATCATTTCCCCACGAGGAGGGGACTAAATAGTGAAGCATAAAGATAACGTTTAATAAAACTGCATTATTTTCACATTGACTCCTTTGACACATTTATGTATTGACTGTCAGTGTGAGTTTTAATTTGTGTGTTTTCCGGCAGTGTTGTTTGTGTTGGTGGGGACGGAATGTTCAGTGAAGTGATACATGGTCTAATTGGAAGATCTCAGAAGGATTCGGGCATAGATCAAAATAATCCCAAAGCACAATTAGTCCAGTGCTGTCTCAGGATTGGCATAATCCCTGCTGGTAAGAACTGCAACATGGTGAATGTCTACCATACATTGTTATCATGTATTTACCACCTTGGACCAAAATGAAAAAATAATATTATATACGTGGGACAGCATAAGGGTTATATCTAGGAGTCTCAACAAAAACTGGGTCTTGCCTAGAACTATGGGCTTAGTTTAGATTGCCTAATATTTATTGAAACCTGTTGGCATATGCATTTGTTGAAGGTACAATTGGGACATGAACATGAATGGAAAGGCAGTGTTCTCCTCGGCTTCTATAACTTCAACCCAAGCTTATCGATTGGATGAATCCGATGAGAAACGGTAGAGCCCAGGACCTTTTTCTAGAGATTCAGTCAATGTATATGAGTCTGTAAAGAGTTGTAAGTTTTGTGTCCCAATCAGTTTTCAAAGGATGTCAAGGAATGGGTATCATCAAACCTTCAGAGAACTCCAGACTCGCTCATTCCCTTGTTTTGGAGGTGCCACTTGAAATCCAGAAGGGGCCTCTCAGAGTGCAGACAAAATTCTCTCGTTCTAAAGACATAAAAAGTACATTCTGTATCACAGTTCTCATTTATTGTAGAACTCGCATGAGACCTTGGCCACTGGTAATATATCCAAACTATGCTAATTAGCAGTACAGTATAGTATAAAAAGGTCTAAGAAAGAAAAGCAAACAATACAGAGTAGTGATGGCGAACCTTTTCTGTTGTGGTGTGACAGAAGCGTGCGTGCGAGTGATAGCATGCGCGTGCCGGCACCCACAATGCAATCCGCCCCGTCGCCCTGCGCATGCACGTGAAACAATCCCCCTTACCTGCACTGCGCATGTGTGAGCCTCCCAGCTGATTTTCGACCCGTTTGAGGTCCTTTTCACCCTCCCGGGGGCTCGAGGGAAGCCTCTGCAGCCTTTGGAGGCCGAAACGGGCCCCTTTTTCGGCTTCCAAAGGCTGCAGAGGCTTCTCTCGAGCCCCAGGGAGAGCGAAAATGGCCTCAAACGGGCCCCCGGGGCCTTCCGGAGGTTGAAAAAGGGCACTTACGGTATTTCCGGAAGGTTCATTTTTCAGCCTCCTAGGCTGCAGAGGCTTCCTTTGAGCCTCCAGGAGGGCGAAAAGGGCCTCAAACGGGCCAAAAATCAGCTGGGAGGCACGTGCATGTGCAGTGCAGGTAAGTTTGGCTGGGGCTTACATGCCCGCCCAAATGGCTCTGCGTGCCACCTGTGGCACACATGCCATAGGTTCGCCATCACGGGTTTAGAGTATTCATTCTAAATTGGCATTCTAAGCTTTTGATTTAGTTACATTCAACTTAGAGAACTAAAAGCATTGTTAATATATAATTGAAAGAATTATGCTTATCCTTTGACTAACTCGAGTTTTTACTGTTCATTCCTCCAATGCAAACCATTGGCAGGTCAGTCTGAGAAATCAATTTACAAGCGTATATTTGTTTAGTCAATAACCTTATTCCTATTTGCCTATATCCTAAACCTCTTTGCATAGCGGGCACAGAATTGCTCAGTTACTCATAGATGGGGTCAACAGATGGGGAAATTCCTGGGGCAATTCACAACGAAATTAAACTTTATGATAAAAACAAATTAAAAGACCACAATATAGAGAAGAATCAGCAGGAAGAAATACATACCCATCTCAGTTTTAAACTATTTAAGGAGGATTAAAAAGCTAAGAAACACTGATTCTTTAGCATAAATTCTAGCTGCACTTTCTTTCATAATTAGAGCATTCCCAATTTACCATTGCCATCTGCTGCACTGCAGACTGTATAATGAAGGCTTGTCATTATTGTGTGTGAAGGCACAGGTGAAGGAAAAAAACTTTTAATTTTGAAGAACTTTAAATCTTGAAAAGAGCATTTGCATGGAAGGGGAAAGCAAACCAGGCCTAATGCTAGGGCAGTCTGTCTGGGCTGCAAAAATCCCCGTCATCTTTGCCAACAAAGAATGTTTTGTATCTTTGGTGCCAATTAGCCATCGGCTGAATTTTTGAAGCCAAAGATGGTATGCCATCCCAGCACTGTCTTGGGTTAATGGTAGTTTCTACATCCTTTTCAAGTTTATTTTTTTAATCTCTGGCTGCTCGTATTTTACAATTGAGCACTAGATACCAATGTGGTTACCAGAATATACTTTTCTAAAGGATTGGAAGAAAGGCGCTTTTTCCAGAAAATTGATTTCCCCTGCTCTTTATTTTCAGCCTGAAAATATACCTCTGTTGCTCAGAGACCATTGTGAATTATAGTTTCTGTTAGAAGGGGGTAAGTGTTCAAGTCAACAGTCAATACAATTAAACCTGTGCTTTCTGATGGGCTGACAGCCTGTGCTGTGGATGTGTTCCACTGACTTCTGCCTTGATGTTAATTCTCTTGCAGAGGATCTATTGGCAGTCATGATTGTGTAAAAGGTAAACAAAAGTATAGTTGGCTCAGTTTAACCATGTTTCGTCTATCTTTTTACTTTTTTAATACCTTTATTATTTATGGGTGCGGTGGCCCAGTGGCTAAGACGTTGAGCTTGTTGATCAGAAAGGTCGGCGGTTCGAATCCCTAGCCCCGCTTAATGGAGTGAGCTCCCGTTACTTGTCCCAGCTTCTGCCAACCCTAGCAGTTCGAAAGCATGTAAAAATGCAAGTAGAAAAATAGGGACCACTTTGGTGGGAAGGTAACAGCATTCCCTGCGCCTTCAGTGTTTAGTCATGCCGGCCACATGACTGTGGAGACGTCTTTGGATAGCACTGGCTCTTCGGCTTTGTAACGGAGATGAGCACTGCCTCCTAGAGCCAGAAACAACTAGCACATATATGTGAGGAGAACCTTTACCTTATTATTTATATTTTTATTTGTCTATTTGACAAAACAACTTTTTGTTTAAAGTACACATTAAGTATAGTTATTTTGCTCCAGTCTTGGCAAAGGGTTCCAGTTTGTTAGTCTTCCCAGTTAAACCATACAGGAAACACAGCCAGAAGAGCTAGTTCTACTTCATTGTAAAACTATGTTAGCAGAATCTTGGAAGTCTGAAACTACAAATCTCCTACCATCTCCTTAACATCCTGAGAAGCTGGGTAGGGTCCCTTCTGAGCCTCTTTCTCTGCTCATTATGCAGCTGAGGACTATGCCATCTCTTAGATGACCATTCCCTTTGTAGCATTTCTTGTGCCACCTCCCAAGGTCTCTAGTAGCACAATACGGTAGATCCAGAAGCCACATAACTGACCAAACAACTGAAATCTGTGGCTCTGTTTGGTAACTTAATCCTCAGTTAAGATAATTTTGTCCTCATAATGTTTTTGAATTGCAAACAACGTAAAGTTTGCTTACTTTCCAGGTTCAACCGATTGCATATGCTATGCAACAGTTGGCATCAATGATCCAGTAACATCTGCATTACATATCATTGTGGGTAGGTATTTGTTTGCTTTAAGGCTCATTGACACAATTTTAAACACTCTAGGAAGTTTTATGGTGTCGTTACTATTTTTGGCAAATGAAAAAAATCAAATGCAAAACCAGAATATAGTTGTTGACCATTAAGACATCATTAACACCAGCTGAGGATTTTGCAAAAGCCTTGCTATTCCACTAAAATTTATGATAAGAGCGTGGCATAGAAGATATGGCAGTTGGATATGATCATGAAAGCATTCTGCTGGCAGAAAGTTATACTGAGGAATCACTTCACTTTATCACTCAAAAATGCATCTGATAGACATCACAATGTTAGCATCATCTGTTCTATGGAAGCACCAGTGTTATGCATAGCTCACTGAGGTTATTTTTTACCCTTGCATGTGAGCAACTTCTAGCTGATTCATGGTTGTACACAACTATCACTACTGCACAATCACTATTTCAGGGATCCTAGTTTTCCAGGATATATTTTCAGGCAATGTGTATCTTCCTCCTTCATTCCATGTTAATCATAAGCAGGACAGAATGGTCATTATCCTAGTACAGGAGCATCGTAATGCTCCTCACTACAACTAGAACGTAGAGTACTGGAATCTGTAGAGGATTGGAAGGAACCTTGGAGGTCTTCTAATACACACACACACACACACACACACACCACTCAAGTAGGAGACCCAATACCATTCCAGACAAATGGTTGTCCAATCTCTTCTTGAAAACCTCAGTCATGGAATACACCCAACTTTTGGAAGCAAGCCATTCCATTGATTAACTGTTCTCACTGTCATGAAGTTTTTCCTTAATTTTGACCTTAGATCTCTCTTTGATAATTTCCCATCTGTTACTGGGTGTTTTGGAGAATAAGTTGACCCCACTTCTCTGTGACAGTCCTTCAAGTACTAGAAGACTATTGTGTCAACCCTAGTTCTTCTCTTGGCTAGACTAGACATACATACCTAGTTCCCACAACTGCTCATCATAGGGTTTAGCCTCCATACCCCATATCCTCTTTGTTACTCTTCTCTGCACTCTTTCTAAAATCTCAGCACCCTTTTTGTATCACGATGACCATAATTTCAAGTGTGCAATATAAAGCAGTATGATTATTTTACATGGCCTTGATACTGTCCCTTTGTTGATACAGCCTAGGATTGCTTTGGCTACGGGTAAATCAGTAAAACTAGAGTGAATTGCTTTGCGTATTGCATCACAAGAGTCATAATAGCAAACACTTAGCTTTTTAACTAAGTAATTATTCATGAACACATTTTCAGTATTTGAATTAGAGATCTTCTAACTATTCTATCAGGCACTGCAGAACCTTTTATAGACATAAAAAGAATGGGAATTTATTTTGCAATCTTATTTTTTTTTAAAAGATAGTTTTTAATATTTTACAATGCTTTATGTATGAATATATTTTATATGTTTCGATATAAGTCAGTTTTACAGTGACAGAGTAATGAAATATCTCTTGTTAATAGGAGATAATCAACCTCTGGACGTTTGTTCAGTACATCGCAATAATACATTTCTGAAATATTGTGTATCATTACTGGGATATGGTTTTTATGGAGATGTATTAAAAGACAGTGAACAGAAACGCTGGATGGGCCCTGCCAGATATGACTTCTCAGGTAACATCTTGTATATCTTCTGCATCCATCCTTTATGTCAAGCAGCCAACAGATTTACCCTCCCCTGCCATTTTTAAAAATCTCTTCTATTAAAATTTCAATACATTTAATCACTGTCCTAGTATTATCTTGTGGTTAATTATTTGGATAGAACTGTAGAGACCTTGGTATAAGCCCTCTTGTACCTCTTGATTCTAGAGAATCATTAGTTGACAATGAATAAGCCACTTTCTTAACATAGCAATAACAATAGCATTTAGACTTATACAGTATACTGCCCCATAGTGCTTTACAGCACTCCCAAGGCAGTTTACTATGGCAGCATATTGCCCTCAACAATTCTGGGTCCTCATGTTACTAACCTCAGAAGGATAGAAGGCTGAGTCAACCTTGAGCCGGTCAGGAGCGAATTCCTGGCAGTGGGCAGAGTTAGTCTACAATACTGCATTCTAACCACTGCGCTATCTTGGTTTCTTCATAACTTACTTCTTCTCCTTCTGTTGATAATCTATCTCCCCCTGTGATCCTGTTGTGGAGAAAAATGAAGGGAATTCATCATGTATACCACCTTGGAGGAAAAAATGAGACATAAATCTAATATTTTTTGAACTTTTCTTTATTCCACTTTTCCTTCAGGAGCTCTGAGTAGTAATCCTAGCACAATACCTCCCCCCACAAACAACCTGGTGAGATATGATGAGCCAAGTTTCCCTAATGGAGGGTTAACTCGAGCCTGGATTTAGGTTTAAAAATTTTCTGCCCTAAACATAGCCATTTGTGACTTAAGCAGTGAATGTCAGTTTGATGCTGATCATCCATAGCTCTAGTCTACACAGTGCTAGTTTTGTTTTTAGCTTACCATATTTTGTGAATCAAGCTATAGTTTAATTCTTAGAGGGATGCCTGCACTCAACAATATAGTTCAGCAAATCATAACTTGATGTGTTCCTATAATTGGTAACTGGGTGATCAGGTTTCTCCTCTGTCGCGCTTGATATCTGTTCTGTATCTGAGTAATCAGGGTGTGGAAGACATGACAGGCATTGCTTTCCGAATCATTGAGCCTCCAAGAAAATTCTACAGGGCACATTTAGGTGACACATAAAGGAGATTTACTAAGAAAAAAAAATGCTAGGTATGGCTCTGGAGCAGGGGTGTCAAATTCAAGGACCGTGGGCTGGATCTGGTCCACAGGGTGCTTAGATCTGGCCCGTGGGGCCACCCTGGAAACAATGAAGGACAGGCCTGTGGTGCCTCTGCCAGTGAAAACAGCTTTGGAAGGCCTGTGGCCCTCCCAAGTTGTGTTTTCACTGGCAGAGGGTTACAGGAGGCCGTTGCAGCCAAAAACGGAGCTTGGGAGCCCGTTTTCACTGGTAGAGTGCTCAGACTGCCACAGGCGCCCCTGACATGAGTGACGTTGAGCTGGTCACACTCATCCTGGCCATGCCTGCCCCGGCCCCCAGAGGTCAAACACAACTCTGATGCGGCCCTCAATGAAATTGGGTTTGACACCCCTGCTGTAGAGAATTACTCTCCAGGGGAAAAGAGCCCAGTGGACAACCACACTAAGGCTGAGTGCAGAGGTGGGGATTTAACTCCCAAACAGTGGCCTTTCTTTAAGGAGAACATGTAGACGGTGCATTTTAGGTTGCATCTAAAAAACGCTTATTTAGGAACAAGTTGTAGGAAGTATCCACAGAATAATGAACAGATATAAAATAATCGTTCTCTTCTAGTTCTATGGGAGAATAGGTAGAAGAAAAAGCAAGAATTAATGATTTCTTCCATATCGTTTTTGTCCCCTTTCAAGGTCTCAAGACTTTCCTCTCACATCATTACTATGAGGGGACAGTGTCTTTCTTACCAGCCACACAGGCCGTGGGGTCTCCAAGAGATAAGAAACCCTGCAGAACTGGGTAGGCTAAATCACTCAATTCACCTCGAATGCCTGTGCAGTAGAAAGACAGGAATAGATTTGGTAATTTAGCTAAATTTTAAGAATGTAAAAAAGAAAAGAAAAGAAGTTGAGTTAATCGTGCAAAGGCAGGGGCAACTTTAAGATTTGTGGACTTTAAGACTTGGCAACTTGAAGACTTGTGAACTTCAACACCCAGAATTGGAGTTAAGGATCCACAAAGGTGATTCTAAATCATCAGGCATGAAATTTTCAGCTTATCTAAATTGCATTTGAAATGCTACTTATCATGCAGCAAAGTGAATGGCCTCAAATCCATTTTGTCTGCAGAGAAGTCGTGTGTGTGTGTGTGTCTGTGTCTGTGTCTGTGTGTCTGTGTACACATACTACTAAAACTTTCATGCTTCTCCATGTGTAGCCCTGGGCAAAACAGTCTATCTTAGAGCAAAATGTTTTGAACCAAGGTACCTCAGGTGAAGTAACTTACTGGAATGCATTCTGTAAGTCCAGAACTCATGGCTCTTATGGAATTGAAATTGGGAAAATTTTATAAAACATTTTATGCCATACAAATTATCATAAAACGTTTTGTGACATAATAGGAAACATTTCCTCTGATTCCTAATTGACTGTGGTATACAGTTCAACATGGGCTATTTTCAAAACCAATGCATCTCTGAATATCTCCCTGAATTTTTAACAGCTTTCCCAAATGAAGGCAGTGCGGTAGAAGCTCTGCCATGGCTGAAGCTGGTGAGGAAATAGCTCTGAAAGTAAGACACAGTGAGCCACGGGGTGTCCTGTCGATAATTAAATTAAATTTAAATTTTACATTAATTAAAATTTAAATTAATTATTCAATACCTAAGTTATATTTTCAGCACTGAAGTTGTTACCTTTTGTTCTTTAGGTGCCGGATTTGCAAGAAAAGTAAACTACAGCTGGAGAAAGATCAGCAGAAGACGGAAAAGGAGATTAAAAGTAACTTTATAGTTTGTAGAACCTTGTTTGTTAATAGTTAGATTGGTTCAGTTAGTTTCTAATACCTATTTTATTTGGATGATGAGTATAAAGACAGATTCCAAATCAGAATAAGAAAAGACTGAATTTAACTGCAGTAGAAGCCCAAGGAAAATTCAGAGGGGTTTATAATGAGACAGGCTTTTTTCAGATTTATCCTGTTTATAATTATTCATTATCATTCAGTACAAATGCTGATTTATGTCAGACTCTGCAGTTGGTACAAGTGTAAGAACAGCATGCCAAGGCATTTCCCCTCCGAAATCCCTCGGTGCACTTAAGAATGGACCTCAAATCTGGCGAAACACTAGTAAATAGTATCATTCTTGTGATGGTTCTCCCAGTCGGGCAGAAAGAGTTTTAGCAGCGTGAGTGTATCCTGCATTAAATCTTTCGATATTGGTGGCATTCACATAAAGCGTATTGCAGAATGGTGTAAACCTATTGTGGCAATTGTCTATCTTAGCTTGAGGCATAAAGCCTCCCGAGTCCCAGCTGAGTCTCCTTTTCTTGCCCTGCACAGGAGAACAGAGCTGGAAAGCAGGTTAGCGGGGTGGGGAGGGAATGGGGGACTTTGCAGTGACCTTCCCCCAGGAGTGGGGAGGGAATGGAGAATTTGCAGTATCCTTCCCCTGACAAGCCCACCAAGCCACAGCCACAGAACTGGTAGTAAAAAAAATTTGAATCCCACCACTGGTCTGGGAGATAGAAGGTTGGGAAAATTGCCATCCGTTCCTTCACCCTTTTATGGAGTCCACAATGTCTTAAAACATGTCTCCAAATCCAGATGATACCAACATGCAACTGTATCTCTTTCAGGGGATGAGGAAGGAGAATGGAAAGTCATTCGAGGGAAGTTTCTAGCCATCAATGCTGTGAACATTAGCTGTGCCTGTCCACGGAGTCCTAAAGGCCTTTCACCAGCTGCACACCTGGCAGATGGCTCTGCAGACCTCATTCTAGTTCGTAAATGTTCCCGGCTAAACTTTCTAAGATACCTCTTAAGGCATACAAACCAACATGATCAGGTGCGTGTTTTTCTCTCTTTAACAGTATGATATCTTCACAATTGGAACAGAGGCACAGTCTGATGTAGATTAATAGACTTGTGGTGAAACCAAAAATAGGACACTTGCATAACTTACAAGAAGTAAGAATAAAAAGCTAGACTTTCTGGAACTTATAGGTCAGAGAATTCTTCATTCCATCATCCTCCAGTAAAGTGTCCTTCTCAGAGGGAGGGAGATTAATTGATTGGTTATTTGCACTGATGCCGCTTAGTTCTTATCACTCCATGGATGGGGCTATATTTTATTTATGTATTTATTCCTTTCTTTTTTAACCAACCAACTCAACCAAGTGACTCTGGGCAGCTTACAATTCTAAAGTTATAAAACAAAACAATTGCAAATCATTGAAACAATAAAAACATCCAGAAGATAAATAAGTACAAACATCAGCCATGATGATTAATCAAGTAATAGTTAAGACAACAGGGCCCTTAACATATTCCAAGCCCTAGGCCTGACTATGTAGCTAAATTTTTAAAGCCTCGTGAAAGGCCACCAGAATTGGGACCACTTTAATCTCTGAGGGGAGAATACTCATTAATAAAGCAAGAGCTACAGCAGAAAAGGCCTGTCTTTTAGTCCCCTCTTTATAAATTACATATATGGAGGAATCAAAATAGGCCCACCAAGAATGACAGCTCAATCTTTACCAAGAGCGGGATGTGAATAACATCTCTTCGATACTATTTAAGGAAAACTCTTGAGTCTGCAGGAAGTGGGTTCAATGCTTCTGTTGCATTCCAAGGCCAGAGATAATTTAGACATGGAGAAAAGAAAACAACACCCAGACTGAGAATTAGGGAAGCATTATCTTCTCAAGATATGAAATCTGTATTTGGTTTTGGAAAACAGCAGTTTTGGAAACCATGGTTTCCAAAGGCATCCCGGAACATTCTATGGCTGGCTTCTCATTGTTGGTTCACAATGCAGGGGCATTTTGCTAGTTATTAAGAGCAAGTGCAGTAAATCTGAGCAACCTCAGGCTAATAAGAGAAAAGTAGAAATAAATGAACCCATTCAAGGGGAAAGTAACTATCATTATCCAGATTTGTTATGTCGCAAGGAACAATGTGCGACTGAAGTTTGCATAGCAAATTATGAATTCTATATAATTTAGTGAAGAATTGATGGAGCATCAGTTAAAACTGAATCTATAATAGGGCAGGTTCTAGAAATAATAAGCAATGGTAGTAAATAATAGTAGAAATGGTAGTAAGCTTTCATAATGTTTTTTTTCTCCTTCCTTAATCTTCTCCGGATAGCATTAGACTGAATTTCACAGCTTTTCTTCTGTAAAATGGGGCATAATATTATTCATAGAATTGTAGGAGAAAATCTTACCTTTATGTAAAATACCTATTCTACAGGTAGTTCACAGAGTATGAACACTTCCATTCCTTAATTGTCTTTAACCCAAATTTGTATTTAAGTTGAAAGAGTTTTCTGTACTTGTACTTCTTCATATCAAGGAGAAGCAACAATGTTGTTTTCAAAGCTTTTTGTAAAGCTTAAACTTATAACTGTAAGTTTTATACCTTAAAAGTGAGCTAGGTGGGAAACAGACTTCCAGCAAAAGAATACTCTGGAATTTTATTTCTTACCATCTTGAGAAACGGCTGGAATTCAATCTGTCACTTTCCCTGCAGGCAAAGTGATCTGATTCAAAATGGCGGATGGCATACTCCTTCCTGGAGCCAGCAAACCACTGAAGCCACAGAGGTGCATCCAGGAACTACTGAAAACAGCTGCGCACTTTTTAAATGATGCTGATGAAAGCATTGCACAGCTTCCAAAGTTCATCAACTCAAGAGAGAACGCCATCTGCCATTTTGTGTTGTATCACATTGTTGGTCAGATGCCCACCATTTAAAATACTGTAACAGGTGAGCCATCTGCTATTTTGTAACAGGTGAGCCATTTCATATCTAGGGGTTTCTTCAAGTTAATTCTTTCTTAAATGGGGACTGCCTCTACTACTTTAGTGGCATTCAACCAGTTTAATGCAGCTCAGATGAAAATTGTAGCAAATGCAAAAAAAATCACCTTTATTTATAGAAATAGTTTTGTATGCACCATATAGTTTATTCTACAGATAAAGAGAAGGTTGTTGAGAAAATTGAATTTTACAGCACAATCATCAACATCTAGAGTTAGATATGCTTAAACCTATTGAATGTCTGAATACACCTAACTGTATTTTTATATTATAGTGCTGAGTGTCATTTTAAACAAAATTTAGTTAAGTGCTATTTAGACAAAAAAAACCCTCAAAAACCTGACATGTTTTTTTGACAATTTCTAAGGCAACAAATACTGTAATTTGCTTCCTACAATTTCTCTACAGTTTGATTTCAGCTTTGTAGAGGTTTACCGGATTAAAAAGTTTCGTTTTACATCAAAGCATTTTGATGACGGTGACAATGATAACCAGGGTATGCGGAAAAAACACTTTGGTCAGTTCTGTAGAGACCACCCAGCCTGCTGCTGCCTCCCACCCAGCAGCACCTGGAACTGTGATGGAGAGACCCTGGATTGTTCAACTATTGAAGTCAAGTGAGTATCTTTCTTTTGAAAAATGGATCTATGAATAGAAAGAGATTAGAGTGCAATTCACACATTAATCCTTTCCCTAACAGGACTTAAAACTGACAGTGTGCTTCCACTAAAGATAGAGATCTGGTGTTTTGTTTGTTTTTTACATACGCATAGCTGCGCGTTCCTAAAAAAAAGGTTGTAATCTTCTCACCTAAAAAATGTCAACATGTTTTATTAAACAGAACTTTATTAAACAGACTATTTATTGCCTTCAATAGCAGTTCCCAGGAAGGTAGAAAGGTTTCCATGAGCAGGAAAAAGGTTAAACCTTTTTTTTTTTAAATCATCTTCCCAGCCAGAGTTCTCAGTACATGATAAAAAGAGAATATGATGGTTTGTTCAACCAAACATGGTTAAACAATGCCTAATTAGTTCTGTGGAATTCCTTACTACAGAACCTGGTTACTTTCAACTGTCACTGATGTAAATAATTTTGAAAGGAAATTAGATAAATTCACAGAATGAAGACTAATAAGAGCTACTGAGCTTAAGACTCAGGGTTGGGAGCAACCTGCATCCATGGGTTTGTTTCAAATAATACAGTGAGATATATATTATAATTTACAAATTCTAGGCAAAATCCCAAGTAATTCTATATCTGACATACCTGAACTACTTGGAGGCTAGAGACCAATCTAAAAGGTAATAAGAGATATACAGATGTATGTGAAGAGATCTTCTTTTTGGCTAGATGATTCCATTTATTTATTATGGCATTTCTCCAAATAAAAAAAATATACTAGGAAAAAACACAAAACATAGCTGTACTTGCTATCTCAAATTGCCATTGTGAACAGCTTCTTACACTGAATAATTGAGAGGATTTTGTTCTTATTAGTGACTGGAAGATTAGAATTGATAGAATTTTATTATGTGAAGATTTTACAATTTCTTACATTTGCAGAGTTCACTGCCAATTAATTAAACTCTTTGCAAGAGGAATAGAAAAGAATCACAAACCTGAATCACCTTACAAGCAACTTACCTGAGCAATTAATTAAAGTCAACACTGCAAGAACATGAAAGAAAAAAAGCAACATACAGACAAGCATTTCTGGCATGTTAATAAATGTTTTTAAACTTTATTTTTCTGGTAAAATTTTAATTTTGGATATTAACTTTTCAGTTAATGTCTTCAAAGAAAGTGGATTGTTTTAAATTATTTTATGGTAAGACAGGGAAGATGATTTTTGACTTGTATTTCCTTTCTTTTGTTATGAATGGATTCTGTTTTCTCTGCTATGTTTCTAAGCTGGATGCTCTTTCTCTTAGTTCAGGATAAAAAATCAGATTATTATTGTTATGGCCCATCACACAGTTAGCTCAATGTTCTGACTGGATTTGCATTTTTGTCCACCTATCAACTCTTCCCAAGGACCTGGGATAGGCAGATGTGGATGTTTGATATAGGTATTTAGAGGTATTGTCACAGGATGTAAGCTGTTCTGAGCAAAGCTGCTTTTTGCAATTGACTGATTATTGTCTGTTCACAACAATGTGCAGTCAGTTGCCAGCTCTTTAGTTGACGCTTCATATTGAGTCCTTCTGCTGTTCCTTATTATTTAGGCCTAGAAGTGTAGAACTAGAGAGACAGTTATCTTCATCTTCTTAAAATATAGTATCAAGAGTGGATTGGTGAAAGAGAAATGGAAAAAAGTACAATTCTTCTCCAGCCTGCTCAATTGCCTATTCAATCCAGTGGTGGGCTGTAACCGGTTTAACAACTGGTTCAGTGAGCGTGCGCTTTGCGCACACGCGCAGCCTTCCAAAACCACCCATTTTAAGCTTTAAAACTTACCTTCTATGTCAGCACTGGTGAATAAAACAGCTGAGGCACGGCAATCCACTGTGCTGCGCGAATCAGCTGGGCTAAAAAACAGGGAAATATAGGACAGGAAAAGAAAGGGGCAGGTGGGTGGAGCCAACTGCTTACCGGAACTACCAGTAGAAGCCGAACAACGGCCTACATCAGGGCCGTCAAACTTGGGGGCCTGCAGGCCAGATGCATCATGTGCTGCCCATGCCCGGCTTAGCAAAGTGGGGGGGAAGTCACGATACGACGCCGTGATGATGCGAGTTTGACACACCTCGCCTACATGAAAGTTCATTCATGCGTATAGAATTCTTCGTTACTTATGGCTACTAGATGAATGGCAAGTTATTAAAGCCAAGCCTGCAGATTTGGTACAAATTTTGCCATTGATGTCAGGGAAAAGGATTATTATGTATGTTTGCCACCTTGAGTTACTTATAAAGTAATAAAGGTGGCATTTTAAAAAAATCAAATATATATGGCTTTGAACTTTTGGATTATAAATACAGATAGTGGGCATTCTGCTTGCAGCGGAGGCTGACAAAACTTTTTATTCTTTTAAGGAGATTTTGAATTGTGTATGACAGGGCTGTCAAACTCCTGGCCCACGGGCTAGTTGTGTCACGCACTGGCCACGTCCATGCTCAGTTTAGCGAAGGGGAGGGAAGTCCCAATGCGTCACATGACGACCCTGTGATGATGTGAGTTTGACACTCCTGGTGTATGATTTAAAATATGATAGTATCCTATCATTAATCTCGTTTTCTCCTGAAATGACCATACACTCCTTCATTGCTCGAGCTATTTTGCATTAGCAAGCTCAGCACAGTCCAAATGCACGTCCTGGGTTGCAAGTAATAGCAAACATCCTATATATATATATATTTGTTTGGGTATTTTCCCACATCATTATAGTTGTGCTTTTAAAGTTGTAGCGATGTTTCGGCAGAATCTCATCTGCCATCATCAGGTTTGGGTATACAATATACAAGCCTGATGACGGCAGATGAGATTCTGCCGAAATGTCACTGCAACTTTAAAAGCACAACTATAATGACGTGAGAAAATACCCGAACAAAACTGAATACCATACATATAAATACCCGTGAAAACTTAAGAAAAACTTAAGAAAAAATATATATATCCCCCCCCACCCCCCAGCAATATGTTTGAAAGTTATCCCTGTTGAGAGAGACTGTCTTAAAGGATTATGCCCCAAAACTTATCTGAAACTGTAGATGATGCAGGAACAAAAACGGGCAGGATAGAAGAGTGTGGCACTTCACAGAGAAGCGTCCCAGGACTTCCATGCTCCCGTAATTGGGGCAGTTTCTGCATATAGTATCTGGAATGTTTTATCCTGCCTCTTCCTTCATCTTTTTTTCGTGCTTCCCTAAAATGGCTTCTGCAAAATTGGTGACCGCTGGAGATGTTGTGAGATGAGGTGGTAACAGAAAGCACCTGCCCAGGAGGCGGGGGGCGGGGGAGGGGAGAAAATGTTGGCACAAATGCCCCTCCCCTTACACAAATGGAGCAGCAAATTTTGGATACCGGCGAAATTTGCCTTCCCAACCAAAGGTTTTCTGTGCAATCAATGTAACAGTTGTTTTGTTTTGTTTTTCAAACTTGGCATTTTGAGCATGCTGACTAGTTTGAGAAACATTCCAATAGAATCAAGGGACAGAATTCATTTGCTGATGCATTTCTTTTTTCAGGGATAGCTGAAAATGCAGCTTGTTTCATGTAGACTGCTATTGCAACTAGACAGAGCTGCCTTGTTATTTTTACCAGTTGGTAGGTTACTTAATTTTTAATTTGATATTGTTAAATTTCTTTGGAAACCCATTGAAATGACCACAGTATTTATACTGTACGGGAGCTCACTTTTTCTCTGAAAAGAAAAATAATAATAATCTGGATGTCACCAATTCAGATTATAGGTGTGTAATCAATTGCATGTTTAAATTAATCCCTTCTGAAACTGTTTTTTTATATCTAGCATATCAAAGAGAAACCTAGATTAATTTGAGTTATGCTAGGTTTCTACTTGCATGCAAAGTAACTGATTCTACATTTCTAGCCTGAAGGGTGTTTAGTAAAACTCCTTGGTTTTGCTGATAAATAAACTGGCCAGAAGGTGCTAGTATCACCTTCTATATGATTTTGTAACGACCAAACAATATTTAAATGTTTAGACTGAGTCTAATAGCTGATTAAAGGAGTTACTTAATTCATATAGAATTTAACAGGTGGGTTGCTGTATTTATTTTGATATTCTGGATTGATACATGATATTGTGGAATTACCACTGTAAATTGCCACTGCTTTAATCATACGTTCTCTTTGTGAAGGACTTGATGTTTAAAGAAGAAAAAATAGGACTTCTCCATAGAAAAAGATAATGAAAAAATCATACCCTTTCTGGAAATTTTGTATATTATTTGGACCAAACTTTTGCTTTGTTCTGTTATCTTTGAATTTGTATAACTATATTTTTTTATTTTTCTACTATGTCTGTACTTTTCTTGGGAATGTTCCATTCCACCATTTCTTCATCAGTCTTATTTACAAGGAAGCAAATCCTGTTGAATTCAGTGGGAGCTGATTTCCATTTAAATGTATAAAGTTCATTGTAAGAATAGTAGGATTCCTTGTATTTTCTTAATCGTCTATGATATCCACTTGACATAAACGTAATGTTTGCTAATAGGTCACTGCTCCATCACTGTATACATCAATAATGATAAACTACTGTTCAGTGAAGATATTTCTACAATTCCTCATAAGTTCTTTCAATAATTTGTGATATAGCACCCAGTTATTTCAATGAAATGTTTCTCATGAACTCCATGCATTAGTTACTCTTCCAGGGTCCCCAAATTAATTGCTTGGAAAATGGTCCAGCTGTTATTATATTTAGTTGCTATACACATGACTAGACAACTAAGTTATTGCCATCAAAAACATTTGTGTAACTCGTATCTAAATGATGTCAGTATTTCTTTTGCCAGCTTTGGTTCTAAGTAAAGCTCCAAAGTTTATTTTCCATCCAGTTAAATGAATAAAATATCTCTGTTGGATATTTATTTGTACCCAATGTAGCTTGACTGGAATTTTACTGAAATGGAGGCCTAGTTTTGGAAACATTTTTGTTCAAGTACATTCCATAAATATTCAGATTTTCCATGCATATAAATTACATGAGCTTCCCAGATGTCTTTGTAACTCTTAACTCTAGATAATAGTCTACAGCAGGATGATCAATGCCTTCAATATTAATAATGGCTTGACTAAAAGAAAATTGCTCCATTTTCTAACATGTTTTAGAATAGCTTTAATGTTGATTGGTATTCTATCAATTTTTTAAAAACCAGAAATGTATTTTTGCCAATGGAAAGATGAATTGTGTAGCAACAAAGACTTGCTAGGAAATGTTCCAAGAATAGGAATATGACTATTCTAAATTTTCAGTTAAGTTTTGTAACAGAATCAGTAACAATAGAAAACCTCAATAATCAAGCTGCTTAAAGGTTGGCTTGAAGTAATTTTACAATTATAAGGTTAGCATGAGGTAATCTGCTCAAATAGCTTTCTGGCGTGAGAACATTATTATATTAATAGACAGATTTATTAGGTAGGACTCATCAACATATCCGTGTAGCTGACCAGACCTTATATTGTTAGCAAAATTTTGTGTCATCCAGAACCTAGTTGTAGCTGTAAAAAGTGACTTTTCAAAATCAGAAAACAAATGAGACTATCCAGCATAGTTGTGAAATCATGGTAAATATAGACATTGGAGTAACAACTCTGTTTCCTCAAAATTGTTACAAAGCACAATTCATGCTTCATATAATGCATTAAGTATTTCTCATTATAAAGCAATTTCTCTGTATATGGAATGCAATCCTATGAATGCTGATTTGGGAGTAACCCCGTTAAACTAGCTGGGTTTTGGTGCTTAGTAAATGTACAAAGGCATATTCTATTTGACTTTTTAAAGCTTAGTTTGAAAGTAGAATCAGCATTCTTAATATGTATATGTTTGGTAGGAAGCTCCATGTTGCCATGGGGATGAATTTATCAGTCTTGCTGGTTTCAAGATTGAAATGCTACTGTTTGTTTTTAAACTGAAATATTTCTGGAAATAAAATTATACTGCAGATGTTATGTGTGGCGTTCTTGTATCTGTTCAAGTTCTTACTGTATAAATGCAGTATTCCAAGTGTGGCCTTATAATGCCTTGGTAAGGCCACACTTGGAATACTGCATTCCGTTTTGGTCATCACGGTGTAAAAAAGATGTTGAGACTCTAGAAAGAGTGCAGAGAAGAGCAACAAAGATGATTAGGGGACTGGAGGCTAAAACATGAACTGGGCAGGAACTGGGTCTGTCCAGTTTAATGAAAAGAAGGACTAGGGGAGACATGATAGCAGTGTTCCAGTATCTCAGGGGCTGCCACAAAGAAGAGGGAGTCAAGCTATTCTCTAAAGAACCTGAGGGCAGGACAAGAAGCAATGGGTGGAAACTAATCAAGGAGAGAAGCGACTTAGAACTAAGGAGAAATTTCCTGACCGTTAGAACAATTAATCAGTGGAACAACTTGCCTCTAGAAGTTGTGAATGCTCCAACACTGGAAGCTTTTAAGAAGAGATTGGATAACCATTTGTCTGAAGTGGTGTAGGGTTTCCTGCCTAAGCAGGGGGTTGGACTAGAAGACCTCCAAGGACCCTTCCAACTCTGTTATTCTATTCTATTCTATTCTGTATCTCAATAGCTTTTATTCTACTGCTGGATTACAATGTTATCTAGTTCAGTGTTTGCCAACTGGTGGCTGGGGACCACTGGTGGTCCGCGAGAAAATTTTAGTGGTCTGCAGTGAAATATCCCCCCCCCCAAAGCACTCCTCCTAAAGCAATTAATGCAGGCTGCATGGGAACACAAGATTGTGCCGCCCACATGGCCCGCCCATCCACTGGCCCTCACCCTTCGGCCAAGCACAAACCTTACCTTGAGTAGAGCCACGTGAGCTAGAACTGGAAGGTAAGACCAACGGCGGGGGAGAGAAATCTGCCCTGGGGTGGCTTCCTGATGTTGGTGGGAAAGTTGGTCCCATGTTCCAGAGCTGCAGTAGTTGCAGGACTGGCCCTTTGGTCATCCCAGAGCAGCTCCTCCGGTCCATGGCAGGCTGGCGCACCCAGGGGGAGGAGCAACTGCTCCGGGATGACCAAAGGGTCAGTCCTGTGACTACTGTAGTTCAGGAACATGGGACCGACTCTCCCAGCAATGTCAGCAAGCCACCGTCCGTCAAAATTCATATTAGTGGTCCGCAGAATTTAAAATTATGAGTTTGGTGGTTGGTGACCCCTGATCTAGTTATCCTTGACAAAGAACTATATCCTGCCTTTATTGCTTGCCTTTCAAGACCATGCAATCACCTGACTTCCCTCCTCGGGGAAGAGAGAGAAAATTTATACACCTCGAAGTTGCCCTTGGACAATGTTGCGATAATAACTGAAACAGCTAAGGGTGATCTGCCTCATTTCTGGGCTGCAGAAGACGTGAAGGAGGCCTCATGGGGACTGGCAGAAAAAACAAAATTGCCAGGACATGTTTGTGTTGTAATCACGTACAAGTAGAGAAAGACATACAGTTTCTCTGTTACAGCTTATCAACAAGCCATTCCCCAAATTTCCTCTGAAATCACAATGCCGGTCTCTGCACTTGATGCAACATCAATCACTGTGTTCCTTTTCCAAAACAACGAAAAGCAAAATTACCCATGAGTGTACAAATAAAGGTGAGGTATAAATGTACGTGGTGATGGTGGTAGTATAATGATTTGCAATGGTAATTAAGTAGCCATTAAGTTAATCCAGCTTGCCCTGGTGACTTTGCTTGTTGAAATGATGAGACGTGCCCTGGGATGCTACAACTCTTATAAATACATGTCAAATGCCAAGTGCCCAAATTTTTATCATGTGACCATGGGAATCACGGTCATAATTGTGAGGACTGGGTTATAAGTCATTTCTTCAGTGCTATTGTAACTGATTGGTTGCTTAACAAATAGTTGTCAGTTGAAGATTACCTGTACAAATTTACCCCTACCCAGTACAGAGTGGCATTCAAAACTTTCCCAAAGCTTGCAGGGAATGAGAATTAACCAAATGGTTTTTCTCCTGAAAATGAAACAAAATCCAGCTCCATAATTGCCAAATAGTTGAATGGCATGTATCTTTAAAAGCCGAGGTGGTGTTATGCTGGGAAGAATCAAGAACTAAAGGGAAGCTTACCTGGTAAAATTGAGTAAGGGAAATTAGGTGAGAAGATTACAGGTTTCCTCATCTTCAACTTGTATCTCAGTTGTCCACTTCATATAACTCAAAACCAGTCCTTTTGATCTGGGACCTTCAGATCGGTTGTCACTTTTCATCCCAGAATTTTCTCCTTCCATGGGACTTGTGGAAGTTACAGTCTCAGATGCATTATCTGGAATCCTCGGGTGTTTATTAGATTTTTATCCCTCCTTTCAGTCAGGAACTCAAAACAGCTTACATAACACAATATATTGTCCTTTTCTTGCTGAAAGCTATGACAGGGTTCCCATGCCCTTTTAAGCCAAGTTTTGCAACTAAGCTAACAATTGGCTAATTCACACGACACAACACAAGTCGGAAACGAACAAGCCAGATTATGAGTTAGTAAAGGTGCACAGATGATATAGTCATGGTCTTCAGGTAATGTAAACTTTGTTCCATACACTCCCATTGCATTCTTCATTCTGACCCTGACTCTTCTCATCCATGAATTAATATATCTGGAGCAGATAACTCACCTTGGCTGAATTGAAAAAACAAGCAAGCTTCATTGTTACCTGGCTGGAGGAACATCAGGTAGTCCCAGACCAGTAGAGTACATTAGGAAATTTAAATAATATTCTAAAATAGCAAAATGGCAAGACAATTCTATACTGAAAGTCTGTAGAAATTCTCAGTCATCCAGATCGTGGTTGTCCCAAAGGTGCTTTTTTCTGGAGGTAACTAGACTTTCTGGTTTTTCTCTGAAGACGTTTCGCTTCTCATCCAAGAAGCTTCTTCAGCTCTTCTCCACTATCCTGCCAGAGCTGAAAAAGCTTCTTGGATGAGAAGCGAAATGTCTTAAAAAGAAAAACAAGAAAGTCCAATTGCCTCCTGAAAAAGCACCTTTGGGTCTTCCATATTGCTATCCTCCCAAAATTGTGGATGTCTATGAAGTCACCAAGTATGGAAGTTGATTTGAAAGCGGCTTGATTCCATGTGTCATATTTAAGTTTGTGACTATGTTTGAATATATGTATGCATTTATGAATATAGATTTGTGAGACTTTGAATTTGAATTATATAGATATATAGATACATATATACAAATAGACAGATTATATGCAATGCATTTTACTTTATTAATTCCAATTCTGATTCCATTTCCTGTTTCACGGTTTCCATGACTCCATCCAGTTTGTAAATTGGGCATATTCACGCATTACACTAATCCATTGGCTCATTGAATGTTCCCAGGGTATGTACAATTGAAAGTAAGAATTGTAAAGATAGAAATGTGTGCAATGCAATTTTATGTTTACTCAGAAGTAAACACAACCGAATCCAGTGTAGCTTCTTTTACGTAAGGGAACCATAGATTTAAATCCTCAAGTATGACTACAATTGTACAATTTCTTGGGAAATGTGAAACGTACATAACATACATACAGTTCTGCCAAAAGAAATAGAATAGTCAGGGGAACCAGTTGTTTGCAGGAGTGCTTTAAAATTACTGTACATATATTTTCTCCTTGTTATTAAAATACCACATGAAGTTTAAGATCAATTTCAAATCTATTTGCTAGTCAGCTACATTTATGTCTAATGAGTAACTAAACTAAAGGCTACAGCATTGCTTGGTAACAACAATTATACAAATCAGGAGGGAAATGAATGCATAAATATCCATAATTTTGGAGTCTGCAGTGTGGAATGATTTAAAAGCAACGTTCAAAACTAAAGTCTCAGCAAGGCAAATGAAAACCATAATTTCCACAGATATACAGAAATCACAGTACTTTGAGTTTAACAGCTCAGCATTTAGAGGAACATATGTTTAGATTGCTTATAATTATTCTCATTAGATGCAGCATGTATTATTGTCTATATTCAGCCTTGTACATAAAAATATTTGATAGTTCACTGGTTTAAATAAAAATCTCATACGCTAGGCTGATATATGAAATACAAACTATTGCAAGCTAAGTATTCTGCACAATCCTATGCTTCAAAAAATAACTCCTTGCTCTTTAGTCAAAGGAAGTCCATAGTCAGATCAGAAGAAATGGATAACATAACAGATACTTCCTCCCTATTTCCTGTTTTTATACGACATTGAGGAACAATTTTGGATAATTCAAAAGTCTGCATGCTCTGCATGCATTTATATGGTAGATAAATTGATCTTAACAAATGCATTTGGATGTAATGTCTAGCAGATTCCTGGGAACCCAGACAAAGGAGAAGAACCATGATAGGAAAGATTCCTTAATCCAGGGTAAGAGGGAAATGTACAAAAGAAACGCAGAGTAAGCCTGATTTGAACTACACTAAATATAATTGATCTGTGTCAGGCTTACAAGAGATTTATGTTATCCCACTAATAATAAAGGCCATTCCAAAAATCCAACTTGTTCTTGTTTCCTGAATTTGCCAGTCTCCAAGTGTTGATTTTGGAATTATTTCTTTCATTGACAAATTTGGCTAACGTTCTCTGGTGATTGAAGGAGGAAGTGTGCAGAAGGTGAAAGTGGAAATTTTTGAGAAGCAATGAGACTGCCAGCTTGAACCATCCTCAAGGCCAACTGTCCTGGCTTCAGTATGAAGAAGGGAGGAACTCTGTACCTGAATCAGAGACTTTTCCAAAAACATCTTCTTGGCCCAGAGGTGGCAGGTGCTGACCAGTTCTGGAGAATCAGTAGCAGAAATTTTGAGTAGTTTGGAGAAACGGCAAATCCCACCTCTGACTGGCCCCGCCCCCATCTCTTCTCTGCCTCCCATTGAGTCCCAGCTGATTGGCTGGGTCTTCTTTGGTTGCCCTGCACAGGAGAACAGAGCTGGAAAGCAGGTTAGTGGGGTGGGGAGAAAATGGGGATTTTGCAGTAACCTTCCCCTGCCATGCCCACCAAGCCACTCCCACAGAACAGGTAGTAAAAAAAATTGAATCCCACCACTGTCTTGGCCAATAATTGAACTCTGGTTGCCTGGCTACAATGGGGGTGGGGATGGGGATAGGCTCTAGGGTTTGTTTCATTTTGGCGCTTGGCAAGTTTTTGCTTCAGATCTTACCTGACTTTGCTGCATTCAGTTCTTTCCTCCCCTGTTTCTCCAACAATACGGCCTCCCCCAATAGGAAGTCCCAGCATGTTTTATAGGCATGAAATGAAATTAAGCCCCTCCCCCCAAATTAAGGCCTATATTAAAACATGCTAAATGGGGGGGAATGGTGGGGGGGCTTGCCGTTAGGAAGTACTTTTGTTGCACACCCGGATATGGTGCTGCCTGCGTTGGCCCCGATACGAAGTGCCCCACCAACGCCGAGGTCAACATCCAAGCCGTTGCTGCCCGCCCGCCCAAAGAAGGGGGGGGGGAATTAGGTCACCCCTGAAAAGACAGCCTAGCCATTTTTTCGGGGCTCAAAAAAAAATAAGACTCGGCCTTATTATATGAGAAACATGGTAGTAAAAAGTACCTTTTCTCTACTTCTATGGACTCAAGGGTTTTTCTTTCCCAGGGATTGAGGCAGCCCTGACAAAATAGATAGATAGATAGATAGATAGATAGATAGATAGATAGATAGATAGATAGATAGAT
>NW_020769308.1:53663506-53708254 GCF_900518735.1 Pseudonaja textilis | reverse complement strand
GATGGATGGATGGATGGATGGATGGATGGATGGATGGATGGATGGATAGATAGATAGATAGATAGATAGATAGATAGATAGATAGATAGATAGATAGATAGATAGATAGATAGACAGACAAAACAGATAGATAGATAGATAGATAGATAGATAGATAGATAGATAGATGATAGATAGATAGATAGATAGATAGATAGATAGATAGATAGATAGATAATAAATACATAAAATTTTGCATTTTTAGCAAAAAGTCCAGAAAGAGTTTCCAATCACTAATAAATGTATTTGTTGTCTTCTCCTTAATCAAGCAAGTTAATTTTGCCATTTCTTAAGGTGACCAACTTTTTTACAATGAGAAGGGGGACACAAATAAATTGAAGAAAAAAACCAAAGCCACTTGCGCATGGCCCACTCTTGCACATGGCACACTCTCTCAAAACAATTCTCCTGTGTGGAGTGCATAATCTCATAATGGCATCTCGCTGCACTGTACCGAGCCTTGACGAATGTCAAATACAAATACGTCACATCACACACAACGGATCGGATCGGCATTGATTAAATACGGAGATTTACAGATTAGTCTTCAAATATCAAAAAGGAGGTCATGTAGGAGGACACTTTTCGACTGTTCTCCCTAAAGGAGGACGGTTGGTCACCTTACATTTCTCCAAATTATATTATTTTCCCCAGCCACTCCTCTGCAAATGACTATTTCAGAATCGTTCCATCTAAAAAGAAGATACTTTTGATACCACATCAGTTCCCATCAAATCTCGACTGGCCTTGAATCTTTGTTAGGACTTGGGGGCATTTCTCTACAAATGCCATAAGCTGCCTCAACTCTCATCTCTTTTCCTGATGACGTGTTTTAAAATGTGCAATGCTGTTTCAGTACATGAAACCACTTGTACATCCATCCACTCAACTGCATTATCTTATCAAGAAGCAGAATCAAAAGACAAGTGGATATTCTTTTTCACCACTCTTGAGGCATTTGCCTTGATAAAAAAGAAAAAGAAACAGTAAAGTAACCCGCAAAACAAAGGATTAAAAAAAAATGGATATCAGGTTGGCATTTTTTCCTTAGTCAAAAGGCCCATATAGAAATTTACCAGTAATCCCAGTGGTCATTATTTAAGCGACATTTACATAATCTAGTTAGGTGAAGACTAGCCAAGGTGGAAATTTGTAGTGATAAACACATAAAAACGTTGTGGAAACTTGACTTTGTCTTCTAGCTCCCCCTGCTGTAAATTTCCTTTTCAATCCCTCTATTTTAGAAAACTTTTGCTTCACACAGTTTTTACATTTGAGTGTTCGCTGCTAATGTGACGACCTGGCTATTTTATAGCACTCTTCCTCTTACAGACACCCTGCTCTACCTCTGTTGAATTCTGAACTTTTCTGGCTTAGCCCTACTGAGTGTAACTTCCAGATTCCGTAATTGTCTTAAAGCACAAAAATCAGGTTTTGCCATGGAAGCAAACAAGATCTGGAAATATTGATACAGGTAATCCTTGACTTACAACCGTTCCTTTGCTGACCATTCAGAATTACAATGGGGCTGAAAAATGTGATTTATGAACATGAAGGTTGACTCAGCCTTCCATCTTTCCGAAGTCGGTAAAAATAAGGACCCACATTGTCGGGGGCAATATACTGACTCTGTAAACAGTTTAGGGAGGGCTGCAAAGCACTGTGAAGTGGTATATAAATCAAAGTGCTTATTGCTATTTTTCACATATGTGTCATGCCCCTGGTGGAGACTGACTCTGAGGGAGAGGAGGAACAGACAACAGAGAGTGGAAGTGTGGCTCCAGAGGTTGTGGAAGAGGCTGGGGAAGGGCTGGCTGAGCAGTCAGAGGAGGACCCAGGCCCATCCCCTCTCCATCCTAGGGCACACAAGGAGAGGAAAAGGGAGAGACGTCTACTTGGGAGGAGAGGGCCTTGATCCTTGGGCTGCAGCTATGACAACTGAATAAGAGGACAGACATGTGTACAGGCGAGCGCTGGAAACAAAGCGTGGAAATATCACTAGTTTATGGTTCCTCTCCGAGTTTGGCGTCCTTCCCAGTGTGTATTCTGTTATCTGTGGATGTTCTCCAGCCCTTATCTTGCCTGGTTTGTGTTGTTTTTTCCCTCCTTCTTGTAACTGCTTGTGTGGGAGTTTTTGTCTTCTGTCAAGGATATTTGGAACTTGGAAGCGAAGTGAAGGAATAAAAGGGGCTTCACCTGTTTGTTGTGACTGTGTCTGTTTTGTATCCCTGCCCTGGGTCATCACAATATGTGAAAAACTTATGCATCTCCATGGTCACATGATCACCATTTGCAACCTTCTGACAAGCAAAGTCAATGGGGAAGCCAGATATACATAATAACTGTGTTATTAACTTAACAACTGCAGTGATTCACTTAGCAACGGTGGCAAGAACGTTTGAAAAATGGGGCAAAACTCACATAACATCATAGCACCAGAAATTTGGGGCTCAATTAGGGTCATAAACGGAGGACTACCTGTATGTAAAACTAATAACCCCAGAGCAGTAATTCAAAACCAATACTTTAGGCTAGACTAATAAGAATATTTGTAGCTCAGGGTTGAACTGTGGAGGTCTGTGGTGCTCTCTCAGCTTCGTGGTTTTCTTTCCAAACTATGTAATATCATCAGCACTGAGCTCAAAGAACATCAAGGACTCCACAGTACTTCTATATTATTGTTAAGCAAATAACATGGACATGAAATGTTCATGAGATGTGTAGGCCAAAATCAGCAAGATAGTGGACAGAGTGTTGTGATGCAACTCATGTTTCCCTTACACATTGTATGTTGAAAAGGGTCAGTATTGACATCATAATCTCTCTTTGTCACCTTGCTGATTCTGATTTTAAACATAGGCAAGAGGTTCTACACTTGGGCAAGAAAAAACAAAAGTACAGGAACATCACAGGTGGTACCTGGCTCAATAGCCGTAACTGAGAGGGATCTAGGTGTCCTAGTGAACAAACATGTAAATATGAGCCAATGGTATGATAAAGCTACCAAAAAAGCCAACACAATACTACACTCAGAGGTGGTATTCAGCAGGTTCTGACCAGTTCTGGAGAACCGGTAGTAGACATTTTGAGTAGTTCAGAGAACTGGCAAATACCATCTCTGGCTGGCCCCGCCCCCATCTATTCTCTGTCTCCTGAGTCCCAGCTGATTGGCTGGGTCTTCTTTTGTTACCCTGCACAGGACAATGGAGCTGGAAAGCAGGTTAGTGGGGTGGGGAGAGAATGGGGATTTTTACAGTATCCTTCCCCTGCCATGCCCACCAAGCCACACCCACAGAACCGGTAGTAAAAAGAAAAATGAATCCCACCCCTGATTAGATTGCATTATCAGAGGAATAGAATCAAGATCACATGAAGTGTTGATACCTCTTTATAATGCCTTGATAAGATCACACTTGGATCCAGTTTTGGTCACCATAATATAAAAAGATGTTGACACTCTAGAAAGAATGCAGAGAAAAGCAACAAACATAATTGGGGCGGTTGAAGGTTAAAACATATGAAGAACAGTTGCAGGAATTGTGTCTAGTGAATAGAAGGACGATGGATGACATGATAGTAGTGTTCCAATTTTGAGGGCCTTCCATAAAGAAGAGGAAGTCAACCTATTTTTCAAAGCACTAAAAGGCAAGACAAGGAACAATGGAGGGAAACTAATTAAGGAGAGAAGCAACCTAAAGCTAAGGAGAAATTTCCTGACAGGGAGAACAATTAATCAGTGGAACAATTTGCCTCCAGAAGTTGTAGGTGCTGCATCGTTGGAGGTTTTTCAGAAATGGGACATTCATTTGTCTGGAATGGTATAGGGTCCCTTGCATGAGCAGAGGGTTGGATGAAAAGATCTCAAGATCCCATCCAACTCTCTTATAATGTTATCCTGTTATTTTGATCTGCCCACTTCCCTCTCCCTGGACCCTGTCGCATGGAGTGCCTGGGAATTAAACTTAACATGAGTCTTTAGCATTTTAATAATATTTAGATCTGCAGCCTACAGCAGAAAATGAGCCAGAACCAATTTACAATAAGCACAGTAAAGTATCTTTCCTGGTGCACTTGGGGAGAAAGGGGATAAGGATGCTTAACTGAGAAAGCTGCCCACAAGCAAAGCTTCTCCAAGGGTCCTTGGCTTTGCTTACAAAGGCAATGGCTTGTAGCTGATTGATTATAAAATTCAAGCCGCTTCTCCTTTGAAGCCCTCAATGTGTGTGACCTCTCCATTAGCTTAAAGCTTTGAAGTTCAAAGGAGTCTTAGCAAAATCTTTAGCGCCTAGGTGGGAAAATACCCTATAAAGAACCTCCCGGGGTTTTTACTCACCTTTAGACACGTACGACACACAAAAGATACAGAATCTGTGACCATTAAGAACTAAATCACAGACTATCTACAAAATCCAAAGGAGCAATGCAAGCTGAATCCCAACTGACTACAAACTCACTTGAGCAGTTTTTTTTTTTTTCATGGTACGACTGAATAACATGAGGATTTCCTTAGTCAGGGAAGACGGGAAAAGAGTGGCACAGAAAGCAGGTAAGCAGAGGTGCCCCTGGTAGCATGGAATAATATGATTTTTCTGCTGCCCTAAATAACACAGTTCTATTCAGCCTGCATAAAAGCTAGCATTTAATTTCCTCTGTAAGAGCAAATGCCTACTTATTCAAATGTAAAGTGGAAGAAAAAGGTCTGGGACTTGCATTTTATTTCTTCCACAATAATCGAAAGTGGCATTTTTATCAGCATCTAGTTTCTCATAAGTTGGGGGAAAATGAACTGGGAAATGAATAGCGATGCTTCTACAGTGCAAAGATTGTGGAAATTTCTTGGAGGACTTGACCCCACCCAACCGAAACTTCCAGAACGTATTATGTCTAAATAAGAGGAAGTGAGTGTTTTCTGCACCTTGAAGGACAAAGATACCTCCTGGGGGTTCACATTTGAAAGAACAAAGCTATGTATTAGGAGATGAAGAATCCTCTGTCCTTGCAGTTAAGCCAACCTGAGAGCAGTGGTTATATTTCATCTTATTATGAGCCTGAGGATAAGAGACTGTTCAACCTAAATAGTGAGGAAAGGAAAATAGAAGCCTTGCCCTTTAAGGAATAGGCAAAGTTCTTTCCTTTGTAGATTCAAATTTCCCAGCTGGGAGAAATGCAAAATGATTTGGTCAGCTGCGTTGAAAGTCAGAATCAGTGTATTAATAGGAAGGCAGATAAGAAGAAATCTCACAGCGTTCCTAGGATTAATCTAATCTTGTGAGTAGAGAAACCCTTTTTTATACCCTTCAGATCCTTTGATTTTGTAAGTGTGAACTCTTGAAGTCTTTGATTTGTGTGTGTGTGTGTGTGTGTGATGAGTTCGGGATCTCTTCCTGGGAACTTGGTAGGAGTAATTGTTTTATAGTAGCTGTTTGTTCACTTTGTAGCTGCTTGTTGCATTAGGTTGCAATATCCTGAGTTTCCTGTTAGGCGTTTTGGTTTGCTTTTCACAAGTTTTTTATAGCTTGCCATCTATTTGATTTCTATGGGAAAGGATCTTAGCTAGTTTGTAGGGTTTTTCTCTGTATCTCATGCCTGTAATTTTCTCCTTCCTTTGTTGTGAAAAGTAAGCTGGCTCCAGCAATTTTAATAGCCCTCCTTAACAAAGGGTGGGGGCTGTTTTCCTAGAAGAGGGGGGAATCTCAACTTCCAACAATAGGGCACCTATCATTCAATCTGACCAGCCTTGTCTTGATTTGACCATGTTTATCTTCCAGATATCTTTATAGATCTTGCTTCTCAGTTTAGAAGCATGTTTATAGAAGGATCTTTATTTATTTAAAGCATTTTTTAAAATCCTCCTCTTTAGCCATCTGGGCTTTTTCAGTCAGGTGGAAGAGGGGAAGAGACCTTTATGCCTGGAAAATAATGATCTAAAAGATAAAACACAACAGGAAGCTAGTATGGGGAAGAAAGAGAGGCAAAGATACATTCCAATATTGAGTCTTAAATTTGTGAGAAGGGACTCAAACCTCCGCACTAGTCAATCTCCCCATTGTTTACCAGGGCAAAAGGTTAAAAATTACAATCAGGACAAAAGGGAAGAAATTGCAATAGGCTTAACACAAACATTAAAATGTAGGCTAAAATTAACCTCTTCAAGTGAACATTCCTTCCAGGATGCCAGAAAAAAATTGGCAATTTTTTGCAGACATTTTTGCAGATTTTGCTGAGACTTTGCCTTGAGAAATTGGGTATGGCTAGTCTAGAGAAAAGAAGGACTGGGGTGACATGATAGCAGTTTTCTACTATTTGAGGGGCTGCCACAAAGATGAGGGGGGTCAATTTATTTTCCAAAGCACCAGAAGGGCAGGACAAGAAACAATGGATGGAAACTACTCAAAGAGAGAAGCAACCTGGAATTAAGGAGAAACTTCTTAAAAGTGAGGACAATTAACCAGTGGAGCAGCTTGCCTTCAGAAGTTGTGGGTGCTTCATCACTGGAGTTTGTTAAGAAAAAACTGGACAGCCACTTCTCTGAAATGGTATAGAGTCTACTGCTTGAGCAGAAGTTTGGACCATAAGACCTTCCAGCTCTATTCTGATTAATTAATTCTCCTAATTAAGTAACAAAAGGTTCTTCTTTCCCCTAAGAGCAGGGGTGTCAAACTCAAGGCCTGCAGGGCCACCCTGGAGGGATCGGTGTCCACGGTGCATCTGCCAGTGAAAACGGAGCTCGGGAGAGTTGCGTGCGGATCTCCTGAGCTCCATTTTTGCTGGCAGAGGATTGCAGGAGGCCATCGGAGCCAGAATCGGAGCTCGGGAACCCATTTTCACTGGCAAAGCATTCGGGCCAGCACAGGCGCCCCGACACGAGTGATATCGAGCTGGCCGCGCCCATTCTTGCCACGCCCACCCTGGCCTCCTTGAGGTCAAACACAACCCAAATTGAATTTGACACCCCTGCCTAAGACTGTCACCAATGTTAATTAAACAGAAACTGCAAACTCAGCAGAGAACCCAGCCACTGAGTGCTCCCTTTTGGAAATCTGGGTAATTACATTTTCCCAGAATTCCTAGAGGACAAGCACTCTTTTACCTGCATTTGGGGAATAAAGGTGAGACTTGCCTATAAAAGGAGCTATTAAGAGGGACTTAATTTGTGGCCACCTCTAATAGTCCTCAACTTCACCTCTGATTCAAGCAGCTGTGCATAGAAACTATATTTTCTTTTTAACAAAGGTAAAGATTACTTTTTAAATTATGACTACCTCGATTCTATTTGAAAGATAAGTGGAGCTTAAGGCTCTGTTTCTTCCCTTGATTTACTTAAAAAAAAACAGCCACTAAAAATGTCACAAATATTAATTTAGTTTGATATTTTATAGAATAGTATGTAGAGGGATGGTCTTACAATTTCTGAAAATGAACTAATGGCAACATACAGTTAATAACCCAATATTTTATTAAAGAAAGCATTCTGTTCTAATTCATGATTTAAAGCGGGGGCAAGCTATCTTTTTAAGAGAGCCTCGGTGGCGCAGTGGTTAGAGTGCTGTACTGCAGGCTACTTCAGCTGACTGTCGGCTGCCTGCAATTTGGCAGTTCGAATCCCACCAGGCTCAAGGTGGACTCAGCCTTTCATCCTTCCGAGGTGGGTAAAATGAGGACCCAGATTGTTGCGGGCAATAGGCTGACTCTGTAAAACCACTTAGAAAGGGCAGATAACAGATAATCAGAGTTGGAAGGGACCTTGTAGGTCATCTAGTCCAACCCCTCCTGCCCAAATGGGAGACCCTACACCATTTCTGACAAATGGCAGTCCACAGGGCAGTCCACAGGGCTGTAAACAGTGGTGGAATTCAAATAATTTAACAACCGGTTCTCTGCCCTAATGATTTCTTCCAACAACCAGTTCACCAAACTGCTCAGAAACTTAACTACCAGTTCTCCTGAAGTGGTGTGAACTGGCTGAATCTCACCAGTGTCTGTAAAGCACTATCATACACTTATATACCACTGTATATAAGTCTATTGCTATGGTATATAAGTGGTATATAAGTCTATTGCTATTGCTATTGCTATTTTTCAGACAGAGGGCTATACTTTGGGTGAGATCTATGGGGCTATTCTCCAATAATGTGATGGTCTCATGATTTGGGAGGATAAACATTTTTGGTCTTTTTGATCATCTGAGCAATTGTTTTAATAACGAACATAGTTGTGTCAACATTGATGTTTAATTTGCTAAAATATTGTATTTGGGGGCAAATTTGGGGCTTTGTGAAGATACGATGGACTATCACATTTGTTATATCGTTTGTGTAGAACCCAGCCTTAATGCTGAAACTGAAGACTGCTCTCTCTACTGCCCTGGGAATATGGACTGAATTGAATTCACACACCCTATGGAGGTAAAAATAAACCAATGCCAGCTATGTGTGAATCAAGATACGTTCTTTCATACCTGTCAACACCTGTAATGAAATGATTCCTCTTCTTCAAGCACCTTGTTCATCAACCTAGTGTGATTCTTTCTCAGAAAGCTTCTTCCCCCTTATACAGTTGAACAACTGAAACATTAAACCTACTCACCAATTTCCTTGCCAGGAATATGTTGCTGATAGATGTGTTACTTATCTTGAATGCCCATCCCTGATCCTTTAAAAGAAAAACAGGAGAGAGAAAAAATCACCAGCTGTCTCTCACAGTTCGGAAACAGAGATGACTACAGGGTATATTTTGGTTAAGTTTTAGGCAATCTTTTCAGTTCATATCTCTTAGCGAAAGAACCTTGTTACCTTTTAAATGATAAAAGATAGCATAGAATACTTTATTGTAGGGTATAGAATACTGTATCTGGCCAAGTGTGATTAGACGCATAAGGAATTTGTCTCTGGTGCAGGAGCTCTTCATTGTACATGCAAAGCAACAGAGCGATAATAATCACAATAATAATATCAATAAGAGGGGTAGTGAAGAAGATAAGAAGGGTAATAATGCTACAGCCATAGAACATGGATTTAATGCATGCTCATTAAACAATACTGTGAGAAATAGATGTTCAGCAGAGTAGTGGCGTGAGGTAAGAAACTGCTACTGAGTCTATTTGTTTTGGCACAGAAATAACATGCAGTCCCATATAGGGAGGAGTTGAAACAGTTTATGCCTAGGATGTGAGGGGTCTGTAGATATTTTCTCAGTCCTCCTTCTGATTCACGCAATATACAGGTTTTCTAGGGAAGGCAAGCTGGTTGCAATTATTCTTTCTGCAGTCTTAACTATCCATCAGAGCCTGTACTTGTTCTGTTTGATTGCTATACCAAACCAGATAGTTATAGAAGTACAAATGACAGACTCAATCATTCCCCTGTTTTGAACTGTTTCAACAACTCCTGGGGCAGTCTCTAACTTCCTGGGCTGACCCAGGAAAAATGTTCTTTGTTGTGCTTTTTTAACGAGGGTTCTAATGTTAGGTGTCCATTTCAAATCCTGGGAGATTATAGAATTGCATAATCTGAAGGATTCTATTGCTGATACGGTGCTGTTGAATATAAGAAGAGGTGGTAGAATAGAAAGGCTCCTCCTAAAATCTACTCTCATCTCTACCGTTTTAAGCACGTTCAGCTCCAGATTGTTCCGGCTGCATCACAGAGAATAATTGTTCAACCTCTTGTCTATATGCAGACTCGTCACCATCTCAAATGAGACCAATGACTGTTGTATCATCTGCAAACTTCAGTATTGGGGGTTCAAGAAGTTGCAAGATGCAGGGCAGTCTCATGTTGACAGCATCACCTGCCCAATTTTTGCTTCGTAGGCAAACTTGCAAGTGGTCTAACAGCAGATCTGTGATGATTTTCAGCACTAACCTTTCAAAGGTCTTCATAACTACAGATATCAGAGCAACTGGCCTGTAGTCATTTAGCTCACTGATGAGGGTTTCTTAGAAACCGGGATGATAGTTGAGTGTTTGAAGGAAGAAGGGACATAACACATCTCCAGTGATTGATTAGAGATGCGGGCGAAGATGGAGGCCAGTTGTTCAGCACAAGCTTTCATACAAGAAGGAATTACTCCATCTGGACATTGTGCTTTTCCAATCTTTTATCTATGAAATAGACCTCATCACACATCTTTTTTTCTAAGATCACCAGAGGTAGAGGGCCCAGAAATAGCTGTAAGAGATCTGGCTGCTGTTGGGGAAGGTAGCAGTAGATGACAAATGATCACTTATCATGTGTTTCAGTTAGTAGCCTTTTAGCTACAAAACCCATACCTCTGCGGATGAATACTCTTAGTAGAGATAACATTTGTGATGTTTAAGGTAGTACTTTCCAGTCAGAGGAAAACACTCATTTTATCCAAATTTCTTCAACTTGACACAGCAATTCCCATGCAGGGAAGAACTCTAACACAAACAGTAGATCTTGAGTTCGAGAATCTCTCCACAAACTGATTTAATCTCTCCACCAACTCTGCCAGGGGATGTGCCTGGTTTTTTCCCAGTGGTTTCACACTCTGATAGAAGCACAAGAAAAGAGTTGACACTATACTGATGTGCCCCCACCCCAAAAAAAGACACATCCATCTTAAAAGGGTTTGTTTGCTAACAAAACAATGTGCAGCCACCTATTTAATTAACTGTCTCAAAGTGACAAAGACAAATTTCCCATACTTTATCAGTGTGTTTCCTTGTACAACAATTAAGCTTGTGCATTTAATGCATCATGGGAGCAAAAGAAAGCTGAAAGTTGGAATCATTAAATAAAGAAGCACAAAAAAAATACCAAGGAGTTGCTTAAAAAACAACAACATGAAGACTTTTGTAAAAAGGTTATCACATCAGTTGGATACGATGCTATACCATGCATTTGCGTGGTTAATGCATAATAACAATATTTGTTGTTTTAATTATGCAGTGGTAGCATTCTTAACTACATTAAATGGTGTGTATAAAACATTACTTTAGTCAACTATTCATACCTACTAAAAATGCAGCTAAGTCCACTTCCTTACTAGCAGATTGTAGCATCATCCAACAAACACTGTTTGTAACATCATCCCACCGTTATTGAATTATACTTTTTTATTGCTTTAATGATAGCAGGGTAATGGCATCAATTATAAGGAAAGAAAAGTTTGGTCATGATTTTTAAGCCTGAGTTAATTCTAGACTCCAAGGTTTGGGAGGAGTTTAGTCCTTGAGGGAGACTGAAATTACCCATTAAAGTCTCATCTTCAGTCCTGATAAGCAAAAATTACCAGAGATAACAATGTATTGATTTTTACCTTAATCAAACAAACCAATTTTATATTTCTTCCTTTAAAGTTTTGCTATCCCTTTTCAATTATTAAGAAATGAGGCAGATTTTGTGTGCCCATTGAAGCAATTTTTTTTTTTACCATATCATTCTTTTGAAATCCATTTTTAGATCAGTCTTGGGCTTATACAGTAATTTTTTTTCTTCTTCCATAACATTTTTAAACACAGTCTATCTATAGAGGCAAACTTCTGGGTCCATTATTCAAAAATATCCTTCAATATGTCCAATGTCAAAATATTTGCCTTGTTTGTATTAGTAAGTCAAATTTAAGTGTTCTTTTCTAATTGTCATTTTTAGTAATCTTTAGTTTCTTGTAGTTATAGTGTCAATTTTCAAAACCCCATCCTATTGTTTTTTGTTTTAAGAATTCAGTACAAAAATATTTTTCCATGAGGAGAATACTTACCAAAAACCTATTTCAAATCCACCTGGACCCTTAGTACATTTGTATCTTTTCAAAATCAAAGTTCAATCATACTATTGCTGTATTAGCTCCCACTCCCATATTTTAATCCTTAAACTTGTATTTAAACTTATTTCACTAAGGATGAAGGAAGCGCACCCGGTGCTCTAAAACCTGTTGATCCAAAGATACCTAACAGCTGAAAAGCAATTAAAAAGAAATATCTGGAAGTGAAAGAGGGCGGAGCTGGCGTCGTGACAATATGGCATGCGATCTTGGAGGTCGGAGATTGCTGCCAATATCTTT
This sequence comes from Pseudonaja textilis, assembly GCF_900518735.1. The sequence continues at coordinate 53,696,188 of NW_020769308.1, read as the reverse complement.
GCTCCTGGATGGTCCATTTGGATCTAAACTGTCCCGAAAAGATGATGAATTCAAAAAGCGCATCCTGTTAATCCCAGGGATACCGCAAAGTCCCTGGTAGATCCAGGAGAAGCTCTTTTTGCCAGCAGCAAAGAGGCAGCCATTAAAGCTGCTGCAGTTGGGACAGCTCCGAAACAAAAGAGAACGGAAAGAGAGAGTGTGCCGGTTTGGTGAAAACTTTTTCTTTATTTTAAGATTTGAAAGGACACCCTAAGGAAAAAAAAGAATCTGTAAAAGTTTTGACAGAAGTAACTAAGCGGCGATTTTAAACAGGAATGTCAAAGTAATATTTTTATTTTTTTTCTCATTGCTGGATTTTCTACACACAATCTTATATTTTGAAATTGGACTGGTTTTTCCTCTTCTTTCATTTATTTATTTTTCTCCTTTTTGACTTTATAATATTTTGGGCTAGAGACTCCCTTTTAGTTATTTTTTTTAAAATATCTTTTTCTTTTTTTAATTAATTCTTATTATATTTTGCTTGGAAAAGGAAGGGGAAAGTGAAAGCAAAAGAAACTTTGTAACACTGCCAACTAGAGGCTTGGAAATATTCTATTTCTCTTTTGACCAGACAAAGCTGAGAAAGAACTGAGACTTCTTTTCAAGGACATTGCTATTTCATAAGATAGAGGGAAGAGCATGGGAGAGTATTATTGCAGGTGCTCTTCTGGGTTTCTATCAACAGCTGGAGTCTGGTGTTGAAGCTTATAGGAAAAGAAAAGGTGATAAGTCTCTGGAGAAGAGAGTTATAACAAGAGCCTTGGATAATTAAACAAAGTGCAGTGTGCTCTTTTTATTTTTTCTAAGCTGCACTCCTCCTCCTCCTCAGTTTATTTTTTGTAATAGCTATTTGGATTTTTGGCTCTTTGGAACTTTTTTTTTCTTGTCTTTGGAAGTTAAATTTCTACGTTTGCTTTTTATTTTAAAGGAAAAGCTTTAGTATTAATGATTTCCTTCCTTTTCTTTATAAGGGAGTAGTTTTTTTTCTTTTTTTCTCTCTCCCTCCCTGGTATTTTTGTCTTTCCATCTACCTTCCATATTGGTTTTGGTTGGTTTGTTTTTTTCCTATTTTTCTTGCCTTCTTTTTTATCTTATGCATCCTTTTATATCTGAGACCTCTTAATTGGATTAAGGTGTTGAAGAACTTGAAGAATTTTTCCTTTCTCTTTTTTAGCTTTTTATTTTTCATTTTTCCACCTTTTTTAGGATTTTACAACTTTTTCTTTTTTGTGTGCGTTTATGTTTTTTTCCTCCATTTTTGAATTTTTACTGCTTTCTAACCAATCGATTGGATTAAAGTATACAAGAACCTGAAGAATTATTATTGTTGTTGTTGTTGTTGTTGTTACTATTTAGCTTCTTTTTTCCTACTATTTTTATTTGGAATTGCAATTGGTTATTTCACAATTGGATTAAGGTCTAGAAGAACCTGAAGATTTTGAATTGCTCAAAATGAGTAGGAAACTAACAGCCCCTGGTTCCTCAACTTCTACTTCTTCATCTCCCCCATTGGGAGGACAACGTTCAATACAGACAATGTTACAGCAAGAAAAAGAACAAGAAAAAGTGACTCTGCAGATGATTATGCAAGGTATTCAAAATATTCAAATAAGAACAGAGAATATTGAAAAGAGAACAGAGAACATCGAACAAAGAACAGGGAAAACCGATGAAAAGGTGGAGAACATTCAACAAATGATGGTGAAGTATGATGAGAGACTCCAAAAAATTGAAGAAGATAAACAAAGAAACAAGAAGATTGGAGATATTGATAACAGATTAACTGTGGTTGAACAAGATAAAAGTGGTATGCTGAGATGGGAGATGGACAGATCAGAATTTTATCTTTGATTCCAAAACATAGAGGAAGAAAAGGGACAAAACCTAGCTGAGATAATGATAGGAATATTGGCTGAAGCTTTGGAAATAACTGAAGAGAAGATAATGGATGGAATAGATGAGGTCTATGGAGTCTTCACGAGATATGCAATGAGAAATAGCTTACCAAGAGAAGTTCACATCAGATTTACAAAGAAAGCCATTAAAACGCAAATATTGCAAGTGGCAAGAGAGAAAACATTGAAATATAAAGACAAGGAGATTGTAGTCTTGAAACAAGTACCCAGAAGAGTGAAAGATATGAGAAGAGAATACCAATTCCTGACCAAAATACTACTTTAAAAAGAGTGAATTATAGATGGCTGATTCCAGAAGGTTTAATGTTCACATGGCAAGAACAGAGATATAGAATTGACTCAGTTGAGAAAGCTGAATCATTTTACACAGATTTTTTTAGAGGGAAAGAGGAAGAGGCAGAAAAAGAAATTTCACTAATTGAATTCCAAGAGGACTGCCAAATGACGACTGAAAAAGAAGAAGGTGCAGTAGGTGGAAAGGAGGAAGCCAAAGAACAACATGAACCAAGATCTACGAGAGCTATCAAATCTAACGAGCTATCAAATCTAACTACAAAATATAACCATGGAAGAGAAAAAAATTTATTACAATTAATATAAATGGACTTAACTCAGCTGTTAAAAGAAGGAAAACCTTCCATAAATTAGATAAATTAAAATTTGATATAATCTGCCTACAAGAAGTACATATTAAAAAGCAATATGAACAATTGTTGATACAGCCAAAATTAGGGAAAACTTCTTTAACACAATGCAAGAAAAGAGGAGTGGTTTTATACATTAAAGATATTATCCCAGGGAAATTGATTTATACTGATGATGATGGAAGAGTATTAATGGTGGAAATAATGGACAATAATATGAAAACACTCCTGATTGCAATCTAAGCCCCGAATGACAATCAAGAAGAATTTTATAAAAAACTACATATGCAAATAATTGAACTGGACTATGCTAATATAGTTATGATGGGAGATTTTAATGGAATTGTAGATAATAAACTGGACTATATAGCACAGAAAACAATAAAGCAAAACAGAAAGACCCTCCCTAAATCTTTTTTTTAATATGGTAGATGAAATAAACTTAAAAGATACATGGAGAGAAAGAAATGCTAAAACTAAACAATACACCTTCTACTCAAATAGACATTTATCATGGTCCAGAATAGATATGATATGGATGTCAACAGAATTGTTAGCTAATATTCAAGAAATAAATATTAAAACAAGTATTTGGGCAGATCACAATCCAATGACAATTAAAGGGAAAGGACAAAAAAGAAGATTCAATGGACGTTAAATAATACTATATTAAAGGAAAAAGACTTCACACAGTGGATGGAGAAAGAACTGGCTTTCTTCTTTAGAGAAAACAAAAAAGAAGATACATCAATCCAGAACGTATGGGATACAATGAAGGCAAATGCCAGAGGTTTGATAATAGACCATGCAAGGAAAAGAAATGCCATGAAAAGATTAGCCTCTAAGGCATTAGAGGATGAGTATAAAGGACTTGAAAAAGAGCTACAGAAAATGCCACAGAAAAAGGACATGGATATAACCAAACATAATGGATATAACCAAACATAAAATGGGTCTAATAGAAAAAGAAGAATTATCACAGAAAATTAGAGATGCTAAACACAACTATTTTGAAGATGCAAATAAACCAGGTAGATGGTTAGCATATAAATTGAGAAAGGAGAAAGAATCAAGGAAAATATTGCAATTAATAATGACCAAGGCCAAGTTTGCTATGGTAGTAAAGAAAAGAAGGAAATCATACGAGACTATTATGGGAAACTATACACACAAGAGAATATTGATGAGGAAAGAGTTAAACAGTATTTACAGAATGCTAATTTACCCCAGATACCTAAAGAGATTGAAACAATGTTAGAAAGCAATATAACAATGATGGAGTTAACTGAAGCACTCAAGAAGCAAAATAATGGAAAGGCACCAGGCCAAGATGGACTTCTGGCAGAATTTTACAAAACATTGCAAGAATCGTTGAACCTTCCATTGCTAGAAGTTATGAATGAAGTTATGTTAAAGAAGAGGATACCTAAATCATGGTCAGAAGCTTATATTACACTTGTTCCAAAAGAGGAGGCCGATCCATTACAAATTAAGAACTATAGACCTATTTCCTTTCTAAATGCAGATTATAACATTTTTGCTTCAATATTGGCAGAAAGACTTAAAAAATACTTAAACAATTTTATCCATCCTGATCAAAATGGATTTCTGCCAAAGAGAGAAATTAAAGACAATATGAGAGTAATCTTGGACACTTTGGAATACTACGAGGCACATCCTGAAAAACAAATGGCTTTGATATTTCTAGATGGCACATCCTGAAAAACAAATGGCTTTGATATTTCTTCACAGAAGGCATTTGATAATGTGAATTGGTGATTCATGATAATGTGAATTGGCGATTCATGTTATTACTGCTGGTACAGATGGGCTTTGCTAAAAAAAATTATTCAAGCAACAGAAGCTATATATCATAAGCAAACGGCAAAGGTAATGATCGAGGGAGAACTGACAGACTCTACTGATATAAGAAAAGGAACACGACAAGGGTGCCCACTATTACCTCTGTTGTTTGTGTTAACCTTGGAAGTGCTAAACAGAAATATTAGAGATGAAAAGAATATAAAAGGGATGAAAATTAAAAAGGAAGAATTTAAGTTGCAAGCATTTGCAGATGATCCGGTTTTCATTTTAGAAGACCCACTAGAAATGGCATCAAAATTGATAGAAAAGATAGAGACATATGGAAAGGTGGCTGGCTTGAAAATAAATAAAGATAAGACAAAGATCTTGACAAAGAATATGCTATCAAGACAAAAGGAAGAACTGGCAGATCTACTGAAAATCCAGGTCACAAATAAGATCAAGTACTTGGGGATATACTTGACAGCAAGATGCAGTACACTAAAAGAGAATAATTATATCAAATTTAAGCAGCAGATAGCACTAGATTTGGCAAAATGGGAAAATCTACAACTGTCATTAATAGGGAGAATATCAACAATCAAGATGAATATATTACCCAGAATTTTATATTTGTTTCAAACAATTCCAATTAGGCTTGGAAAAGATTACTTTGAAGATTTAAATAAAATTGTGTTCAAATATATATGGCAAGGTAAGAAAGCGAGAATAAAGTTAAAACTTTTGCAAGATGCTAGAATAAGAGGAGGATTTGGTTTGTCTAATTGGGAGTTGTATTACCAAGCTACAAATTTGATGTGGGTTAAGGAATGGATAACATTAAGAAATACTAGATTGTTAACATTAGAAGGACATGATCTGTTGTTGGGGTGGCATGCTTTTCTGTGGTATAAAGGAACTAAAACACAGGGGTATTTTAGAAGACATTATATACGGGAGTCTCTGTGGTTAAATTGGGAGACGACTAAAAGACAATGTTATTTGAAAATTCCAGTCTGGCTATCGACTATTGAAGCATTTTCTTATCCTATAATATACAAAAAGGAACAAACAGTTAGATATGGTGAAATATTGAATGAAAAGGGTGAACTTAAATCTATGCAAAAACTAGAGGAACAAGGTATAAAGATGAACTGGTTTTCATATGCGCAAATACATTCAAGGTATGATAAAGACTCTAAAACAGAAGGTTTCTATGATAAACTGACTGACTTAGATAAGATTTTGACAGGTACTGATGAAAAGGTGATTAAAAAATTGTATGGATATTTATTAGAAATTAAACTAGAAGAAGAACAAGTTAAACTATGATTGCTTGGGGGAAGAATTTTGGATATGGGATTGATCTAGAGAAATGGCAAAAATTGTGGTCTCAAAATTATAAAATGACAATGTCAACAGCATATAAAGAAAATTTGTATAGGAAGATTTATATTTTGACAATGGCTTTTTAGATTATCCTTCTCCAGTTTTTATGCCTTGCCTACGATCCAAAATACAAGGAAAGACCAGCTAAAGAGAAAGGAAAAAACGGGACAGGAATCAAAACCAATTCGTTTATCTTTGGAGCTATGATCTAGCATTGATGAAAGCGGTGGTTAGAATGCAGTATTGCAGGCTAATACTGCTGATTGCCAGCAGTTCAATTCTCACTGACTCAAGGTTGAGTCAGCTTTCCATCCTTCCGAGGTCAATAAAATGAGGAGCCAGATTGCTGGGGGCAATATGTTGGCTCTGTAAACTGCTTAGAGAGGGCTGTAAGGAACTGTGAAGCACTATATAAGTCTAAGTGCTGTTGCTATTGTGTGGGCGCAATAATATATGGTAACTTCACATAATTCCATACTTTATATTCCTTCTTGCAGGATGAGTAAATAATCACAGCCTCTTTGAAATATTTATATTTTTCAGGACTCAGCCTGGGGTTACCTTTATCTCAGCTGCTACAGATGTTATTGCTATTTTTATATTCTTACTGAAACAGTATGGATGTTTTATTTATTTAGATATTGGATATGGCAAGCCGTAAGTAACTTATCTAATTCCACAAGATATTGGCAATCAGAATCTAATACAATATTTTCCTTTCTCTTCCCTAGCAAGGAAAGGCCAGTTATTATTCAACAGGAAATAACTTGGTTAAATGTGAATGATAAATTAATCTCAAGACATTCATTTTTTATTATTGACCCAGGTGTTTCCTTGCTCGTTAATGGATTCTAAGGTCTGATTACTGCTGATAATGAATAAGAACAGGTTTAAATTACAGGCATGAATTCCAATAAAACTAAGATTTAATTCTTGGTTTTCATAGTCAGAATGGGGTTGTTTTTTTTACCAGAAATGAATGGGCTATTTTAAACATTCCAAAAGCATAATCATTTTTTTCTTCCTTTTATTCAAATTATAAATAATACAACACAGGATACTTTTCACTTTCAAAAGAATGTTTCTTGATGAATGTCGAGGAAAACTCCATATAAATAAGTAAATGCAACTGCCAGTGACTACAAAGTACACTGGAAATAAACCAAAGATCTAAGAATTTATCTATGCATTCATTAGTCTGTTATTAAGGACATTTAAAGCATCCACAAGTTTTAACAGCAATGTATGCATTTTCATTTATATAGTTTTATCCCATTAGAATTTCAACCATTACATACTCTAGCTAAAGAATTTCATCTCTCTTTGAAGCCTCAACATACTGCCATTATAACTCTACTTGATCTCATGTGTTAAATGGCTACCAAATAAATAAGACTGATTCTTATATCTGTCCACAGATTGATACAATAACAGGGAACAATTTTCTTCAATCATCTTTGGTATTCACCAGAAGCTTTGCATTTCAGTCAAGATCACCATATGACACCCATTATAGTCCAAATATTGTCACATCACATGACAAGAGTATTTTATGGAGTGACAATGGCCACACTTTAATCATTCAGATATCACAGTTCATAGGAGCAGAAACGACATGGGGAGAGAAGGGATCTTCCTAGTTTCCAGGGGTCTGCAACCTTAAACACTGAGAGACATTTGGACCTGTTTCCCCCAGAAAACAAAACACTAGGAGCCACAAAACCTGGGCGGGCATGGCCAATTCGTCATCACTCACTCTCACTCAGTCACATGACCCCTCAGCCATGCCTACCCAGGTTTTGTGGCTCCCGATGTTTTCTTTTCTATGGGAAACAGGTATCCCTCTCTCTCTCTCTCTCTCTCTCCTTCTCCCTCTGGAGCCGCAGTAGAGGGATGAAAGAGCCACATGCGGCTCCAGAGCTGTGGGTTGCTGACACCCGGTCAAAGGAAAGGTGGGGGTGGTGTGTGTGGAATACTTTCAGACTTGCAAAATTCTGTAATTGTAACTGCATAGAACAAGGATTCATAATTGTACTTCTTGTCTGGATTATCTTGAAGGGCGAATATCAGTCTTGCAAGTTTGAAAGTATTTTTTCCACTTCTTTCCTCACAGGTGGGAATAGAGGTAGGTTGTCAAACAATGTCGGGTTGTTTTCATCAGCCCATGGCGAAGTTTTACATACCACAGAAGCCTCTTTGTAATTTACAATAAAAAGATAATTCTGAAAAGCTATGTTAAAAATTTGGCCTCTGCGGATGGCAGATGATTTTCCTTCTCTTACACTCTGCCTGGATATGGAGGTAAGTTGCTAGGTCTCAAAGAAGCATTCAAACTGAGCTAATCCACCCCCATTTGACTCACTGCCCTGTTGGAAGGCATGCCTCAAAAATGGGAGGTGGTCCCACTTACAAATGGGCTTCAAAGAGTGGCTTTGAATCTTCATTAAAGCAAACAACCCTTCAAAGAGCCTCCCTAGTGATATTAAATCTCTGGTTTTTAAATACCGGCCATTAAAATGGTCCAAAGACAATAAGAGCCTTAAAAATAATGTGAACATGTAAAATAATGTGAGAGGATGGCCTCTAAACTCCAAACAAGCAGAGCAGCTTCAGAGAAGGTTCAAACAGTATCAGAAAGGAAGTAGCTTCAAACTTTTTTCCCCCTCCTTAATTCTGTTCAAGATTGCCTCAGTGCAAGCCAAACTGTTAATTAAAAATGCAGCAAGGTAGGACATTTCAGTCCTAAAGGTCTATTCAGTGCAGTTAAATAGTTCAATAATTGTAGCTGACAAACAGCTGCGGCATGACCAAGCCTACCAATAGGAAAGGTGCACCTTCAGGCACCATAATCTGTCTGTTCCATCTGCCTTTGAGCTGGCTGTGGTCAAGGAATAGCTTGTGTTAGCCCATGACTATCTCCCTTTAACAAAAAAGGAAAAGAGGAAGAGGGAGAGAGGGAATGAATATTCTCTACAAGGCTGTCTTTTTTTTTTTTTCATTTTAGCCACTTCATATGCCTGGAGTGTTCCTGCCAGGTTTTCTTTTTTTCCCCAGTTGGTTTTCAGCAATGCTGGTACAGAAAAATTGGAAGCCATTTCAAATTCAGTTCTATCTCTGTCTGGCATAGTGGATAAATCCATTTTCTGTCACCATGTAAAAATTTGGAATCCATAGAGGTCCAAACTAGACAGTCCATCGCATTGCTCAATTCCTTGCATTTTGGTAATCCAAAAGAAAAGCCCAGTTCGGAGCATTGGGATTCTAAATATCTCTATATAGAGCTTTTTTTAAAAAAATAAAACAAAACCAACCAACTAACAAGGGAAAAAAATTGTCTTAAGCAAATGGGTAACCATTTGAAGTTTCTGATTTAAAACTTGCAGAATGGGGCTGTCCATGATCAGAAAGTTTCATTCTCTAAATGTTTTGCATGCAAACAGGGATGGATGGAGAGATGGACCACATGAACAGGATTTCTGTAAAGTTTGCAGCAACAAACACTTTTAAAAAATGCTTCTTTATCTTTCATATACCCTCAGTTCAGAGGTGGCATTCAGCAGGTTCTGACCAGTTCTGAAGAACCGGTAGCGAAAATTTTGAGTAGTTTGGAGAACCGGCAAATACTACTGTTGAGGTAATTCTCCCGTTAGGAGAATGAGTGAACACAGGGAGACATAGTGAGAGTGCAACCAGCGCACAGATACACTGTATAGTAAAATGTAGGTTTTTACTTCCAGTAAATGGTTAAGCAAAGTCCAACAAGCAGTCCAAGTCATACATGGTTAAAGCAGTCAGTTTTTCAGTCCAGGGATAATCCAAATATCAAGGTCCAGTATCATAAACAGTTCAGTAGCAGACTTACAGCAATCCAAGAAGAACAACGATCAGCAACAGTCAATAGGGAAAAATTCAGGAACCAAAAACAGCGAACATCAGAACATCAACCAACTAGCAACTAGCAACAACAGGACTAAAACAACCCAGGTTTCTGGCTCCATCTTATGGCTGGTTGAAGAACCACACCCAATTACAATTTTAGCATTCCCTTAAAGAGACAGTATTAAATGTGTATCCTGGTTTATATATTTCCAACCCAAGTGTTAGGTAACTATCAGTTCCTAACAACTACCTCTGACTGGCCCTGCCCCCATCTATTCTCTGTCTCCTCCCAAGTCCCAGCTGATCGGCTGGGTTTTCTTTTGTTGCCCTGCACAGGAGAACAGAGCTGGAAAGTGGGTTAGTATGGTGGGGAGGGAATGGGGACTTTACAGTATTCTTCCCCTGCCATGCCTACCAAGCCATGCCCACAGAACCAGTAGTAAAAAATTTTGAATCCCACCACTGCCTCAATTCCTATGTTGAGCTGTAAGTGATTAGCAGCAATTATTAATATGCTTGGCAGTTTCTTTTCTTACCGATTTACAGACTGCATTTGAGTGTTGTCAGATAACATCTGAGAACCCTATTTATCTCGCGGCTGGAAGGAAGGACAACTGGCAACTCTAATTGTAGTTGACAGAATACAGAACACAAGACCTTTTCTCCATCAGCTTCTCATGCTCGCTCTTTTTCCGAGCAGATGCTGCTACAGCTTCAGGCACTTGTCTGCTAATTCCTGGTCCCGAAAGAACTTATTAGGAAGCGCACCTGTCAGCAGAGACATGGCGAATATGTGCCAATGCATGTAAAGGATAACAAGCAGCAGAAATGCCACAAAGTAAGTTCTTGCCTGTCACTTGAAGACTGCTTCCCAAAGTGAGAAATTACCCAGGGAAGGTCCCTGTCACTTTACCAGGCCTGACAAGTCCTGGGGCTGCAGCTGCCAAGGAGAGGTCATATTGGAGAAAGTACCAAGATGTATCCCTGTCCAATTGCTTTAAAGCTGACATGTTCCCTTAATCCTTGCACAGCCCAATAGTGTTTTTTAACCTCTCTGGTTCATTTCATGGGCTCATACTTGATTAGGTCACTAAGGCAGACAAGGCCAGTGGATGATTTGGATAAGATACTTCTGTGATAAATCACAACAGGACAGCCTGTCAAAATGAATAATTTGGTTTTTCATCTTGTTGGTTGGCATGTTTTTATTTTTTCCCCTGCATTTTGCCAACTTTCAATTCACACAGTTTGACCAACTAGTTAGCAGCCATGATGAAGGCTCATAAATAATACAGGCCAAGAAATCACATTGCTATGCTCCTAGTGGAATATCTGCCCAGTGGTTCAGAGGAATGCATTACATTTTGAAGATGAAACCCCACAATATCCCATTCTGACCTAGAGGTACAGCATGCTAAGGATAAAGTAGAGGTCACAACAATGGCTTGCTGGGGGTTGGGGACCATTTCTGACAAAGAGTTACTTACTCCAATTTAAGAATATTACCAGTAATGCAGACCAATCCAAGATCAGAATGATCTCTATATGATTTACACACCATTTTGGGGAATCCATTTTGTAGAGAAGTCTTTGGGTTACTCTACAAAAGTAGGAAATCCTTGTAGGAAATCCTTTGGTTTTTCAATACTTCAGGCAGTGGATTATATGCATTTAAGAGTTTCATTCTGAAAACTGCTTGCTGAATTTTCAACAGAAAGAATAAAGAGATACAAAAATATATATTCATTCATTTATTTATATTTCTCAAGCACTCAAGCTCCCTCAGAAAAGGGTTCCAATAATTGATTCAAATCAATGAACTTAATCAGACCTTAATTAATTAATTCATGCAACTATATCAGTTTGATATAGCAACCCTCTATAACTCAATTTAAGACCATCACCCAGAGTTCCATGCAAGTCAGGCAGCATATACACATTTAATAAATAATTATTTTCACAGCTTAAAAGCAATCTGAATGGCTCATAACATTTAAATAATCATTGGAATCTATATCTGAATGGGACTAAGAATTGTACATGAAGAATTGGTATTTAAACCAATTTCAAACAATCATAACTGAAACCATATGGTTTAGATATATTCATACACAATTAATTTGATTAAAAAATAAACACAGCACCATCTTATAGAAGCATATTCTGAAAGCCTATGGAGTTCAAAACAGATAATGCTATAAAGCTGCATAAACTATCCCACAGTGATTTCAAAATTATATATTACTTTCTGATTTGTATATTATAAGATATGAATGGACCTCAAGATGTTCAGAATCAAAAATCCATACATTATAAAAACTAAAACTTCCTGATTCTTTGATATATCAGGTGATTTGTATTTTGTGTCTTCACTATTCTGCCCAAATAACATAGTCTCTTACCAACTACAAAGATTCTCTATGAAATATGGAGGGTTTATTAAAAGTAATGCTTCCATTTCCATAATTTCTGTGGAAAAGGAATTAATTGGTTCTGTGATCCCTTTATTTCTGTTGTTGCTGCCCATCAGGAGTTTTCTTCAACACCAAAGTTCAAAAGTGTTAATACTCTTTCTAGCCCACATCTTCAAAGTCCAACTTTTGCTTCTATAGCATTAGAAGAAAAAAAAATTGCCTGTACAATCCTGATCTCTGTAGGTCATAGCATCTGAATATTTTTTTTTCAAGACCTGCATTGCTATTATATCAAATGATAATCTGCAGCATGTTTCTTGACTGCCGGTTCCTTTATTGTTGATTTTTGTCTGTGTGCTTTCAAGTTAATCTTGACTCCTGGCAATTGCCTAGAAAAACCCATACAACTTTCTCGCAAAACATTTTCAGAAATGGTTTGTCATTGCCTTAGTCCTACAACCAAGAGAAAATGACTGGTCCAAAATCTGCCAGCTGGCTTCATGCTTAAAGAAGAACTAAAACTCACAGACTCCCAGTTTCTAGTCTGGTGTCTTTAACCGCTAACCAATTGCACCAAGGTGTCTCTTATTGATGGTAGTTAACAGTTGACAGTTGATAGGAAGAAGATGTCCATCATTTCAATGTTTTCATGACAATTCTAAGACTAGTTGCTCTACCTGTCATTATTTTGGCCTTTTTTACCAATTATTTTAATCCCATTTTTTCACTATGCTTCTTGACTTTTATTGCTAGGGTTTGAAGATCCATTGTAATTTTTGCCTAAATTGGTGTAATGTCATCAGTGTAGCCCAAAGTTATTGATATTTCCTCCTCCGATTTTAAAACCATGCTTATCTTCTTCAAACCTAACTTTCAGCAGTTTATATATGCAGCACATACTGTACTTCAGCTTCAGTCACAACAATATATGAGCACACAATAGATACAAACTCAAGGTAAACCACACGAAACTTGATTGCAGGAAATACGACTTCAGCAACACAGTGGGCAATATTTGGAATACTCTACCTGACTCTGTGGTTTCTTCCCCAAACCCCAAAAACTTTAACCTTAGACTGTCTACTATTGACCTCACCCCTTTCCTAAGAGGTCTTTAGGGGGCGTGCATAAGCGCACCAACGTGCCTACCGTCCCTGTCCTATTGTTTCTTTTATTTTTCGTATTTGTATCCATTACATGTATTCATAACCATGTTTAAACTTATACCTGTTATCTAATAATTGCTTGACAAAATAAAATAAAATAAATAAATATTTTTTTTAAAAGCACTTATTGACTTCTTTTGGGCTTTCTCAACTATCCTGAATAAATCAGGTTCTTCATTCTTTTCTAAAGCTACCTTGAACAAATATATAAAATGTCTGTCCTTATGTACTCAGAAACAATATCTCCATCTTACTACTCATATAATTACTTATATTTTTAAATGATGGTTTCTCCACAACAGCATGTCACCCCATTAATTAGACCACACTACAGGAAGGCTAAAACTACTTTTATTGAGATTGGCTGTAATTTTCTGGCCAAGGCTTCCTGAGACTGTAATTAAGCACATGCTTAGTTAAAATAACTCTTGCTTTATTTCAACGCTGGGAATTATGTTCATTCCCAGCCTGTAATGAGTCTCAAACAGTTCCTCAAGATAAGCACCCACCTTTCTTTCCTTTGAATTGCTGCCAACAACTAAAGTGCCAAATTAACTATAAAAAGCCAACCAAGTACAAAGTCCACACAGAACTTCAAGGTTTAATCCAAACAGAGTGAACGACTTTGCTTCCTGCAAAGGTTTCTCTACCTTTGCATTTCCTTTATACCTTATGGGAGGCGTAATCACCTCCAAACCTTACTCCTGAATTGCCCCTTTTATCTTAGCTGCTCTTGCCTTCTGGCAGCTCTGTGCACACACGCACTGGGAACAGCCTCCCCTTGATCCTCTGCCTCACTGCTGCCAGACTCTGGAAGCTCCAGAGTCAGCACACAACTTCCAGATGGTCCTGGCCCCATCTCTGCATCAGATGTAGGACCCTCGTCTGAGTCCTCCCCAGACTCCTGGACTGGTCCCCGTTCTTCCACACTGTCCAATCCTGCTGTTGTCTGTACAGGCTGCCGGTGAACCACAATAATAACAGAAACCAATATAATTTCAGAAGTCTGGTTGTATTCCACCTTTTCCTTCTTTCTATAATTTAGAGAATTACAGAGGTTCTGAGCCACTTTTCAACACTGTTTGAACATTTTGGACTTAGACCATGACTCAAATTTTATTACAGTGATACCCCAGCATTAGACTTGACCAAACCCATGACAACAGAGGTTCCATGTCATCTTTCTTATTCCCTACACAGTGTGAGTTAGGGCCACCCAGACAACAGTTTTAACAGGTTCTGCTCCAATCCATAAAACAACATAAAAACATGCAGGTACACTTTTTTTTTGTTCCTACATGCAACTAGTATCTAATCTGCCTCACTAATGATGCTGGAGAATGGTATTGTCCTGACAGCTTTAATGTGAAATAATTGAAGGAAAGTGATTGGAGTTTTTCTTGTTAGTGGGAATCCACCAATCAGTCTCTTTTACCTTGAGCTGGGAGGGAAGGGAAACGTTTGCACAGATGACTAAACTGTGTAGGAGATGACCAGGATGAGCCCATGAGAAGGGGTCAAAGTCAAACACAACATCTCCGACAGATTGATGGGTATTCCCATCATCTGTAGGGCGGGGTATCTTTTTACACACTTGCCCTCTTTCTTTCAAAGGCTAGAGTTAGAGATTTACTGGAATTCTGCTTTGTTATTGTTATAACGACAGAATCTTGAAATCCTGCCAAAGTATCTCTCTACCTTCTCTTCTACCAAACAGTATCAAGCTGGAGATAACTGGAAACCAGTTGGCATGCAAATGTTTGCACATCAATTAATTTGTGTGTAGATTATTTGTACATATTTCTTTAACAGACATAAGTGCTTAGTAAACATTTTTGTTTAAATTGCCTGAGTCAATTTAGCCATACATAATAATAGTAATAATAATAATAATATTTTCTTGTACATTGTGGTATTCTTCCAACTTCAGATTTCTATCTCTATTATCTAACCATTGATAAAACAAATCCTATGTTAAAAATATTCTGTATCTTCTTTATCTTTTATCTTTAATGTTAACCTATCATTTCTGCACAATCTAATATTTTTTAAATTATATTTTCATCTGTAGGAGTTTCCTCATTTTTCCAGTGTTGTGCAAATACAATTCTAGATGCTGTCAAAACATGTAGCCTTTGCCATATTTTTCTGGAAATATACCTAACAAAAATATTTCTGGCTTTAAATCTATATCTTGCTTTATCGTTTTATCTAACCATGTATGTATTTTTATCCAAATTATTTTTGCCTTTGAGCATGTCCAACACATATGATAGTACATATCTGACTGCATTTCCAACATTTGGCAGATATGTCTTTCAACCTCTTTGTTAGCCTTGCCAGTGGCAAATGCTACCTGTAAAACATTTTATACAGATTTTCCTGTAGTTGCTATTGTCAATTTATAATTTCTATCCCAAAGTTTTTGCCATTTATCTAATTATATGCAAAGTTTTACTAAGCATGTATGTATGTTAAAGAAAAATGTATAAATAAAATATTTTTAAAAATTAATTCATGTGTAGAGTAAGAAGAAAATGGTAAATATCATACAATCAAATAAATGCATATAATAAATACGGTAAGTTAGAAGGCCTTAGTTCTGGCTGAGAGATGAGATGAAAGCTGTATTCAAAGAATGTCTAGGAGTGTATCTTTGTGCCACAGATGAGTGGAGGTGTGGCAAGAGGCAGTAATTGAACTAAGATCATCTAATGGGTTTCATGGTGATAAAAACCCTTATTGGTTTTTCTTTTAAAAGAAAGTTTATAAAATAATGTGAAGCAATTCCCCTGGATAGCAAACATGCACGCCATCACTTTTTTTTTTAACACAGTGTGACATCTGACTGTAAGTTTTGACTGTGAAAGGATGATGTATCAGATAATTTAATCTGCTATTCCCACAGAATGATGAATGCATTTGTGTTTACATTAATGCATATATTTGACGTACGGGGCTATAAGCAAGGTTACTAGATGAATTCGTTATATTTTTCCTTAATATGAAGAGGCCTGAACTAAGTGGCCAGTTCTACAAAAAAACTAATATTTGGGAGAGTTTGTATTCTAGTCCTTATTTTGTAATGCGGTTTAGTTTGCAACACATATCCAAGGTACATCATAAATGCAAGTTAATTATGAAACCAATGCAAATCTGCTCAGAAATAACTGAGTCTCTGTAGCACTGGATATTGGGTAACATTGAAAAAGGTCTCAAGCACTTTTGGAGTCAATGAAAAATACTCAGACTGAAATATACATGCGTTACCAAAAATATATACATCCTGTCCATAGGGGGACTGCATTTAAAATGTTGAAATATAGCATTCTTTGAACATGTCCCATTCAAGTAAATAGAGTATTATCTATCTTTTCTCTTTTTAACTTCAGCTGTTTGCTTGCCTGTCTATTAAGATGTTCTGCTGACAACTGTGTCACATAACAAGTGAGTCCCTAATGACATATTTTATTGTCAGAAGTAAAAATAATTTATCTTTTATATAGTAGAACTAAAACATTACTGCACAGTTTGACATCAACAAAATAAACAACTGAATTTCTCTTAAGCACTACATAGGATGTTCTAATCATTTCAAAAGTACAAAATATTGCAAGGGTGGGAGATGCAATTAAGAAAAGCTGAAATTTCTTGTTCTTTGAGGTTGATCTTTTCCCCTTAGCACAGAATCAAGCATTGATATATATATTTATTTATCAGATTCATATCCCACAGAATCCTGGTTCAAACCAGCTTTATAGACATTAGTTCTATTCCCATGTTGTGTTGTGCAAATGAATTCATGGCTTCTGACAGATAACTTGTGACCAAGCTAAACTTTTTCTTCCAAGTTACATAGTCAATTTCCCCAGTCATTCTGGTTGCCTTTTTAAACATTTCTTCTATTCAATTATATCAGAGGTGGTATTCAACAGGTTCTGACCAGTTCTGGAGAACCGGTAGCGGAAATTTTGAGTAGTTCAGAGAACCGGCAAATACCATCTCTGACTGGCCCCACTCCCATCTATTCTCTGCCTCCTGAGTCCCAGCTGATTGGCTGGGTCTTCTTTTGTTGCCCTGCACAGGAGAACGGAGCTGGAAAGCAGGTTAGTGGGGTGGGGAGGGAATGGGATTTTGCAGTAACTGCCACGCCCACCAAGCCACGCCCACCAAGCCACGCCCACAGAATCAGTAGTAAAAAACTTTGAATCCCACCACTGAATTATATTCTTTTGCAAGTGCAACTAGATTTACCAATAAAGAATATTTGTAGCTCAGGGTTGAACTGGGGCATCCTTGGTGCTTTCTGAGCTTGCTTGTTTTCCTGTAGTCACTAGCACTGATGATGTTACCTAGTTTGGGTAAAGAAATGTCTGCAAAAAAACAACCCAACTCAGAGAGCACCAAGGACCCCTTCAACTAGATTTACATTAAGTACCCCAGGTGAAGATATATCATTGACCTGTAGAAGGCATTACAATATTGATGATTTTATTTTAAATTCTTTCTTAAGGATCCCTAGCATGTTTTTTTTTTTTTACTTTTTCCCCAGGAACCAATACTCAGTTGATATTTTCATTCAGCTATTCAATATTTTCCCAAGATCTTTTTCCTGGATAGTTATAGATGCCTGAATTACTTATATTTCATTTCCCTTTAGTGACCAATCATCCAATTTAAATAAATAATTCTAGAACTCCACGCAGTGAGTTTTACGATCCTGAATAGTTTAGTATCTCTTGCAAACATGGCCAGCTCAACCTTTACCTTAAGTTAATTTAATTTATGAATATATTCCAATGCAGAGTGTTGCTAGTCAACTTTTTACATCTCTCTATGGAGAAACTGCACACTTATTACTATTCTTTGTTTTCTATTTTTTAATCAGTTAGATTCCATAAAAAGGATTAGGTCTTCTTAACCAAGGGCTATTATGTGTATGCAAGAATCTTTGGTGAGGAATTCTCTAATGGCCTTTTGCAAATCCAGATATACAGCGTTGTCATGGTTACCTGAACCTATGTGCCTACCGAATCTCTTAAAAAAAACTCTGAAGGTTGGTAAGGCCGGATTTCCATTTGTGTTCTGTTACACTCCCTATAATTGAGAACACCCAAATATTTTTCCTCTTTCCAAAGAGTGCTGACTAGGTCTGAGCTGTTGGCCAAGGAAGTGACTCCATCTCCCAGCCAATCACTTGCCAATATACATCTAAGTGCAATTGCTATAAATAAGAATATCTAACATTTCAGCTTAAATATGGAATATCTTCTCATAGTGGAAAGGGTGTGACCAGATGATGAGATCCTGCTAGGATTTTAAATAGCTTTATACTAGATGCGGACAGAAGAAACTTAAAACACAGTATATCACCTATATGATTGTTGTCTAACAGAAGTTCAATGACATCCCACCCCTCCAGTGTGCAGTTTACTCATCAGGTAGATCAGGCAAGGAACTGTTTCAAACGGCAGCAAAGACAGAGTCCAAACTGGCTTTGGTTGTCTAGGACAGATTTCTCCAATCTTTCTGGCTTTGAAGACCGGTGGGGAAGGAGGGAGAGAGTTCCATGTGAGTGCCTTGCAGGCATGCACATGTGCACGCAACTCCATTTGGGTGAACAGCAAGCATGTGCACCTGCCACTCATGCACCCACTGTTCATGCAAGTGGCGTTGTGTGCATGCTCACCAACTGATTCCGCGGCCTTCTTGCAAACACCTCACGGCCCACTAGTGAGCTGCGTCCCAGAGGTTGACGGCCCCTGATCAGGGGTGGGATTCAAATTTTTTAACAACTGGTTCTGTGGGCGTGGCTTAGGTGGTGGGCATGGCTTGGTGGTCATGTGACTGGGTGGGCATGGCTTGGTGGTCATGTTATTGGCTGGGTGTGGCCAACTCAACATCACTCACATCGAGGCACGCATCTCCTCGCCTGGCCTCTCATGACTGTGGGGATGCTGCAACAGTCGTAAGTGTGAAAAACGGTCATAAGTCACTTTTTTTCAGTGCCATTGTAACTGAATGGTCACTTCACACAAGCAAAGTACCAGCAAAGGAGGGGGAAAAAATTCCAGAGACATTCCTGAGACAGGAAGTCTAGTCCTGCCAAGAATGTAATAAGGGTTAACGGAGAGGCAGTAACAACACCAGAATGTAAGGAATGTCAGTAAAGGCATACACCAGAATGTAAGGATTAGCCCAGTAAAGTGGAAAAAAACAAAAGGAGATTTCTTCTAACAACCAGTTCTCCGAACTGCTTAGAATGTTAACAACCGGTTCTAGCGAATAGGTGTGAATTGGTCGAATCGCACCCCTGCCCCTGACCTAGGAGAAGTTGGAGAAACGGTTTTAAGAAAAACATGGAAAACAATATGCCTAGTTTAGCTTGCACTGATTGTTCAGCTCTGGATGTCTAAGAGAACAGTCTGGGTTTGATCTCTATTTGTGTCAGAGTCATTTTGGAGACAATATTGGCAGGTTAGCTTGTTGATCTGTTTTTCTGGTGTGATAGGGAAATAAGAGATTTCTCCATAGATAAAAAAAAAATCTCAAATGTTTGGCCTTTCATTTTCTGTCTCTTTCTCCCGGGCTAGCAATCTAGGAAAAGAAGAGAGACATAACCAAAGAGAATATCTAGGTTATGTATTAATGGGGAAATAAAATTTTAGAGCTGGGTCTTAATTAAAAGGCAGTAAAATGAGAGAAAATTTTGAGGCTAGACTATGATATGATAAGGCTAAAATTTAGTGGCCTCAACGGCAATGCCAAACAAAATAGAATCATCTTCCAGAACCCCTCTTCCTAGAGTCTTTATTGTTCCATCTATCTACATTGTCAGGTCATTTTGAAAGGGTCATATAATTATAAAGATCTATAATTTGCTTCCTGACAAGGCTGTACTAGCCACATATACAGGCAATTTTTTTCAATGAATGATGATGCTTTAGATCTTAGACATGGATTTTCAGCGTTATGGCTAATTTGTCAAAGAGAACTTTGGTACTGATGTTGCAAATCGCCTAAGAACATTTTCATCCTGCAAAAGATATCACTTTGTATTGGAAAACCGAAGCCTGAAAAACTTTCATTTGTGATTTTTTTTTTTACCTTTTTCAATGAAATTTATCTTCAGCTTTAGTTTTGCAACACAAAATAATGATATTTCGTCTATCCTTTTGATGTGCTGCAATTGATTTCCTTGCTCCTTCAATGAAGACATTCCTTCCTGCCCTTGAATCTAAGTAGCTGGTGATGGTTAAACTCAATATTTTACAAACTTTTTGCTGGTTCCACTTTAAGAATTAAGATTACGCATCTGCATATCAAGTATTTGCGTTCCCTCTGGAATTCACATTATCTCCATTAACATACTTGCCATTTACAAGTTCCAAGCAACTCCAAAATCTTTTGCTATTGAAAGCTAAGTGGACAGTGACAATCTCATCCTTTCCCCAGAAGCAAACTAAATTGGCTGTGAAATCTTAATTAAAGATTCATAGCCTACCTAAAACTTTGGTCTAGCTTAGAGAGTATAGGGTAAGTCGTGACACCAATACAGCTTGGCTAACCAACTAAGGAACAGTTGGAGATTTTAGGAGGAGCAACTAGGAGAATGCCAACACTTATCTTTCATTCATCTCTCTTTGTATAGCGGTAGGACTGGCCCAGTGCATCGTTGATTGCAATGGTAGCACTCTTCATATGGCTGAAGGTATAAAGAAAGCATTCCATTCCAGAGTAAGTCTTAAATTTATAGGAAAGAAGAGAAATTCTGAATGAAGTTAAGAAAAGCCTTATTAATGGTAAGAGCAGTTGATTAATAATCTAGATTAATAAGGAAGATGGTAGGATTCCTTTCTCTACGTTCAAGTAAAGAATGAGCTACCATCTCAGTGATACTTTAAATTCAACTGCTGAAATGAGCAATAAGTTGAATCTGATGAGCTAAATTGCCTCTTCCAACTCTATTCAAACTATTGAATCATATACTATAGCTATAGCTACAGCTACAGCTACAGCTACAGCTACAGCTACAGCTATATCTATCTATCTATCTATCTATCTATCTATCTATCTATCTATCTATCTATCATCTATCTATCTATCTATCATCTATCTATGTGGGTGAACAGCCAGTTTGGTCTGGAGCAGAGGTGGTATTCAGCAGGTTCTGACCAGTTCTGGAGAACCCGTAGCGGAAATTTTGAGTAGTTCAGAGAACCAGCAAATACCACCTCTGATTGGAGATTTTACAGTATCCTTCCCCTGCCACGCCCACCAAGCCATGCCCACAGAACCAGTAGTAAAAAAAATTGAATCCCACCACTGGTCTGGAGGTTAAGATACCAGACTAGAAATCAAGAGGCTATGAGTTCTGATCCCACACCCTAGGCATTAAATCCACATGTGTGACTTTGGGTGAGTCACTCTGTCTCTCAACCTACAAGATCAGGCTGAGGTGACAACCTAGTTGGTCAATTCCTGTCACAACTAACGGATCAATAGTCAGCTTATCTCCCCCTCCCCCAAAAATTGGATTCTTCACTTGCAGGAAAACACTATGAAAGAAAAAAAACATATATGTACATATATATAGTACAATTCTCAGGTTGCACCTCTGAAATGCTAGAAATACCCTATATTAAATAAAACCTATGTTATTTCTGACACAGCACTTTCAACATACATTGATTCATACAGGTGCTGATTTGTTACACCTCTTCATTATGTTGTTGCTGTTGTTAGTTGTGAAATCGTGTCCGACTCATTGTGAACCCACAGACAACGTTCCTCCAGGCCTTCCTGACCTCTACCATCTTCTGGAGTCCGTTTAAGCTCATGCCTACTACTTCAGTGACTCCATCCAGCCACCTCATTCTCTGTCATCCTCTTCTTTTGCCCTCAACCATTTCCAGCGTTAGGCTCTTCTTCAGTGAGCCCCTCCTTCTCATTATGTGGCCAAAGTATTTGAGTTTCACCTTCAGGATCTGGCCTTCTATAGAGCAGTCAGGGTTGATCTCCTCTAGGACTGACTCGTTTGATCGCCTTGCAGTCCAAGGGACTCGCAGGAGTCTCCTCCAGCACCAGAGTTCAAAGTCTTCAATTCTTTGACACTCAGCCTTTCTTATGGTCCAATTTTCACAGCCATACATTGCAACTGGGAAAACCATAGCCTTGACTATGCACACTTTAGTTGGCAGGGTGATGTCTCGGCTTTTCAGCATGCTGTCTAGATTTGCCATACCTTTCTTCCCCAGGACCAAGCATCTTTTAATTTCTTGGCTGCAGTCCCCATCTGCGGTGATCTTGGAGTCCAGGAAAATAAAATCTGTCACTACCTCCATTTCTTCCCCATTAATTTGCCAGGAATTGAGAGGGCCAGATGCCATGATCTTAGTTTTCTTAATGTTGAGTTTCAAGCCAACTTTTGCACTCTCCTTTTTCACCCGCATCAAGAGGCTCTTTAGTTCCTCTTCACTTTCTGCCATTAGAGTGGTATCACCTGCATATCTGAGGTCGTTGATATTTCTCCTGGCAACCTTAATTCCAACTTTTGATTCATCTAGCCCTGCCTTTCTCATGATGTGCTCTGCATATATCTTCATTATAAATATGTGTAAACCACCCCAAACAATTGATTCTTATGTGATGAATTAAAACCCATTAAGCAAATAAAACTCTTTCATAACAGCAGTACCCTACTTGATCTTCAGATCTTTCTAACTTCACCTTGTTTTTATCCTTCATGATTAGAATAATTGATTCCCTGGTGAATCCCTACAATGAATTTGGATATCTAACTGGTATTTTTTTAATTGCTGATGTTCTTTTCATGCTCATAATTTGCATTATAACCACCTCAATATATAGACAAACCACCTCAAATATATAGACAATGTTTACATTCTATAGGAAAGACTATTACTGTTGCTTCTACAATATAAAAGAGGTAATATTACTTAGGAAAACATGCACATTTTCCCTGTGTTCAGGCAGATGAAGCTTGTAAGATAGATGAACTAATGAAATTATACAAATCCCGAATGAAAACAGGCAGTTTTCTCTACTCCCTTAATGTTATTTTCTAAAGTATTTGTCCAGTTTATGCTTAAATCATTCAGAAGATGGAACTTCACAACTGCTTTGAGAAGTTATTTCACAGTCTATTAGATCTCCCTCTTAGAAATCTTGCCTGGAAAGTCAACCTTAATCTTCCTTTGCTCAATTTCACCACATTATTTCCAATTATATCTTTTTGAACCATTCTAAAGCTGGCTTTTCTTGATGTTTACATCTTTCATATTCACATGAATGGATAGGACTTCTGGGTGACCATTGAGGAATCACTTTTCCATCCACCAAAGATTCTTACATAAACATAATAGCCCTTGGTTAAGAAGATCTAATCCTTTTTATGGAGTCTGATTAAAAAACAATTTTCAATTGATTGATTAAGTTCAATTTTCAATGGAAATAAGTGAGCAGTTTCTCTATAGAGAGGTGTAAAAAACTGACTATCTCAAGTCCTCAACACTCAACATTTATATTCGTAAATTAAATTAACTTAAGGTAAGTGTTGAGCTGGACATTTTACAAGTGATACTATACTACTCAGGATGGTAAAACTCACTGTGCGGTGTTCTAGAATTATTTATTTCAATTGGATGAATGGTCATTAAAGGGAAATGAAATATAAGTAATTTGTGTATACAAATTACCTGTTCAAGCATCTATAACTAACCAGGAAAAAGATCTTGGCAAAATATTGAATAGCTGAATGAAAATGTCAACTGACTGTCTCAACTTTTCCCTTTTCCTCTGTCTCTCTCTTCTCCACATTACTTTGATATTTCTTTTTGAATCTTTCCATATTTTTAAGTTCAGTTTTGGAAATGTCTGCCCATTTGTTACTATCTTACCTCTGATTGTTAAACTCTAGGATGGATATGAGATTTTTAATTGGTGCAATAATTTGCCTCGCTAATTAACCTGTTTAAAACCAATTAACCTGCCTTTTACATCTCTCATAGGTATTGTTATAGGAGTGTAGCACCTTGAGAAACAGGACTCAGTACGTGAGTATACAAACATGCAAAGTGAGGACAGGAAGAGAAGGAGTTGAAGTTCAAAATGACAAATGGTGCAGAGAACAGCTTTCCTGTTTGGAATGCCTGCATGTTGTTACCCTCTGTGACCCTTTCTTGCTCTCTGCTAGAAAATAATCACTCCGTGCGCACTGAGCATCCTCAATTGTCATTAATCAGTTTGGGTTTTTTTCCTCACCTTAAATGTTTGAACAAAAATAAAAACC
Organism: Pseudonaja textilis; assembly: GCF_900518735.1. Next base: position 53,671,624 of record NW_020769308.1, on the reverse strand, counting down.
TAGAAACACTGCAACATTAGTGGGCGTGCATCTCCAGTTGGCTATACAAACAATAGCATGAAGAGAACTGAAAATGGATAATGTATCAGCATATCTATCGGCAGATGACACTAAGCTGGCAAGAATAGCCAATACTCCAGAAGATAATGTCAGGATCCAAAAAGATCTTGATAGACTTGAACAATGGGCCCTATCCAGCAACATGAATTTAATGTGGAAAAAGGCACATAAAACCCAGGCAGGAAAAACCAAAGGTACAACTACAGATTAAGTGAAACCTGGCTCAAAAGCAGTAACAGCATGGACATGGAATCAAAATCATGTGAATCGTGTACCGCTTTATAAATCCTTAGTAAGACCACACCCGGAATGCTGCATCTAGTTTTGATCACCACGTTACAAAAAAAGATATTGTGAGTTTGGCAAAAGTGCAAAGAAGAGCAACTAAGATGATTAAGGGCCTGGAGATAAAAACATACAGTGTGACGTATGGTTGCAGGAATGAGGTATGGCCAGTCTAGAGAAAAGAAGGACTGGGGTGAGAATAGCGGTATTCCAGTATTGGAGGGGCTTTGAAGAGGGATCAACTTATTTTCCAAAACACCAGAAGGCAGCACAAGGAACAAAGGATGGAAACTAATCAATGAGAAAAGCAACCTGGAATTAAGGAGAAACTTCTTAAAAGGGAGGACAATTAACCAGTGGAACAGCTTGCCTTCCAAAGTTGTGGGTGCTTCATTACTGGAAGTTTTAAAGAAAAAAATGGACAGCCACCTATCTGAAATGGTATGTGCTTGAGCAGGGGGTTGGACTAGAAGACCTCCAAGATCCCTTCCAACTCTAAGACAAGGATCTTCAAACTTGGCAAGCTTAAGACTTGTGGACTTCAACTCCCAGAATTCCTGAGCTAACATGACTGGAGGAGGAATTCTGGGATTTGAAGTCCACAAGTCTTAAACTTGCCAAGTTTGAAGACCCCTGCTCTAACAGCTGCTGTGGCGCAGTGGTTAGAGTGCAGTACTGCAGGCTACTTCTGCTGATCACCAGCTGCCAGTAGTTTGGCAGTTTGGGTCTCACTGACTTAACATTGACTCAGCCTTCCATCCTTCCGAGGTCAGTAAAATGAGGACCCAGATTGTTGGGGGCAATATGGTGACTCTGTAAACCACTTAGAGAGGACTGTAAAGCACGGTGAAGCAGTATATAAGTCTAAGTACTATTGCTATTCTGATTGATTGATATATGTATGTTCTAAAAAGAATAGTCTGCAGCACAAATTATCTGAATGTGATGAAAATGAGGGTTCAGACTTGTTTTTCCTTGATATGAGTACAAGATATAGGCCCACCAGTTGAAGCTTTCTCTGTCATCTAGGTGCAGCCTTTTCTCTCATCTAGAACCTTCTCTCTCAACGAGATGCAGCTAAAATGTTTTCTTATTTCCTCATGTAATAACAAGACACAGCTGTTCAAGGCAACAGAACTCAGAGAAACAGATAAATAGGCAAACAACAAAACCCAAGCAAAATTGTTAATCCTCTCCTTAAAATAAACTCTGTGCACACATCCCTGGTGCCATTCACAGATTGTGTGCGACAACATGTCAGTGAGATGTCATGCAAAGCCTGCCCTAATGCTCCCGGAGATCGTTTTTAAACAAGGTTTCCTGTGTGGGAAGAGGTGAGAGGATATTAAAGGTGTCATGGAATGTATTTTTCATAGGAGTGTCTCTCTTGGAAGCAAAGAAAATTCTGCAAGCATATGTGTGCTTGTTAACAAATGCCAAGCTAATTCTGGCTCTTATCCTTCTGCCAAAAGGAAGCCCGTAATATTAATCCTAGGTTGTCAGCTGAATTATGGCCTGTTTATGATGACTAAAGACTGAAACCTTAAAAATTCTTTCTGAATACTGTTGCCATTCCAAAAAGATAGGATCTGTCTTAACTTAATCTGTCCCTTTACTCCACAGAACATTTACATCCAAGAAAAGCGGGTCCAAAGGAAGGCCATTAGTTCCAAATAGTGAGACTTTATTCACTTGGCTTGTGAATTAATCGCATGTTGCACAATAGGAACCAATTACAAACTGCGTGGCAATTTATCACCGGATTAGCCAAAGAGCTTAGGTAAAAGCTCTTCCAGTAAAAAGAAATGAATAAGGTGGGAATTTCAAGAGACAATCTGAATGAAAACCCAAATGAGCATTTCATCTTCATTCTTAAGGCAGTGATGGCCAACCTTTTTGTTATGGTGTGCCAAAAGCATGCATGCACCAGCACTCACAATGCAATGCGTCCGGGGGCCCCCCGTGCATGTGCATGCAACACCCACCCCGCCCCACCCCCTTACCTGCACTACGCATGCGCGTACCTCCCAGATGATTTTCGGCCCGTTTGAGGCTATTTTTGCCCTCCTGGAGGCTCAGGGGAAACCTCTGGGAGGCCGAAAAACGAGCCTTCCGAAAATACTGGAAGTGCCCGTTTTCAGGCTCCAGAGGGCCTCTGGAGCTCGGGGGAGGCAGTTTTCGCCCTCCCGGAAACTTGAGGAAAGCCCCTGGGGCCTCTGGAGGCTGAACTGCTGGGAAACAAATACAAGGGTTGCCCCAGATTATAACAAATGAGATAAAAATTCTACTGCATTCCTCCCTCTCTTAAGCAACATATTAATCATATAGTATTAAAAAAAAAACATTCAAATTTTGCAGAGAACTTGAAGATATATATGCAAAACAACATGAGCCATTCTGTCATGAAGCCAACGTACCTTATTATATGATGGATGTGATGCAATTCTCGTGTGTTATTTTAAAATCAACTGGACCAGAAAAATAATATCTCAAGCCAACAAGGAGGCTTGAACTCCTTTCTTCAACCTTTTCTTTTTCTGAGTACAGGAGACATCAGTGAGAATTCCTCTTTCTGCAGCAGATATATCATTTAAAGCATTACCACTCCAGCTTGCTAAAAGCTTGGTGAATAAATACTCCAAAAACTCCAAATACAAAGACCATCACCCTCATGCCAACAACAAACAAACAAAAGCACTTGATGGGCTTCATATCACTCTGGGGTCCTAAAAACCATGACTTTGGGGCCTTTTGAAAGAGGATCAAAATGGGGGCCAATCTTGTGTTGATAACCAGCTCAAATGAGCTCAAGATCTTCCAATTTCTAGCCTGGTGCCTTAACCACTACAATAGCAATAGCATTTACACATATGCTGATTCATAATAGCGATAGCACTTAGACTTATATGCCGCTTCGCAGTGCTTTACAACCCTCTCTAAGTGGTTTACAGAGTCTAAGTGGTTTACAGGGCATAATGGCCCCCACAACAGTCTGGGTCCTCATTTTACCAACCTCAGAAGGAAGGAAGGTTGAGTCAACCTTTGGCAGATTAGGATCAAACTCCAGGCTGTGTGCAGAGTAGCCTACAACACTGCCTTCTAACTATTGCACTATCACCGCTCTTTGAAATGGGATTCGTAGAATTATCTTTTACATTGGTGCAGTGTCTTCTGCACGGCTGAGAGCATAATCAGTGGTCATATCAGTTATAAGGCCATCCCAAGAAGGAATATCTGAGCTTGTTAAGAGTAAAACTTGCTATGGTTGACTTCAGTTACTTCAGAGTTTACATGAATGCAAAACACACCACCGGTTGGAAACTCATTACAACAACTGGGTCATATCCAGGTTCACATCTAGAATGAAATTTGGCTGCTTTATTGAGTTTTAAATAGATTCTGCATTCATGCTGCCTGGTATTTTCAGAATTGAATCTGAAGCTTTATACAACCCTGATATTTTTCCCTAGAACTTCGCCTTTCAGTTGGTATAATAATATTTATGAGAAACATGCTGAGATTTTCCCTTTCTCTTTGTAACATGCTGCCATATTCTTCCACAATTGACATAATTGGGCTCTGTGGTCTCTCATTCTTCATAGCAGCAGCCAACAGTTGGCAGAAAACATGAAGAAAAGTCATGCATTCAAAATGGTTCAATTGTATCTTTTTTTCACCTTGACTACAGATCACTGCATAATACAGGTAGAAGTAGAGGTAGTAAAATGGACCTAGTGGCGATATCATTCCAAATAAACTAAGTGTATTACCAGCTGCAGAAGAGAAGAATATATAGTGAAAACCCTTTAGTTGTATCATTATCTGCTAGTTTTCCACCTCTGAAATTCATTCAATTGTGAAAGCTTTTTCTTTGTAGCCTGGCAATGGCTTTTTGGATAAAGGTCATTTCTCTATTAAATGTTTATAGCAACTTCTAAAACATCCAACTATTGAGCCAAAGTAGAGGGATAATACCTGTATATCATTCATTAATGACTGGGTGAGGATATAAAGGTGCTATAAGTCACTAGCAGGGAAATAGCAAAAAGCGTCAGATTGACAGTGTAGAATTTATCTAAATTTAACTCCTGTTCCTAGATTTTTAGGGACGTGGTGGCTCAGTGGCTAAGAAACTGAGCTTGTTGATCAGAAAGGTCGGCAGTTCGGCGGTTCGAATCCCTAGTGCCACATAATGGAGTGAACTCCCGTTACTTGTCCCAGCTTCTGCCAACCAAGCAGTTCGAAAGCATGTAAAAATGTAAGTAGAAAAATAGGGGCCCCTTTGGTGGGAAGGTAACAGCATTCTGCGCACCTTCGGCGTTTAGTCATGCTGGCCACATGGCCACGGAGACGTCTTCGGACAGCGCTGGCCCTTCGGCTTTGAAACTGAGATGAGCACTGCCCCCTAGAGCTGGAAATGACTAGTACGTGCAGTGGGAACCTTTACCTTTACTTGATATTTTTAAAAATTAATTTTCCTGACCCCTCGGAAGCAAGCCTCATTTTTTAATTAAATACATATGCAGTTCCAGATACACAGACAAGAACCCTAACATAATCATCTTAAGTAATGCTCACTTTGTAAATAGGATAGATGTGATGTCAATCTTCTGGTACTTGAGGGGCTGCGACAGAGACTTATTCTCCAAAGCAGGGGTCACCAACCTTTTGGAACTCAGGGACCACCAAACTCATAATTTTAAATCCCAGGAACCACTAACCGGTTCTGTGGGCATGGCCTAATTTGTGGGTGTGGCTTGGTGGTCATGTGACTGGCTGGGCATGAGCTTGTATGTAAATATTATAAACATTTATATAAATATTGATTTTTTTATTAAAAAATAGCAACTTTTACCCCAAATCAGGCAAAGCAGGCAGGCAGATTGAGTTGCTCACAGAATCATTCAGTGATCTATCTATCTGCCATCGGCTAGCTCAGTCTGTCACATAAAATTTGCTTGCAGTGAGTCAGCACTGAATAATAGAACCTTCAGTCCTAAGGGAGGTTCGGCTGTGCTTAAAAGCAGAGCCGAAATTCTAAAGACTAGCTAGAAAGCAAGAAATCCAACCATTTCCTGCTTCCTAGCTAATCTAAATCTCCAGGCACAGCAGAACAGCTGATGGTCAGAAAAATTGTAATTTAGCAGGCAAGTTTGCCAGGTAAGGAGTGAGTGGGCGGGGAGGGTTCCTGCGGGCCATGTGGGTGGTACAACCTTGTGTTTCTGCACATCCTGGTTTAATTGCTTTGGGGGGAGTGCTCTGGGGGTGAGATTTCTCTGCAGCCCACCAAAATTTTCTCATTGCCCACTAGTGGGCCGCGGCCCACTGGTTGGCAACCACTACTCCAAAGCATCAAAGGACAGAACAAAAAGTAACAGGTGGAAGATCATTAGAGAGCCAACCGAAAACTAAGAGAAATTTCCTGACAACAAGAGCAATTAATCAGTGGAACCAGTTGCCTTCAGAAGTTGTAGGTATAAAAAAAAATGCTATTTTGTATTTTAACTTTTTTTTGAATCAAATAAAATAGATTTTTTTTAATTAAAAAAAGTTGTGGGTGCATCATCACTGGAGGTTTTTAAGAAGAGTCTGGACAGCCATTTCTCCAGGATGTTAATGTCAATGTCAAAAAGATACTCCTTTGGTCTTTTTAGCTGCCAGAAAAAGGAAGTCGGGTAAAACAAGTCATTCTTGAAATGCCTAGATAATCAACTCGGCAGCCCAAAGTTGTCAGAGCAAAAGAAGGTTATTGGAGAGCATGACAGATGACTCTTGAAGATGGATGCGTCCCATTGGAGAAGTCACATCCAGAGGGTGGGGGGAAGACCAGGGTCAAGGGGGAAATATATGATGTGATTTAGTATTGGCTGCACCCAGCCATGTGCCAACATGGCAATTTCTAGAGACTTTTGCTTTGAGTGAGGGTGGATTTGTTGGAGTCCTGACAGCTACAGACTAGAACAGAGGTGTCAAGCTTGTGGCCCATGGGCCAGATGAATCATGCACTGGCCACGTCCATGTCCGGTTTAGCAAAGGGGGAAAAAGTCCCGATACATCACATAATGCCGCCATGATGCCACGAGTTTGACACCCCTGGATTAGAGTCTTCTGCCTATGCAGTGGGTTAAATTAGAAGATTCCCAATGTCCCTTCCAACTCTTGTTATTCTATGTCCTGTGTTCAACACACATTGAACTGGCTTAATAGTGATCGCACTCATGTATTGTGTCCGTATGCTGATCCCACTGTTTCTTTGTTTAAAATCTCATAGGGTTATAATCTGAGACTTTACAGTTATATAACTATTGCTCCTTATGCAGCACCACTCCTACACTGTCTGGGCACACAGAAAAATGAGTTCTTGTCATAAATAGTTGCTGGAAAGATTCTTATAAACTAAAAGCATAGTTTTTAGTTTTAAAGTGTGAGAGGATGGTTCATTCAGGTGGTAATCCAAAATGTGCAATGAGTTTCTAACACTAAAATGATTAACAATTCTACTCATTTTGCAGTTTAAGGCTCTGTCCATAATTGCCCCATCTCCTATTGTCCTGCATACAACAACCCATGAAGTGGATTGAACTGAGAGAGAGCAATATGTCCAGAATCTAAGAATTAGAATCATGTTCTCCCAGTTTCTAATCCAGCATCTAAACCACTACACCAGACTAGTTATGAGCATAGGAACACTTGGTAAATAACACTCCGCTGCAATTTATCTACAATAGATTTCTTATTTTACTTTTAAATTGGGAACTGGAAATCAGAAAACATACAATGTCTAAAATAATAAAGGTGTGGTTTGTGTTTGTGATTCAGTAGGAAGACTGGATCCAGTCTGAACAAAATCAATTTGCTATAATAAAACAGGGCCCACATACAAAAACGTCCACTAAGACTTCAAACTGATTTGAAAGCAGCAGCTGATTGAATCCAAAGCATCATAGATTGGATGAAGAGGTTATTTGATTGAATCTTTTTGAACTTCTGAAGTTTCACCCAATCATATTACATATATACATATTTTAAATGGCTAGGCAAGTAAAACAGACTACAGATTACTAATAAATTAATTTTAAGGATGGGTGCCTGTATTTATATCTAGTCAATTTATTTATTACTAAGTCACTTGAGTTGCTAATGGTTCCCCAAAGTCCATGCTATATATTCATTCATAATGCAGTGTTGTCCAATTTTTTTATTTAATTTAATCAATAAATGGATAGATGATAGATAGATAGATAGATAGATAGATAGATAGATAGATAGATAGATAGACAGAGACATATAGAGATATAGGTAAAGGTAAAGATTCCCCTCGCACATACATGCTAGTCGTTTCTAGCTCTAGGGGGTTCATCTCTGTTTCAAAGCCAAAGAGCCAGCGCTGTCCAAAGACATCTCCATGGTCATATGGCCAGCATGACTAAATGCCGAAGTCGCAAGGAAAACTGTTAACTTCCCACCAAAGGGGTCCCTATTTTTCTACTTGCATTTTTACATGCTTTTGAACCGCTAGGTTGGCAGAAGCTGGGACAAGTAATGGGAGCTCACTCGGTGCTAGGGATTTGAACCGCCGAACTGCCGACCTTTCTGATCAACAAGCTCAGCATCTTAGCCACTGAACCACCACGTCCCTATCATATAGAGATAGAGATATGCATTATGAATGAATATATAGCATGGTCTTTGGGAAACCATTAGCAACTCAAGAGATAGATGATAGATAGATAGATAGATAGATAGATAGATAGATAGATAGATAGATAGATA
>NW_020769308.1:53605100-53663496 GCF_900518735.1 Pseudonaja textilis | reverse complement strand
ATAGATAGATAGATAGATAGATAGATAGATAGATAGATAGATAGATATAGACACACATACATATACTCTCTTTCTCTTTGTACATGTGTGCATTCTTATATAACTTTTCTGAATTCATACATGTTTAACAATTCTCCTTAATTGTTGAATAAGATATAAGCGTGTTTTCAAGGCATCTGTTATTCATAAGATAAACTTAAATGCACTGCTCTCTATACCCAAGACAGAGCATTAAAATCAAAGGTATATATCTGTTTTAGTAACTTCCTGCTTTGATGTAGAACAAATCAAAACAAAACAGAGAATCTGCTGGCCCGGAGGAGGAGGAGGAGGAGGAGGAGGAGGAGTTGTTGAAGTGAAGAGTTTGCCTGATAGTATTGGCAGGAATTTAGGATAAAAGTATTTATTCAGATCTAGAAGATTAAATTATAGAGTAGAAAAGAATTGCTATGATCCAATTCTTGCCAATAGTGTTTGTGTATATGCGCTGTGATTGTAGAATTTTGACTGGAAAGTACATCTACAGTACACAGAGGATTATAGATGGCTAAGCAGACAGCTCCTCAAACTGGAGGTCAAATGGGCTAGTTGACAAGATAGCTCACTTAATCCTTCTTTCATCAACTAAGGAGTTCTTGCAGTTATTCCCATGCTAGCCATGGTTGCCGTTCAAAAGAAGAATTGAAGCTCTTCTGTAAAGTAAGTCAGGGCTAAATAAATGGAAGATTACCAATAAACACAGGGTCTTACAAAGTAGATTTTTCTGAAGGACAAGGAATGGTATACAAAAGTTACACAATTGCAAAGAAAATCAGAAGCTCAAGTCGTTTCTCCAGATATTTGCTTTTGGGGGTAAAAGATAAGATACTCTCTCTCACACACACACACACTTCCACTGTATCATTATTGGAGATCTGAAATCAGAAACAGCCTCACTTGTTAGAGCAGGGGTGTCAAAACTCAATTTCATTGAGGGCCGCATCAGGGTTGTGTTTGACCTTGGGGGGGGTTCAGGATGGGAGTGACCAGCTCAACGTCACTCATGTTGGGGGCACCTGTGGTGGCTCAAGCGCTCTGCCAGTGAAAATGGGGTCCTGAGCTCCATTTTCAGCTGCAACGGCCTCCTGCAACCCCCCACCAGCAAAAACAGACCCCAGGAGGGCCGCCCATGGCTTTCCTGAGGTCCCTTCTCGCTGGCAGAGGCACTGTGGGCCAATCCTTCATTGTTTTCATGGCAGCCCCGCAGGCCAGAACTAAGCACCCCGGCCAGATCCAGAGATTTGGAATTTTACTTGATTTGGGATAAATGGTACGATTGGCTAGAGTGTAAAAAAGAAAGAAAGTGGGAATTAAGGAGGAAAAATGAATCTATGAAATATATTATGACATATATATCAAAAGACAGGAATTTACCAATGTTAGTTCTAGATCTCCTCGCTCTTTGATTAAGCTATAAGAATATATCTCTAAAAAGACATAATTAAATTCCATCAACAAATATTAATAATAGATTATTATGTTTTATAAAGTATAAACAATAGATAACCTATAAGGTATAGGAAATATCTGCTGCATATTATTAATTATGAAATATTTAATTCACTATCAAATGGATTGAAGGAAAATTTAATTAGTTTTATCATAGAAACTGTTGTGATGTTTGCTTGTATGACTTTTTGTCTTTCAATTTTGTATATCTGTATGTTTTAACTTTTTGTATTTAATAAAGTTTTTTAAAGTTTAAAAAAATCCTCAAAATGCAGTTGCAAGGGCTGAACTCAATTATCAAGGATTGCTAACAGAACATTCACGATATATAGAATAAAAACAGCTTTATTAAGAAATAGATCGGGGAGAAGGCCTTCTTAAAACACATCTTGAAGAGAGAGAAATCTGAAAGAGAGGAAGGGCTGGGGGACTCATTTCACTAACAATAGGTGAGGAGAAAACCTGGCATAAGAAAAACTTATGAAGACCCTTCTCTTTGCCCCTCAGTCGTCATTTGCCCTAATGGCTCATAAGTGCAAATAGATGGTGCCATCTCTCACAATTACACATATCCAAGGCCAACAAACTGCTTGAGAGAAGAGGGTATAGACAGTATTGTCCTCCGATATACCTCACAGCTGATTGCTTCTTTCTCTACCTCAGGGGTGTCAAACTCGCATCCTCACAGCGTCATCACGTGACGTAGCACGACTTTTTTCCCCTTTGCTAAACCAGGCATGGGCGTAGCCAGCGTGTGACGCGTATGGCCCGTGGGGTGCACGTTTGACACCCCTGCTCTACCTGAAGCTTATACTGCTCGCTCAAAAGCAGGAATTCAGCAGCAACAGTTATATGCTGTTATATGCAGCGACAGTTGTGAGTTGAAGCTGGCAAGGTTTGAAATAAGAAGCCGGACCCAGGAACAATTGTAGTGTAAACTCAATACATGGGCCATTCTCAGTCCAGGCTGAGAAATGGTGGCAAGAAATCCATTATAACAAAAGGAAAAAAGAAAGATACAGTGGTGGGATTCAAAAAAATTTACTACCAGTTCTGTGGATGGTGGCAAGAAATCCATTATAACAAAAGGAAAAAAGAAAGACACAGTGGTGAGATTCAAAAAAATTTACTACCAGTTCTGTGGGCGTGGCTTGGTAGGCGTAATATGGCTAAGGGGGCATGGCTTAGGGGCATGGCAGGGCAAGCATATGGTAAAATCTCCATTCCCACCCCACTCCAGGGTAAGGATACTGCAAAATCCCATTCCATCTCCACCCCACTAACCTGCTTTCCAGCTCCATTCCCCCATGCAGGGCAACAAAAGAAGACCCAGCTGATCAGCTGTGACTCAATGGGAGGCAGAGAATAGATGGAGGTGGGGCTAGTCAGAGGTGGTATTTGCCGGTTCTCCAAACTACTCAAAATTTCCGCTACCGGTTCTCTGAACTGCTCAAAATTTGCCCTACCGGTTCTCCAGAACTGGTCAGAACCTGCTGAATACCACCTCTGGAAAGATAGCCTGTATTGAACAAGTGGGACATTAAATATAGAGAGGTAGATCTTTGTTGTTACCAGAAAAGCCAATATTTGCAATCTTATCTATGCAAGCCAGAGACTCTCTTGTGAAAAGTTCTTGAGTGACCTTGAGCTTTATTGGAGGCAGAATTATAGCGCCATTGTGCCTATAACTCCTGTAATGTAGGACACATACAAAGCTTATTGAAGCGACAGTCTATATTGGTGGTTCCTCTGTCTTCTCACACAGAGACCTTTCCAATGGAATTATTGCCCAGACCCCACCCCCCCGCCCCAAATTAAAAAGAATAATTGCTCTCAGGGCTCCAAAACAGTTAAGGAATAATAGGTGAGTGTCCAGCTGTGTTTCCACCAACATTTGCTGCCTAATCCTTTCACTACCCGGAGTGAGATCAACTCTAATCATTCTCAACTAAGGAAGAAGCAAAAAGGCTTGATAAAAGATATGGTAATAGGTACAGTAATAGTATAATAATAATTTCTTTCTCCAAGATTTCAACTCAGTATTGAAAACACACATTGTTATAAAAAAAAAGGCCACAGGAGCTGTTTATATTTGGACTTTTCAACATTGTTGTTAGGCTACTTTTGAAGGCTACTTGTTATTAATACCTACTACGTTAAATATATCATATTTTCCATCTGCTTTTTGAGGTTGCTATTCTTGGAAGGTTCTGATGGCAGCAAGAATTAAAATGGAGAAACCTTTGTGGTGCTTTTAGAAATAGTGGCAATTATCGGGCTCATGACTTTCTGTCAGAAAAGAGGAACTGGGATAACAAAAAGATGACATTATTTCAATTTCACGGCTTCCTTAGGAAATGTGAATATTAATAACACAGAGACAATTGCATGTTGAAGTAAATAAAGGCAAATGCTCTAGACTTAGGCAGGGAAGAAATCAGATTCTTCTCTCTTTAATTAGTCTTCTATTCCTCAGGTATTCATGCAAACGCAGCCAGACCAGAGGCCACCATTGACGCAAAGGAATTCAATTTCCTCTTTCTCTCTCTCTCTCCTTTTTTCTCCCACTTACACATATAGGCTCTCGTTCTCTTTTTAAGAATGAGGATTTGGGGAAACTTACATTACTTAAGATTAGCAGAGTTTTAAAACTGGAGGAGGAAACATCAATAACCTGTGCTATGCAGATGACACTACCCTGATAGCTAAAAATGCAAAGGTTCTGCAAGTTCTAGTAATAAAAGTCAAGGAGCACAGTGGGGAAATAATGGGATTAAAATTAAATATAAAGACCAAATGAATGATGATGGGTGCAACAGCCACCCTTAGAACTGACAATGGAGGTATTGAAGTAGTGGGAATCATCAGCAGTAAAATACCCATGGTCAACAAAATATGTCTTAAACTAGCAATTGGTAGTGCAGCCATGAAGATCTTGGAAAAGATCTAGAAAGATCAGAATAGCGCAAGTATTCCCTATGATCTCTAAAGAAGTAAAAGCTGGAAAGGAGGAGGTAGTACCATTGAACTTTGGCATTGGAAAAGTGTCCTAAGAATAGCACTAGCACTTAAACTTATACACCACTTCATATACTACTTCATAGCAGTATATATTTATAGCCCTCTTGAAGCAGTTTACAGAGTCAGCATGTTACCTCCAACAATCTGGGTCCTCATTTTACCAATCTTGGAAAGGCTGAGTCAACTTTGAGCTGGTCAGAATTGCACTCCTGGCAGTGAGCAGAGTTGGATAACTGAAAAAAAAAAAACAAGCAAATGGATCAGTGGTGGCTTTCAAAAATTTTCCTACCAGTTCCGTGTGAGCACGCACAAAGCATGTGCACTTTGCACATGCGCATTTACAACTCATCTTCTGCTGCAAGCCCTGCTGATCATCGGAGCAAACTGGGTTTGCTCACAGATGATTCTCGGAGCTACCGGTTCGCGTGAACCAGGCCAAACCAGTAGAATACTACCACTGAAATGGATCAATGAACAAATCAACAGAGAGTTCTCACTTAAAGCTCTTGTATTATCCAGCTCTTGTATTATCCCACTTTGGATATATTATGTGAAGACTTAGCTCTTTGGAGAAGGCTGTAATGCTGGGAAAAGTAGAAGGAAAGACGAATGATAAGTAGGTGGACTTGGTTACCCTGGTGATGGGTGCACCATTAGAAGACCTGATTAGGAACAGACTTGTCATGGAGAATACTCTATCTTTATGGTTACTAAGAAACAACCATTTTATGGCACATAATCAGTCAAGCAATTCTGGAAGCATCATCCATTTATCATATAGACATTTCCCATTGTCATTCATTTATTGTACAGAATACATTTCTAACCCTATACAAGCATCTCAGCAGTTGTTAATAGGGAAACCGAATGTTCTCTTATTAGAATCAGATTAGGTGTCAGAAATCATGTCAGAATTCAGTTGGAGTCAGATGTCATGAAATTTTGATAAATGAATGTCTAATTCAGCCCAGTCAGGCCATTACTCAGGCCAGTTACGATTATTGAAATGCACTAGCTCCTTTTTTGACAGAGTGCTTCACAAGGTACTATCTGATTCATACCCAAGTTAAACCTACAAAAATTCTGAAACCAACATGTTGAAATCATTAGAAAAACAATACCGCCTTTATTTGTTTGGGCATCCAGGATAGCCCATTAGTATTTCTCTGAGCTGATGTTCAGAAATAATTGGTTAGAGTGTCGCACGATTATTTTTATACTTCTCCTCCATTGTCTTCCCCGGTGTCGCTTTTCTCCTCTGTGCCTATAGCTCTGTGTGCAGCATCCTTAAAGAAGAGTGAATGAGAAAGGGATAAGGCAAAGTTGTAGCAGCTGTTTTTAATATTTAATTTCCCCCACCTTCTGTTTTGCTATAATCTCTCTGCAAACCTGAAGGGAATGAAGCATTTTAAAGGCGACAGGCAAAGCTGGGAACTAAACACATGCTTCATTCAAAAGTGAAAATTATTTGCAAATGAGAAATTATGCAAACATTCCCTGCCTACCTGTATACTCAAATTGCCTAGGGAAATGCCTAAAATCACATCAGTTGTAAAAAGGGCCTGCACCGTCAATAGCAGTGCATTGGGTATTTGTAAAAGAAGCTTAGAAAAATGTCTGTTTCATTAAAATGCCATTCAAGTTCTGATTTGACTCTTTTGTGGAGTAACAACTAGTAACGAGGTGGATGGTGAAGGGGAGGGACAGATTCAGGCTGCTTTGTTAATATTTATTGGTATGTGCAAACTCGTTGGAGTGGTGAGGTGGACAGTGCTGTAAAGAGAAAGCATTCAACAAAAGCCAATGTTGAAAATGTATTATGCTCAAAATATAATATACGGACCTTAATTCCGTTTGCAGAATTAAACACATGGGGTTGAGAACAGTATACAAAACTGTAACTTAGGCATTTCAATATTCTCTGCAGAGTTTTTTTTTTTTAAAAACTTAGTCTGCGAAATAAAAGTCAATAATTCTAGAGGGCTTGGCTGTCATAGGAAATCTGCTTGCCAGCATATAGGACATAAAAAGCACTGGCCATACTTACAGTGCCCAAATCATGGATACCTCCAAAGGAGTCAGACATAATCAAACTTGTCCACCCCAAGGATAAAACACCCCGACACAAACTGAGCAACATGGTATATGCAGTAAAATTTAGTGAGACATGTGCAGATCTGTACATTGGGAAAACAAAACAACCTGAGCCAGCGCTGTCCAAAGACGTCTCCATGGTCATGTGGACGGCATGTCTAAAGGCCGAAGGTGCACAGAACACTGTTACCTTCCCACCAAAGTGGTCCCTACTTGCATTTTTACATGCTTTCAAACCGCTAGGTTGGAGGAAGCTGGGAGAAGTAATGGAAGCTCACTCTGTTATGCGATGCTAGGGATCTGAACTGCTGAACTGCTGAGCTTTCTGATCGACAAGCTCAGCGTCTGAGACATTGAGCCATCGCATCCCCTCACGGCTGTAAATAATCACCAGTCTTTGAATTGGATTGGATAGGCTACTAGCAATTTAAGACAGCAAACTCAAAATTATAGGTTACCAAATAGACAATAGTAGGTTTCCTGAGCTAATACATTGATTGCCAATTTTATACCAGTTGCAGCTTCTGAACCCTCTTCAAAGACCGATGGATGTAGTCCACATTCTAATAGATCAGTCATGTGATAATTAGATAATAAGCCTCTGTTATGAGGTTTCTTTTATCCTGGATAGGTCTCTAACCAGCACAATATCTGAAATTCTTGTCAACAGCACCTCGCTTAAGAGTTCTACTTGCTGTTCCAGCAGGAGCTATGAATCCAAGAAGATCCCCAGGTCATGGACTGGCTCCTTCAACTGAAGTCAGTCATGTCCAAAGCTACTCTCTGGGCTGATATTTCTGTCTAACCTGAATGCTTATTAATGAACAACAGCTCCTCTGTTGGATTTTTTTCTGAGCTTCTTTCTCTCCATTCCTTCATAGAATTCATACGTCGTTTAAGACTTCCCCAGTTCCCCCAACTTAGCTCAGAGTGGCAATATATAATGGAATAACAACTGCATGTGGCTGATACTTCAGCCTAAAATGATAGATCACCAATCTCAGTGGTTTCATACAGGTGTTAAATAACCTAGAGGAGAGGCCCCCAAAGCGATGCAAAGTTTAAGGATCTCCCACAACTGCTGACTGGAAACACTCAGATAAGGGGGAAATCACTGTATAACAGCACCTTCTAATCCCAATCCTTCTAGGAAAAGGGAAGAAAAGCATGTGCCAGATAGTCTAATAAGAGCAGGTGGTATGTCTTCCATCTCACCCAAGTCCTAATCAGAGGTGGGCTAATGGGTCTGCAGGGGTTCAGGAGAGCCCCTAGCTAAGATTCTGTGCAGTTCAGACAACCCCCAAATCCCCCTCCTGGCTGGCCCTGGCCATCCCTCCCCTTTCCTCCCAGAGTCCCCACGTGGCCCATTTTGGATGCAGGGCACGTGGAGACTCGGGGAGGGCGAAAAACAGGCCTCCCAGAAGTTCAGGAAGGCTGGAAATGGGCCCATTTCCAGCTTCCAGAGAGCCTCCGGAGCCCCGGGAGGCAGTTTTCACCCTCCTGGAGGCTTGAGAAAAACCTCTGGAGCCCGGGGGGAAAGCTAAAATGCCCCATCCGCCATTCTGATTATATCCCAGGATTAGGCCTAAACCCTAACTGAAAGCTATCCAGATAATTCATTTCCTCTAGAATCCTCTATACCTGATATTTATATGCTTGACAACCTTCTCCAAAAAGGGAAGGTTGGAGACCAGGAGAGGGTAAAATGACTCTTGCTTTCGGAGATGATGGCATAATATCTTCCCTCAAAAAAAGCCTAAGCCATCTCTGCATGTATCCCTGCATAAACCAGCCATAAATCCAGTCTACATGCTTACAAAACAAATTGATTAGATTTGAACAGCGACCTAAGCCAAGAAAACAAACAGATCGCTTTGTGGTTTAAACTAATGTGTGAACCGAGCCTAAAATTGCCTTCTTTTTTTAAATAACCACAAGAATGCTGAAATTGTTAGTGAGAACCTACATGTCTTGGGTTGTTAATATTGTTAATAGTACAGCCCTTCAGTCCAGAGGATATTCAAATTAAGTGACACTAAAAACTAATAGAGAAGAATATTTGTAGCTCGTGGTTGAAATGAGGGTACTCTCTGAACGTTGTTTTCTTGCAGACATTTCATTACCCAAACTAGGTAATGGCATCAGTGTTAGTAGGAGTGAGGTTTGCTCTGAATGCATATTTTAGTGGCTTGCCCCATCAATCTTGGTTGGAGTTGTCTTGGTTGGGATGTTTCCTGTTAGCTTGTTTGGCAGTTCCTTGAAGACCATGAACACCAACTAGCATTCAGAGTACATGAGGAAAACTCTAATTTCACAACATATTGGCAGATATAACTATAGTTTTAACTGGGAAACTGTGACCAGCCTAGACCAAGCCAAGTCCAAAAACACTAGAGAATTCCTGGAAGCCTGGAACTCTGACAAATCAGCCATCAGTAGGCATATAGATATAAACCACACCTACATACAGTTCAAAAGAGACCATCAACAAACCAAAAAGGGAACAAAAAGACCAAAGCACCTGCCTAGACCTTGCTAACCAAGACCTAGATGAGCAAAGATTAACTCCGAGGTTAACATCAGATGAACAGTCTGCAAGCAAACTGTTAGATCTGGGAGGACGGTTCAAGAACGGAGGCAAGACTCAGATAGTAACTAAAGCTCTTTATTTGTGACTTCAGATCTGAGCAACTAATCCCAGCCGCAGCAGTCCCTTATATAGGGCTGGCTGCGGCTAGGCAGCCAATGAAGGTGATTTGAGTTTGCCGCTCTTGGCAGGGCCAATCGCGGCAGCCCGTTTACTGGCCAATCGCATCAGTCTATGGCGACCAATCACGATCGGCTATCAGCGGGCCAATCAGAGTTGCAGGCTTTCGAGCCTGCTAGTCCGGAACACAAACAAATTCAGAGAGCACCAAGGACCCGTCAATAAAAACTAAAATACATATTTCAAATCTGATTAGAACAACTATATACAATAGTGGTGAATATTGAAAATATAGCACAAAGAAAACATTGTATCTTCATAATTCACAGACCTAGGCCAGAAGTAACTTCTGAAAATGATATATATTAAATGAAGCTAAAGGAAAATCAAAAGAAAGACAAAAATTCTTCTTTATATTAAATTAAAACTTGATTTAATTACCAGGCCTTACGTTCAAGTTCTTTTTCAAAACTCAACCAGCCAAAAACATTGAAACCTTTTGATGTTTTCAACATTAAGCTTTAGAGGTTTCTAAAAAGAGAGCCTTAACTCTCTTCTTCCCAAAATGTTCACATTACACATTCAGAAAATCTGTCATTTGGAAGAGAGATCTTCAATTCTGCATTTCTTTCAAAACACCTCACCCTCAATGCTTCCTTTTTCTCAACTGGGCCTAGCTTAACATGCTCAAGTCCACAACATTTTGCAAAATTGCTTGCCTGTTGCAAGGCTATTAACATACCTGTGATTATGCTGGAAAGTATGTTCTGTAAAGTTGCCAAGTTATGCAGAAATTATTTTGGTAACACCAGGAAGCATCCAAGCAAGTTTCACTTCATCATCACTATGAGGAACTGATTGAAAGTATCACTTTAGGTGAGAAATCACACTCCTGGCTCATTATCAGCTTGAGATGCATATCAACTGTTTTGTTTCATTTTTAAAGAAACTTAAAGACAATGCTGTAATTAAATCATAATCCAGGATATAATCCAGAGATAGTAGCAAAATAAAATGGCTTGGAAAGGTGACAGTAATTATTCTTCAAGGATTCTTTTCTATCAGAGTTTATAGAGTTTTAAGATTTGGCAGAGCAACTGTGAAAGATCAGAGCAAACCAAAAATCTTAAGTCATTAAGCATTTTTGGTCAACCTGCTATATATTTCTTTGTCCAAGTTCTTAGTCCTAATTCTTTCCTACTGAAACAGAAAATTTTGGTACCCATATATTATGACATTATTGGTTACTCTCCCACAAAAGGGAGTCATGAAATATATGCCTTTGAATTACATTTTCATTTTTTTAAATTTTGTTTGTTAGCTGCAGTCCTGAATACTTAAAATATAAAGCTAAAGAATAGGAAGCGCCTCAGAACCAACCCAGTTAACTCGATCTTGTTTCAACTGGATGAAAACCATGTTTCTTTTCACTGCACACATCAAAGATAAAAACCTGGAATTTTCTGCATGCATAGCAGGTGCTCTACCAAAGAGAGAGCAAATACACAGCATACCCAATCAATAAACTACAATACACAGAATGGATTATATCAGAAAGCTAGGCAAAAATGACCCCTCAACTAAAATCTAAAACTAAAAACTAAAACAGAATTATTAGACAAAGGTGTGATCCAGCTTTGCTGCATGATGAACCCCCATAACCAAATGATGTGCGACTAACAACTTGTAATATAGCATGAAGCATCAATATTTAATTCAATTGAAATATCTCTTATTGTCTCAATGAATAATTTCAGTTTCAAAGCAATTGAGAGAGAGAGAGAAAGAGAGACACAGAGGGACATATACACACAGCTCTTTTGCTAATAGCTGTCTATTGCTAATGAGCTCTGGTTACTTTCATTTCTGATTATTCCACACAGACTTTTGAATATATAGGAAGAACTGCAAGACGATAAACCATCAGTCAAAACAGTTCAGATTGTGTCAGGTTTCCAAGTGATGAAATCCATTCAAAAAGAAAACAGCAAAGTCCATCTTCCATAACAATTTCTTTTATTTAGAATAGCATCTAATTGGCAAAGTCTGTTGTAATTCCGGATCTGCCACAACCCGGCATTACATCACATAATATTGGAAGTTAGAAACAACCTCTAAAAGTCACATTCTCCATTAGAAGTAAATCAACGTTGCCTGGGGTCATCAAACTCCACCTCCAGGTCTCTGCAAGGTCAGCTTTTGTTCCCACAGGAAGAAACACCACCTAGCCTAAACAACTATCTCTATCTCCACTCCTCCCACCTTAGGAATGTGGCAAACCCGAAACCCTTCCCCCCCAATACCAGCAAAGAGAAAGAAAGAAAAAGAATATATAAAGAGGCTAAACAAAATGGCTACACGTGTCAATTTTGGGCTTGACAGATTGCTTTTCATGCTGAAATCAGGGGGTGAGGGGTTGGGAGACACACATACTGGACATTTGGAGATTTCCAGAGTATTATCTATCAGTTCCAGAATATTGATGATCAGCGGGTTCTAATATGATCGATCATTGAGCTACGCACTGAGTTATATCATGCTGAAAATGTGAATGCAAATTCAAGGAAAAACAAAATAGCTGTAGACTGAACGGTGCTCATTTCTAATTCAAATTGGGAGTCTCGGGGCACCATGGTTTCATTCTATTTCCATCTTCTGACCTCTCCCAAAACAGGTTGAAACCAACCTTCAAGTTATCTTCTTCTCTGCAAGCTTTAAAGGACTTGAAATGGCCATCATCTCTTCAAAAGAGAGAGTATAAAAACTAGATGCCAACAACGCAGGGGTGGGTCCCTACCGGTGGTGCTACTGATGTTGCGTGGTTGTGCATGCGCACCTAACCTATGCCACATTAATCAGCTGCAAGGATACTGAAGAAACAAGCTAAGAATAACCCATCCTCCCCCACATGCAGCTTGCTGGCTTTTATTCGCTTCCAGCTGATTGTCGGAGGAATTCGTTTGGCTGAACCAGTAGGGTTTTTTTTACTACTGGCTCAGCTGAACCAGTCCAAACTGGTAGAATACCACCACTGCAATAATTACATCGCCCCGATCTGCCACAGTTCCAGGTAAGAAACAAGGTGTTGAAAGCATGCAGGGTATGGCTTCTGGACTTCTCTCCCACTGTTTAATAACAGCCCCCCTTTTACTCTCCAGAAAACTAGGGAAGGTTTCGTCTGAAAGACTTCCCACACCCATTCTGTGTGAGCTGAGGTACCTTTTACGTGGTGCAACTCTTCTTCCTGTCTTCCAAATAAAAGGACAGGAGAGGAGAATTACTTTCAGTCTTGCAAGGTTCTCTTGATATAACCTTACAATAAAGATAGAGCTTATCCAGCTGTCTGCAGGAATATAAATCCTTCCATTCCTTCCATTGTCTTGTCAGAGCTGAAGAAGCTTCTTGGGTGACAAGTGAAACATCTTCAAAAGAAAAAACAAGAAAATCCAGCTGCCTCCTGAAAAAGCACCTTTGGGACAACCATGACCTGGATGGCTGAGAATCTCTACAGAAAGATAGAGCAATACTAATTCACAGTAGTGTTTCTTGTGTGGATTACCCCAAAGGGCTAAAGAAAAAACAATGGCTACCAACCTGCCTTCCATTGAGGACCTGTATACTGCTGTAGTCAAAAAGAGGGCTGTGAAAATATCTATATACCCCTCACATCCTGGACATAAAATGTTTCAACTCCTACCCTCAAAATGATGCTATAGAACACTGCACACCAGAACAACTAGACACAAGGACAGTTTTCCCCTGAAGGCCATCACTCTGCTAAACAACTAATTCCCACAACCCGGTCAAATTACCTACTAAGACTGAATTACTATTCTTCTTCTCATCCTTACTTATACCATCTCTTCCCACATATTGCTATATCCATGTTGCTTGTATCTTTACAACTTATATTGTTCTGATTGTTTCCTAGTACGATTTGATTGCTTATTAGTATCCTATGACTATCACTGTGTTGTATCTTATGATTCTTGACGAATATACTTTATTTTTTCTTTATGTACACTGAGAGCCTTTGCACCAAGACAAGTTCCTTGTGTGTCCAATCACACTTGGCCAATAAAGAATTCTATTCTATTCTATTTTAGTTGCCTGGTGCCTGCTTCACTCGTTCCCTTCAGCCAGAAGCTGAATGCTGCTCCTACTCTTCCACAAGTCTCCTGAAGACACAAGGCCAGGCAAGGAAGAAAGGATGGGGAACTAGGCAGGTGTGAAGAATGAATCCCTCTGCTCTGGCAGCCACCCACTGCTGAGGGCCATAGAGTGTGCTTATCTGCCCACCCACTTGCCATTTCCATAGGACTCATTGTAGCCAGAACCTAGGGTAAATAACCAGAAATATGAAATGATGCTCAACAGCCAGTATTTTAACGTTCGTCCTCCATCTCTACACTCTAGCAGAATTTTGAATCCACTGTATTTCTGTCCTTTTTCTCAACAAAAAAAAGATCCAAATAACACTGTCAAAGGCTTTTTGAAAGTCTACAGAATCATTCCTCAAAATGGATGCCTCATGGATGGATAACTGACCATTAACAAGAATCAGATGCTCAGAATAAATGTAAAATAAAATCTTACATCTAGAAGTAAGGGACTCTCATAAGCAATGGATTTATTTTGAGTTCTGTTTTTTCTTCTGTATCTGAGATGGAGATAGTTGTAATAGCAGTTTTGAGGTATAAAGAGCAGAAAGAAAAGAAAACAGCATTTCAAAGACAGAAGTTGTTTTTCTTCTGCAAGAATTCCTCTCTCTAAAAAATAAAATAAAAGCCATTGTTGAAAAATGAAAGTAGCAGGTATTTAGATTTTGCATCCAGATTTTGTTTCTTTTGTATTTAATTTTAATTTATACATTTTAACTTTGAGTGCAGGTTCTGTGTTGTAGTATTTCCCTGGCAGAAATGAATGTCATGTTAATTTAAGGCTCTGAGGTGGAGTGGAATGTTTCAAACTTGGAATTGCACTTGACCTCCAAATACCTTAAAATAGCCTTAACCTACGATATAGCTGGAGGAGCCTAAAATTATGAAAATAATTCATACATTGGCTTTATACTGGCTTTTTAGCAGTATGACTATAATGGGGAAATCAATTGGTTGAGTCACAAATGAAGAATGTGTGTGAGCCAGATCATGCCACATTGTCTTTCACCTGAAAAAAGGATAAAAGCCTGTAACATATGAAATGTCTCTTGTCATTATCCTATTACTTGAATTTATTGGACATCGGAACAAACTACATATCTTTCTGTGCAATTAACAGAAGCCTCCTCTCCGATACATTTTTTCTTTTGAACTGCAGATGGCTTAATCCATAACAATTGTCTTACAGGACAAGATGAAAACTACACTATGACATGGGAGAGGAATCCTTTCCAACAAGGCTAGCTTCTATTCTTTTCTGTTCTGTTCTATGAGCTATGGTTGTGCAATGGTTAGAGTGCAGTCTGCTGACTGCCAGCTGCCTTCAATTTGGCAGTTCAAATCTCACCAGGCTCAAGGCTGATTCACCCTTCCATCTTTCTCAGGTGGGTAAAATGAGGACTCAAATTGTTGGGGGCAATATGCTGACTCTGTAAACTGTTTAGAGAGGGCTGTAAAGCAGTATATAAGCCTAAGTGCTAATGCTATGCTATGCTGTTCCATTCCATTCTATTCAAATATATGTGCCATCCTTCCAAGGTCTCCCAGTTCAATGAGTTTAGCACAGCACATAGGCTCCTCTAAAGTAATTTAAAAACCCAAACTTCCAGATTTAAATTTCTCCTAGGTTGCCTCTAAAGGTAAACAAGGAGTAAAGAGATTAAGACAGATAACTCACTTGCAGACTGATGTATCAATAGAGTTTTATATGGGATTTTGTTACTGTATTTTAAATTAACCTAAAATCCCAAGCAGATTTTACATGCAACCAGGGCTCTGCCATTTCACCGTAGGAAATTTAGCCTACATAATAATGCTTCCATTAAAAAAATGTAGCAATGAATAAAGCCTCGCAATGAAAGGAAATGTTAAAGAAAGGCAAACTCCAGAGAAAACTTCCAAGCAATAAACATTCCATCCACACTTCCTTGAAAAATATGAGAAAACAATTCACTGCTTATTCTTTCAAGGCTCTTCTCTGGAGACAAAGCTTTTTTGTAAATTACACTCTTCCGGTGATATAAAAGTATTTCATTTGCTATAAACTGGCAGCCATGCAAGAGTTGTCTTATTAATATTGCATGGTGTGAGGATAAATTAAGAAGCAAGTGCACTGTTAGGGGAAGAGTTAACTTTGTGTCATTTGCTGTGCTGAAACAAGTGTTGAAAACCAATGAAGAGCAGTCTGACTTTGATGCTGTGTAAATGTATTATTTGACTAACGTATCAAAGATATCACTAGAAATACAGAACTATGAGAAATAGAAATTGGAATTAAAACTGCTGGGAGAAAAGTCAAACTCAGTTATGCTGCTGATACTACTTTGATGGCCGGAAGCAAGGCAGAAATAAGGAATCCTCAATGGTAGCATGAAGAAAATAGTGCAAAAGTTGCCTTGTTGGTCAATGTTCTTTTTAACTAAGATTACATCACAAGGGAATGCCAACTCACTACAGATCGGTAGATCAGAAGCTGAAATAGTAATAGGGTATATCTTCCAAGGGGACATGGGGGCTCAGTGGCTAAGACGCTGATTTTGTCCATCAGAAAGGTCGGCAGTTCGGCAGTTCGAATCCCTAGCGCCGCATAATGGAGTGAGCTCCCATTACTTGCCCCAGCTTCTGCCAATCAAGCAGTTCGAAAGCATGTAAAAATGCAAGTAGAAAAATAGGGGCCACTTTGGTGGGAAGGTAACAGCATTTCATGCGACTTCAGTGTTTAGTCGTGCCAGCCACATGACCATGGAGACATCTTCGGACAGCGCTGGCTCTTCGGCTTTGTAACGGAGATTATTAGCACCACCCCTAGAGCCGGAGACGACTAGCACATCTGTGCGAGGGGAACCTTTACCTTATATCTTCCAAGGCCACAGGCATCTTTATATTTCATAACTGAATTACCATGAACTGGTGCATGGTGGATGTTTTCACTGATAATGCCGAATCATGCAGCTGGTTCTTTACATTACCGATTCTTCGTCTGCATTCTCTGCTCAAAGCTCCTGCAACCCCTTTTTAAGACGAGGCTGGCAAAATCTGTAGTTTTCAAGATCCCCAACATGAATCAAAAGTATGTGGGGGTGGGTGGGTTCCTCCCACCCCACCCAATACTTTTGGAGGCTGATGATTCAGTAACAGTGTTCCTGACACTCAGGCAGAAACCTTTCCAAGCGGACTGCTGGGGGTCTGCAGGGGTTCAGGAGAGCCCCTAGCCAAGATTCTGTGCAGTTTGAAGGACCCAAACTCCATTCCTGACTGGCTCTGCCCACCCCAGACCGTCCCTCCCAGGAGTCCCCACACAGCACGTTTTGGATACAGGTAAGTGCACGGCGCATGCGGAGGCTCAGGGAGGGCAGAAAACAGGACTCACGGAAGTTTGGGAAGGCTGGAAATGGACCTGTTTCCACAGGGGTGGGATTCAAATGTTTTAACAACCGGTTCTGTAGGTGTGGCTTAGGTGGTGGGCGTGGCTTGGTGGTCATGTGACTGGGTGGACATGGCTGGGTGGCCATGTTACTGGTTGGGTGTGGCCAACTCAATATCACTCACATCGAGGCACGCATCTCCTCGCCTGGCCTCTCATGACTGTGGGGATGCTGCAACAGTCGTAAGTGTGAAAAATGGTCATAAATCACTTTTCTCAGTGCCATTGTAACTTTGAATGGTCACTCCACACAAACAAAGTACCAGCAAAGGAGGGGAAAAAAAACTCCAGAGAATTCCTGAGACAGGAAGTCTAGTCCTGCCAAGAATGTAATAAGAGTTAACGGAGAGGCAGTTTCTGTAAGCAACACCAGAATGTTTCCTTCCTGCCTTCCTTACAGGATTATCCCAGTAATTTCTTCTAACTACTGGTTCTCCGAACTGATTAGAATGTTAACAAGCGGTTCTACCAAATAGGTGCGAACCGGTAGAATCCCACCCCTGCATTTCCAGCTTCCAGAGAGCCGAGGAGCTGGTTTTCACCCTCACGGAGGCTCAAGAAAAGCATCCGGCACCAGGGGAGGGAAAAATGCCCCCCCACCATAGTGCAGGAACTGACTAGGCCATGCCCACCATGGCCACACCGACCCAGCAACCGGGCAGAGAACCCATTGCTAAAATTTTTGAAGGGAAATTTGTTCCATGGGTTAATTGTTCTCACTGTTAGGAATTTTCTTCTTAGCAACAGTAATAGCACTTACACTTATATACTGCTTTACAGTGCTTTACATCCCTCTCTAAGTGGGATACAGTCTACAGTCAGCATACGGCCCCCCAACCATCTAGATCCTCATTTTACTGATCGCAGAAGGACAGAAGGCTGAGTCTCACCTTGAGCCTGGTGAGATTCGAACTGCCAAATTGCAGGCAGCAGTCAGTCAGCAGAAGTAGTCTGTAGTACTGCATTCTAACCACTGTGCCATTGCAGCTCATGTTCTAGATTGCTTCTCTCCTTGGTTAGTTTCCATCCATTGTTTCTTGTCCTGCCCTGATGGAGTGCACTGCAGCATCACAATCACCATTGACTTTACAGATTGGAGTTGATTAGACTTAAAACAGTAGTTAACAATCAGTAAAGCTCAGTAGTTGTCTCGGATAATTCATCAAAACTCAAATTTAAAAGTGCTATAAATCATCAATGTGGTAATAACATGCCTGTAAACGTATAAAGGTTCTTCTTAAAAATAGTGTTTTTTTCCTGCCTTGCTGGGAACCCAGGTTTGATGAGAAAATCACTGTAAGGATTTAAAGCATATAACACCGAAGCCCATTTTGCTAAAGTACCTCAGTATCAATAACTCTGCTACCATCAGGCTTCACTCCCAGGCTCTGAAGTAAATCACAGCTCGCTCCATACTTCATTCTTAGTTTAACCTCTCAGCCTGACTTGGCAGCAAATACACAGATATTATCAGTAAGATTAGAATCTTTATTGCTGATAAGAATGAAAGCTCCCACCTAACAGCCAATTGCCCTGCTCCAGTGCAAAAATATCAGTGTCTTAATGTGCGCTCTCGAGGTTATAAATTCTATGCTTCTTCTTCTTCTTTGCCCTTCCAAATTAACAGGCAATTGACTGATGGAGATTCTCAGTCATCCAAGTCATGGTTGTCCCAAAGCTGTTTTTTTTTCAAGAGGCAACTGGACTTTCTTGTTTTTCATTGAAGATGTTTCACTTCTCATCTAAGAAGCTTCTTCAACTCTGACTGGATGGTGGTGAATGGAAATATTTATACTCCTTGCAGACAGCTGGTCATTTGCATTCTTTTAGCGAGTTGTTGAGGCCACCTGGAGGTTTATCCTAGGAGAATAAACCCATCAGGGCTAGATTCAGCAGTCCATCTGCATTTAAAAGACAAAGGCTGCTCTTTTGAAGACAGCAAAGTCCACATTTGGGACAGAGAAGGCCTCTGGTTTAAAAGAGGGGTCAAAGAGGCCATCTATGTCAAAATTGAACAGCCCTCTCTCAACAATAGAGGGGGAGGAATACAACATCATCTATCTCCAGTCTACAACACAGTCCTTTCAACAGTTCCAGAAAGGCTCCATACACATTTGCACTACTCAGGTGACCCTGAAGACACAGATGGCCTCAACGACTCTCTAAAAGAATACAAATGACCAGCTGTTCGCAAGGAATATAAATCCTTCCATTCCCCACCATCCATCCAGTCAGAGCTGAAGAAACTTCTTGGATGAGAAGTGAAACATCTTCAAAGAAAAACCAGAAAGTCAGCCTAAGATTCATATTTACAAAGTAACTTCCATTAGGAAAAAGACAAGAACTGGGTGTTCAAGGATTCTTTTTTTTAATAAAAGTTTTTTTTATTTTTTACAACAAACATACAAAACAACAAATAAAACCTTCTTTCAATTGTACACTGTATCTGTTTGGTACATATATCCTGTGCACAGTATCTATAATCTTTTCCTCTTAACTTTACATTCATATTGCATTAATCTATTTTCCATATCTTATTACATCATTATTATACTATCACTAGAATTTTAGTTTCAATTCCAAGTTATCTTGAAGAGCAAACCTCAATTCTTACTGAGTTTCATTCATGATATAACTTATTCAGAAATAATCAGTTATAATATATCATTACTGTTATGTTATACTTCAATTTCTTACTTTTCTATCTAACCATTGATAGAATAAACCCCAAATCTTATAATACTCCTTTTCTTCTTGCTCTCTAATTGCTAATTTTAATCTACTCATTTCTGCACATTCCATTATTTTCTTAATCACTTCCCCCTCCATTAGAATTTTCTTATTTTTTCAATTTTGAGCAAATACAATTCTAGCTGCAGTTAAAACATTAATAATCAGATGTGTTATTTTTTTATTGTAACCTTCAGGTAGAATCCCCAATAAAAAAAGCTCTGGTTTTAAATCTATATGCTGCTTTGTCATTTTTTCCAACCATGCGTGTATTTTAGTCCAATATCTTTTAGCTTCCGCACATGTATATGGTAATATGATCTAGGTATCTGATGACATTTCCAACAGTTTGCCGATTTATTCTTAAGTTCAAGGATTCTTGAGATGTCTGCAAAGAACTACGGGTAGCCAATGCTTACTGACTGCCTTGATTAGTGACTGTTTGAAGTTGCAATACAATTTCCAGTAGAACTGTAAAAAAAAAAAATTTTTTTATAACCAATCACATGATCGCCATTCGTGAGCTTCACAACTAACTTCCAACAAGCAGAATTAATGGAAAACAAGGGAGTGAAATTGCAAGTTGCATCACGTACTGTCTTCCTTCCTGACCACAATGACTCATTTAACAACCATAGTGGAAGTGAGGTTGTAAGTCTGGCACAATCTCATAAGTTTTTTCTTTTATTTAGTGACCACAGTGCTTTAAAACAGAGTTTCCACAGTCACAACTGGGGCCAGTAAGTGAGGACTATCTGTATAATATCTTGACTCATGTAATAGAAAAAAAAAAAAACCATTGGCTTATTTTCTACGGTGAGCTTTCTAAACACATTAACTATTCTAAGCTGGATGCCAAACCTGGTGGATCCCTGATTTAATCTAGCTAAGCTCCCATCACTACTAATGTAAAATCTACTTCACTAAATGCAATACTTTATTGATTAGCTTGTAAGCCATATCAGAATACAGAATATAAAATACAGAATAATTAAACCATGTTAGAAAATAGAGGAAAAGCAGGAGTGGGCTGCTGGGGGTGTGAAGGGGTTCGAGAGAATCCCTAGCTAAGATTCTGTGTAGTTCAGAGAACCCCCAAATCCCGCTCCTGGCTGGCCCTACCCACCTCACCCCTCCCAGGAGTCCCCACGTGGCCCATTTTGAATGCAGGTAAATCCAAGGTGCGCGTGGAGGCTCAGGGAAGGTGAAAAATGGGCCTCCCGGAAGTTTGGGAAGGGCCTCCGGAGGGTGGGGAGGCCGTTTTTGCCCTCCCGGAGGCTTGAGGAAAGACTCTGGAGCGCAGGGAGGGCAAAAATGCCCCCCTGCCATGGTGCAGGAGGCTGATTAGGCCATGCCCACCCAGCAACCGGGCACAGAAACCCTTTCTAAAATTTTTGAAGCCCATTCCTGAGCAAAAGTAATAAGTTTAAAAAATGCAAATCATATTTCGGTGTTGCCTTTTACAATTTTACTCCACTAAGACCTACATATCCAGTTCTCAATTATACTGTTTTGTTCAGATAAAGCAGGGCTGTCAAATTCCTAATCCGCAGGCCAGATGCGTCATGAGCTGGCCAGACCCATGCCCAGTTTAGCGAAGGGGGGGGAAGTCCCAATATGTCATGGGATGCCGCCATGACAACATGAGTTTGACACAGGGGTGGGATTCAAATTTTTTCACAACAGGTTCTGTGGGCATGGCTTCGTTGGTGGGCGTGGCTTGGTGGTCATGTGAGTTGGGTGTGGCCAACTCAACATCACTCACATCGAGGCACGCATCTCCTCTCCTGGCCTCTCGTGACTGTGGGGATGCTGCAACAGTTGTAAGTGTGAAAAACGGTCATAAGTCACTTTTTTCAATGATCCCTCCACACAAGCAAAGTACCAGCAAAGGAGAGGGGTGAAAAACTCCAGAGAAGTTCCAGAGACAGGAAGTCTAGTCCTGCAAAGAACATAATAAGGGTTAATGGAGAGGCAGTTTCTGTAAGCAACACCAGAATGTTTCCTTCCTGCCTTCCTTACAGGATTAGGCCAGTAATTTCTTCTAACAACCGGTTCTCCAAACTGCTTAGAATGTTAACAACCGGTTCTAGTGAATAGGTGTGAACTGGTAGAATCCCACCCCTGGTTTGACACACCTGAGATAAAGGGATCCACCTTAGTAGATTTTCCTTTAAATGGTACTTGAACCCTTTGAATTCTACCTCTGAAAAACACTCCTAATTACTGCAACAAACTCTGAAGTTACTTCTCTGTATGTATTTGTTCATGGAATGAACCAATGTATGTTCTGAATTGTTGATAGTGGGAGCTTTTGTATTTTGATATTGTTTTTTCATGTTGTAAGCTGCTGAGCCTGCATACATTTGTGGTGGGATATAAACATGATTAATCAATCAATAAAACGATTTCTGTAAGCCAGTTAAATAGTTCCTGTTCTATGTCAGCCTTTCATTCAGCTGATTTCAGTTGAGCGAGTACAGTATGGCTCCAGGCAAATACTGAGCATGCATCATTTTACTTTCCAAAAAAACTCTACAGTTTCTCAAAATTGTGGAAGCACAGTCTTTTGGACATGGCCAGCTAACAGAAAACTTCCACATAATTGCAAGAAAGCATCCAAAGTAATTACATAGAAAACAAGAAAAGACCTGAGAGATTATATAATCCATACCTGATCAGAATGGCATCTCCTACAGCAGTGTTTCTCAAATCTGGCAACTTTAAGATGGCAACTATTAATCTATCATAGATAACCTGGTGGCGAGTTGAAAAACAATTACAGGTACCAAGTGGTCATTCTGTACCAGAGGTCTCCAAACTTGGCAACTTTAAGACCTGTGGAGCATAGCTGGCTGAGGAATTCTTGGAGTTGAAGTCCACAAGTCTTAAAGTTGCCACGTTTGGGGACCCCTGTTCTGTACCACGCCTGAAAATGGAAACTGAAAGCTACTGAGATGTACCTTATTGCTTAATTCTTTTGAATTTTTTTTTTTCTATGTCTCTTACCTCTGACTTGGCTCTCTCTGAATTTGCTGCTTGGTTCGTTTGTTTGTTTTTCAAAAATTGCTGGTTGTAATGCAACCTTAGGGGAAAAACAACTGATCTTGTCCAGCCTACCGAATCTTCCTCCGATTAGGAAAGACCAAATGGAGACCTCTCTTTAACACGCTGCCATTGCAGGGAGGCAATTTATCAAATGCACAAATATCCAGATTGCGGATTTCATAGTGATCTGTAATGTCAGAGGCTGCTAATGGACCATAAGATTCTGCAACTTCGCCATAAACAGCTGCTTAATGAAAAATCAGTTAAATCGTTCACAGATCACTTGCAGCTGTGCCCTTGTGATTTCTTCCTGCATTGCCTAGCAAAGGTTACATTAACAGAACAGAGAGTAAATGAGGTGTAATTTTCCTTTTTTTTGTTTGTTTTCCTGCCCTCCAGGCTTTTCTGATTCATCTCCTTTTCCCCCTTGAACTCAGAGCATAATTGGAAGATTCACCAATGTCTGACATATGTCTGAAACAAGGAGTAACTTTGCCTGTCTTGTAGATAGTAGCTCCTAGCTGAACTTGTCAGGACTTCAAAGACTCACACATGTCTAGGCCTGGTGAGTACGTGGATGGAAGACTCCCAGATAATTATAAAAGCTCCTAGACTCAAAAAGGCATCCTAGAAGGAACCAACAACAAAGCCAACTTCAGATTACTGCCAAATAAACTGCACGGCTGCCTCCATGATGCTGCCAGGTGTTAAAGCTGACTCACAGCAGATTTTATTTTTTATAAATATAACCAGTTTCTGGGTCCGTATCAGTTGAACCAGGAATTGAATCAATTATAGATGAAATGCAGATCTTTCTGGATATGCTGCAGCCCTGTTAGAATTGGGATTAGTTCACTTCAGTGGTGAGATTCAAAAAAATTTACGACCGGTTCTGTGGGCGTGGGATGGCCTAGTGGGCGTGGCAGGGGAAGGATACTGTAAAATCTCCATTCCTTCCCCACTCCTGGGGGAAGGTTACTACAAAATCCCCATTATAATTCTTTCCAAAGATGGGGATGATACCATTCTGCCCTCCAAATCCTAATAAATTTCCATCTATTTTTCCTTTGGCTTCATTCCAGCTTTCATTTTTAAATGTTTTTCTATCAGCCAAAAGACCTATGTGGTATTTATTGTATTGCAAAA
Organism: Pseudonaja textilis; assembly: GCF_900518735.1. The sequence goes on along the minus strand of NW_020769308.1, from coordinate 53,639,678 downwards.
TAAGAACTCTTTGGATGTTACATGCTAGAGACAAACAACTGAGGAATTCCACTGTCTCATTGTCCTGGCAAATGTCTTTGATATAGAATCACTGGCTCAATACCCATGCTTCGCTACAAAACTATATGGCTTAGTTTTGGGGGAGGAAAATAAGGGGGAAAAATTCCGCCTCTTCCTACCAGCATCCATCGGTATTCATCTGGCTAGCATCCTGTCAGTGTGAGAGAGTTGAAGGCTGGCTGTTTGGAAACTGAAACAGTATTTGCTGTATGAGCAAGAAGGAGACAGCAAGGAGCCTGGGTATGGCTTAGCTCAACTGTTCTGTACTAAAGCTGCTTGGTGCTGTGAAACTAAACTAAAATTGAAACTCCTCTCCTCTGCTTGTGTTTTGCATTTGGAACAGATTTTTTTTTCAGGTGGGGAGCGGGAGTAGAACTCCTTAGTATCAGAGCATGTTAATAATAATATACAAAATACTAATGCTCTGGTGGTCATTTCGAAAAATCCTTTCTTAGGGAGCACCTAGAAGCCAAGAGGAACATATGTGCCAAATTTCAAGTTTGTAGGCTTTATGGTTCTGGAGATTTTGTGATGATGCATGAGTGGTATTTTGCTTTTATATATATAGATTTTAATGGGTATTGTAATGACACCATGATAAAATCACGGAGACAAGTGATTGTATTGAACTAAGACAAATGAAATATTGAGACACAGAACACTATTTAGGGCATGTCAAATTTTTTTCAACTTTCAATTTCCAAACATTAGGGGTGCTCAAAAGTTGTGCCTTGGGGATTGTAAATATATATTGGTTTCTTTAATATAATTTAGATGTACTTGGTAAGCAACTACATAAATAGCATAACTTTCTAACATTTTGTTTGTTTCATAATACATGGTAAATAAACAAATACGTGACTTGCCCAAAATCACAAACAGAACAGAAAAGCATCCAGGAATGCCTATTAGAATTTGTCCTAAGAAAGGGATTTCAGAAAATCTGAACTACCTTCTCTCTTTGCTTGTTAGCAGCCATGCATAAACCATGAATAAATAGAGGCTGAAGGATCAGACGGAAAAAATATTTAAACCCTTCCTTTGGCATCAGATCTTTTGTTATTTAAATTGATCTCGGGCTACTTTTTTCTTTCAGACTTCCGAAACTATCTTGGAGGTAGGAAGATAATTTGAGTGTAGAAGTAGAAGAAATTATCTTAAAGGCATTACACGCCAGTACACTGAAGCAAGGAAGCACTAGGAACAGTTCTAGCACAAAGTTCTGATAATTTGCAGCACCGTTGTAAAACAAGGGTAGAGATGCTTCCTTTTTCTGGATCTTTCACTGTTTTACAAAAACTATGAGATCAAACAACTGTATTTAGTCATCCTGTTTGGCGAGAGGAGGAGGAGGAGGAGGAGGAGGAGGGGAGGAGGAGGAGGAGGAGGAGGAGGAGGAGGAGGAGGAAAATCCAAACTGAAACAGACCTATTGCCAACTCATCAGCTCTCCTGAATGGACTAAATGAACAGGAGCCCAGTAATTAGTTCCACTTTGAACCACATTTATTTTTGAAGAAAAGCCATTGCATACATTTTATGGAATCCCATTTTTACCTTTGGGGGAGGGGGAATCAGAACTTTAAAAGTAGATTCATTGGCTCTCAAACATACAGGTGAAACTCAAAAAATTAGAATATCGTGCAACAGTTCATTATTTCAGTAATGCAACTTAAAAGGTGAACCAAATATATGAGATAGACTCATTACATGCAAAGCAAGATAGTACAAGCTGTGATGTGTCATAATTGAGATGATTATGGCTTACAGCTCATGAAAACCCCAAATCCACAATCTCAGAAAATTAGAATATTGTGAAAAGGTTCAATATTCCAGGCTCAGAATGTCCCACTCTAATCAGCTAATTAAACCATAACACCTGCAAAGGGTTCCTGAGCCTTTAAATGGTCTCTCAGTCTGGTTCAGTAGGAAGCACAATCATGGTAAAGACTGCTGACCTGACAGTTGTGCAGAAAATATCACTGACACCCTCCATAAGGAGGGAAAGCCTCAAAAGGTAATTGCAAAAGAAGTTGGATGTTCCCAAAGTGCTGTATCAAAGCACATTAATAGAAGGTTATGTGGAAGGGAAAAGTGTGGAAGAAAAAGGTGCACAAGCAGCAGGGATGACCGCAGCCTGGAGTGGATTGTCAGGAAAAGGCCATTCAAAAGTGTTGGGGACTTTCACAAGGAGTGGACTGAGGCTGGAGTCAGTGCATCAAGAGCCACCACACACGGACAGATCCTGGACATGGGCTTCAAATGTCGTATTCCTCATCAGAAGCATCTTACCTGGGCTAAAGAAAAATAGAACTGGTCTGTTGCTCAGTGGTCCAAAGTCCTCTTTTCTGATGACAGCAACTTTTGCATCTCATTTGGAAACCAAGGACCCAGAGTCTGGAGGAAGAATGGAGAGGCACACACTGCAAGATGCTTGAAATCCAGTGTGAAGTTTCCACAGTCTGTGTTGATTTGGGGAGCCATGTCATCTGCTGGTGTTGGTCCACTGTGCTTCATTAAGTCCAGGGTCAACGCAGCCGTCTACCAGGAGATTTTGGAGCATTTCATGCTTCCTTCCACAGACGAGCTTTATGGAGATGCTGACTTCATTTTCCAGCAGGACTTGGCACCTGCCCACACTGCCAAAAGCACCAAAACCTGGTTCAATGACCATGGGATTACTGTGCTTGATTGGCCAGCAAACTCACCTGACCTGAACCCCATAGAGAATCTATGGGGCATTGCCAAGAGAAAGATGAGAGACATGAGACCGAACAATGCAGAAGAGCTGAAGGCCGCTATTGAAGCATCCTGGTCTTCTATAACACCTCAGCAGTGCCACAGGCTGATAGCTTCCATGCCACGCCGCATTGAGGCAGTAATTGCTGCAAAAGGGGCCCAAACCAAATACTGAGTACATATACATGCTTATACTTTTTAGAGGTCCGATATTGTTCTCGGTACAATCCTTGTTTTATTGATTGCATGTAATATTCTAATTTTCTGAGATTGTGGATTTGGGGTTTTCATGAGCTGTAAGTCATCATCATCACAATTATGACAAATCACGGCTTGAACTATCTTGCTTTGCATGCAATGAGTCTATCTCATACATTAGTTTCACCTTTTAAGTTGCATTACTGAAATAAATGAACTTTTGCACAATATTCTAATTTTTTGAGTTTCACCTGTAGTTGCTTTAACCTAAGGATGACAAATCTATGCATATAGCACCACTTACTGGCAAAATCATGAAAAAAAGATTATTATTTTTTAGTCGTACATTTTATAGCAAGCTAGTGACATCAGAGGACCAAATCTACCTATGATTCAGATAGAAGTTACTTTAAATTTAAATGTACTTTGATGCTACTAGTCTCAATTGTTGCAAGATTTTTTTAAAAAAGTGGATGAAGAAAACAGAACCAAGATGAAATTAGGATCCATTTTCAAAGCATTATAAAGAAGTGGCAAAAATTGGTGGGAGCCAGTGGAGAGCAGAAAACAGCTTTTCCCTCATATCCATTTTCCCTGGTTTGTATCTGTAGAGAAATAACTACCCTGTGAAATTGATGCAGGGCATTTACAGCAAACAACAAGTACCACATGTGTGGGGTGATGTCATCACGCAAATGCTGCAACAATACACTCGCATCCTATTTCTGATGCAAATACGAAGTCTCACCATTTGTATCATGATATCTGTTATGCCCCCAATTAGAATCTGACTCTGAGGGAGAGGAGGAACAGCTGACAGGGAGTGAGAGTGTGGCTCTGGAGGTTGTGGAGGAAACTGGGGAAGGGCACAGGCCGGCTAGGTATTCAGAGGAAAACCCAGGCCCACCCCCTCTTCATCCTAGGGCATGCAGGGAGGAGCGGATAAGGGAGAAATGTGAATGGCGTGGTCTATGGGAGAGAAAAGGGTCCTGATCCCCTTCAGGGGCTGCAGCTGTGAGGACTCTTTAAAAGGACAAACTGCACATGGCCCAGTGCTAGAAACAAAGCGTGAAATAATTTTAGTCTTTCAGTTCTTATCTGAAGTCTGGTGTCCTTCCCTGTGTGTGTATTTCGATATCTGCGGACATCTTCAAGCCCTTATCCTGCCTTGTCTTATTAATTGCTTCAGTGTGATTTGTGTTGTTTTTTCTATTTATAATTTATATGTGTTTTGAGTTGGAATGGAATTTGTTCCTTTTCGCAACTGTTTGTGAGGGAGTTTTTTGTTTCCAGTCAATGATAATTGGACCTCAGGTTGAAGGAATTAAAGGGACTTCACCTGTTTTTGTGACTTTGTTGCTTTTGTCTCTCACCCTGGGTCATCACAATATCTGTACCATGCTGTTATCCCAGGGGTGTCAAACTCAAGGCCCGCAGGCCAGATGCAACGCATGGAGTACTTAGATCTGGTCTGTGAGACCACCCTGGAAACAGTCAGCTTACAGTGCCTCTGCCAGTGAAAATATTTTCACACAGCCCCTTGAGCTTCATTGTCACTGGCAGAGCACTGCAGGAAGCCGTCACAGCCAAAAACGGAGCCCGGGAGGGCCACATCGGCCCCTCCTGAGCTCCATTTTCACTGGCCAAGTGCTAGCAAAAGTGAGTCCCCCTGCCACCACAGATACCTCTGTCATCAGTGACATCGAGATGGCCATGCCCACACTGGACACACCCACCTGGACACACCCATCTGCCCCCCAAGGTCAAACACAACCCTGATGATATTGAGTTTGACACCCCTGTGCTATATTGACAGAAGTGTCTTTCTTACTGGAATGATCAGGGCATTAAAAAAATGCATGACACTGCTCAATATTTACAAAAAATACCAGTAATCATTGTAACTTTTTTTTTAAAAAATCCTGAATGCTCAGTACTTATCCATGTGACAGATGCTGAATAAATATCTAAGGAATGGGGAAAATAAGTTAGAAGAAAATGAAGAAGTACCAAAAATAACATCATGCTTTTCAATACACCTGTTCACAAAAGATTTCACAGTGATTAGTGGCAACAAAAGTTCGTGTAAACAATGCAAAGTGTGTTCACAATTGTCCCTTTGTAGCAGCTGGTCTAGGAAAACAGAAGGAGGCCAACACTCTCACAAGATGTTCAGTGGAAGACAGTGTTATACCAAAAACTGGTCTATTCAAATGGCAACAAATGAAGGGAGAAATAGGTTTAGCTGTCAGCGTCCAAATCCTCCATATGTCCCAAATACATAATAAAAAAAAACAATAATAAAGAGATATTTTGGAAGATTGGACAAGATAAAAGCCAAGCTTAGACAGATACATTCTAGAACATTGATGCTACCTAGAGGTGGTATTCAGCAGTTTCTGACCAGTTCTGAAGAACCAGTAGCGGAAATTTTGAGTAGTTCGGAGAATCGACAAATCCCACCTCTGACTGGAGATTTTACAGTATCCTTCCCCTGCCACACCCACCAAGCCACGCCCACAGAACCCGTAGTAAAAAATACTGAATCCCACCACTGCTACCACCGAGAAGGCCATGTCATCCATTATGTCACAATTATGAGAATATTATAAATTCGAAGAACTGAAGTAGAAGTGATATGCACGGAGTTTGGATATACATGCTTTGTTAAATAACATACAGCCTTGGAAAAACTTAAACCCGGGTTTTGGCATCTTTAACCGAATGGACCTCAACTCCCGGAATTCTGCAGTCAGCACATTTTAATGTTGCCAGGTGTGAAAAACACTGGCTAAACTAACTGGGATTCCAACTAAAGAACAAGCCACCTATCTAATGCTGCAACTGATGGTTAGAGAGAGAGGCACCGATGGCGATTCAAAGAGCAGCTTCAGAGAGGCAAATCTAGCAGAACATTTAGAAACTGGAGTCCAACGGAACCGGAATATTGTAGACTGGGAAAATCTGTTCCAAGCACATTTTCTAATTTGATAGCGTTACACATTTTATTACAGTGCAATACAGTTAAATAATTTAATACATCTCCATATGCATTTTGTTTTTTATTCCTGCCTTGTCCTTTCCAGCGTACTTCTCAACACAAAGATTGGGTTCCAGTTTTGATACCTGGCAGTTATCGGAGATTAAATGAAAAATTTGCAGGGTGCAGGATTCTACATGGGAACAACCTCCAACCCGCACACTTTCAAAAGTGGAGTTTGCAGATTCTCAAGAAAGTTGAAATGAAGCTTTGCCCGTAGGGAAACCTCTGACAATGTTCTCAAAGACATCCTCATGACAGCAATTTCAAAACTCCAGATGAGTAGATTCTGCACTGTTGGGATTTCAAGAGGAAATAAAGACGAATATAGCGCCTTATGAAAAGGAACGGCAAGGCTGTTTTAAACGTCAATTCTAAGGCTTCCGTTGCAGGCATGTCATAAAAGTGAACAGGGATTAAATTAGAAACACTGCCTTTGTTTTTGTTTTTCCATGGATTCAAGCATTATCGTGTAGTTCTCTAACCTAGGGTATGGAAGAGATTTGCCTCTTTATTTTAACATCACAATCTAATTGGAACACCTTTATAATCCTGGGTAACATTACATTTGAGATTTAAGCAACCCTAACATTAAACCAATCATATATTCATATTAACCACTGTTTGTTTGTTTTTTAAGTTTTTATTGGTTTTTAAAAACAAACATAAACAAAGAAAACATAAAAACATCAAGCCATCTTCCATATATATACATACAGTGTGCCGGTTGGTTTACAAATTGTTTTGTGCTTCCATTTCATAGTCTTCAATTACAATTACATTGCATATAATCTCGTATTTTCAATCAAAAATTAAATACCTTAGTATCATTATTAATCAATCATTTGACTATACTTTTATTCATTCATGTTTTACAAGATAATCATAATTTACTTAGTTTGTTTTATAACAGTTCATATTATCATCCCAAATCTATCCTAAAATTATTTTGTGATATAAGAAAGAAGTACATCTTTATATATTTATCATTTTCTAAAAGTCTACATATTTCATTACTGTATTTTATTGTCTAACCATTGATAGAATAGATCCCAAATTTTATAAAATTGTTTATCCTCTTGTTCTCTAATTTCAAATGTCAATCTACTCATTTCAGCACATTCCAATATTTTCTTAATGATTTCCTCCTGTGATGGTATTTTCTCATTTTTCCAGTTTTTCGCAAATACAATCCTAGCCGCTGTTAATACATTTACAATCAGGTATTTCAAGTCTTTACTATATATTTCAGGTAAAATTCCCAATAAAAATATCTCTGGTTTCAAGTCTATATGTTTTTTTGTCATTTTTTCCAACCACATGTGGATTTTAGTCCAGTATTTTTCAGCATCCGCACAAGTCCACCACATATGGTAATATGAGCCAGGTGTCTGATGACATTTCCAACATTTTTCGGATTTGTTCTTGAACATTCTTGCTATTCCTGTCCTGTAAAACATCTTATACAAATTTTCTTTATATGCTGTTGACATTGTCATTTTATAATTTTGAGACCACAATTTTCATATTAAGCATTATTGTAAGGCCTCAGTCCTGTATTTCACTTCATCATCTTCTCTCTTTCTCATGATTTACTAGGGTTATTCTCCATCCTTGAGAGTCTATGTTTCTGTTTTTCCTTATAGCCTGAATCAGCTTTCTTTAAATGCACCTCCCAGCTACGTTGTCTATGCTGGCTGAGAATTCAGGATATTATAGTCAACCCTTCTAAAATACCAAATTGGATAAGGTTGATTTGTTATTTATGATTATTCATCAGATCCTATCCACAAAGATTCAGGATAACCATCTTGATATGCCTAGATTACAAAAATATAGCATAAAAATCTAGAATAATCAAAACATCTCAAATCATTCAATAGTCAAGGTAAAAATATTTATTTTTGGATCTATCTAAGGCTATCTACAAAATAATCACTAAAATACACCCTCACTACAGTTTTTTTAGGATTAATGTTTAGTTCTCTACCTTACATGTGATAGAAGTAGATTTTCCACAAAGCTACCATTCTTCATTCTTAAAATTAATGACAATACCAAATATACCCACTATTGAGGGACATTTTAAAAAAATATTTGAGGAGGAGAGGTGCGGCTCCCCTCAAACCCTGCTGGGTCTCCCCCATCTTCACCACCTCTATGGGGTGGCTTAGCCCCGAAGCCAGCTGGCTCGGGACACTCCAGCAGCGAGCCCAGGCAGAAACCGCGCATGATCGCGGATTCCTGCCTGCCTCCGAAGCCCTGCAAACCGGAACTCCCAAACCATCAACCATTCCAAAGCAGAACCAATCATTTACCCAATGGTAGAAGACATCAAGTAGAATGAGTCTGCCCCTTGGAAAAAAAGAAGAAAATAAGATAGTCCCATTACTGAAAGGGCCCTGTAGCATTTTGCATAGTGAAAGGTTCTGAAACAAGGACAGAGAGCTGAAAATAGAGAAATGATTCCTATAATTAGTTCCTTCTACTCATAAAAAGCAATGCAATGGCAGACCCTACACTTCACGTTATTGTAAGGCCTATCTCTGACATTGGAATTCATGTGGGCACTTCTTAGCCACAATAATACACAGAATCAACAAACCTAAAACAGGAGCTGCCCTATCACAGGTGCCATTATAATCTGAGCACATACTCAACTAGTATGTCAGAAAGCTTTGCTGTCCATCAAGATAAGTGGAGTTACGAAGTAGAGAATTCCATTTCATGCAGGGCAATCTTTTAGCCCCATAGACTGGAAATGAATCTGAGTATCTCCATGCTTGACTTCCAGTCACACCAGAGGTGGGATTCAGCAGGTTCTGACCAGTTCTGGAGAACCGGTAGCAGAAATTTGGAATAGTTTAGCAAACCAGCAAATACCACCTCTGACTGGCCCCACTTCCATCCATTCTCTGCCTCCTGAGTCCCAGCTGATTGGCTGGGTCTTCTTTGGTTGCCCTGCACAGGAGAACAGAGCTGGAAAGTAGGTTAGTGGGGTGGGGAGGGAATGGAGATGTTGTAGTATCCTTCCCCCAGGAGTGGGGAGGGAATAGAGATTTTACAATATCCTTCCCTTACCACACCCAAGCCACGCCCACCAAGCCAAACCATGCCCACCAAGCCATGCCCACAGAACTGGTAGTAAAAAAATTTGAATCCCACCACTGAATGTCATACACACACACACACACACACACACACACACTGGACTAAACTATGACTTGTTTCAATTTGGATTTATTGAATAAACTACATAGTATGCAGTGTGAACCTAAGTAAAGCCATCAGCTGGGATTTACAGACGCCAGTGCCTGGGTTTACAAAGCCTACATGAAAGGAAGAGAAATATTAAGATTTATATGGTTTGTGTGGAACAAGAGATTGATCAAGACACCCTTTGTGAATGCAGCTCAGGGCTGTCCAAAGACAACAGCTACAGGCACTGTTTCCTTTCCATGAAAACTAGTTATCAATATTCTTACAGCAAGTCATTCAGAGTTCCTTCAGCAGAGCTGGGGCCCTTGAAAAGACATAATGAAAGAAGCTGTGAAAACCATCCTTGTTCTTTCTGAAGAGCCCAGATAAATGCTAATTATTCCAAGGCAAGCCAAACTAAGGGAGTCTTCTATAGGCTTGAACGCAAGCATAACAAAATATTTCCCAGGAGTACATCATTAACAGAAAGCCTATTATATAAAACTGTCATATTGCAGAAAATCACAACTAATGAATCCTTTGGATATAACTAGTACCAACTTAAATGGAAGAGAAAAGTAGGCTGCTAACATCTAGACAGAGAATTGTCAACTAGGGTGTGGATAATTTGATTGCCCTCCTACTGTTTTGAAGGACTACCATTCCCATAGCGCTATGCAATTGTCCTGTGGTTAATAGGAATTGAAGTCTCTAACATTTGGAGATCATGAGCCCCTTGCTTTGTCACACTTGCCATCTTTTATCTTTATCTTTTATTGATTTGATTGTAATTTGTTTCAAGTTGTGAGCTGCCCAGAGTTTTGGGGAGTCGGGTGATACACAACTTCAATAAATTACCGTTGGTTGTATACTCAGCCTGATTTTTAAACCAGATTTGGGAGCCTCCTAGAGTTTGTGATGAAATGAGCAATATAAATTTTAGTTTTAAATTGTAAATCATGTAAAAACGAAAGAAAGAAAGAAAGAAAGAAAGAAAGAAAGAAAGAAAGAAAGAAAGAAAGAAAGAAAGAAAGAAAGAAAGAAAGAAAATTGGCATTTTTGCCTACCTTTGAAGTCTTTTAAAATGTAAAACTTTGATTTATCTTTCTTGTGGAAAGTCTAAGATAAGGAATCCTCCCTCCGTTCCTTTGAAATATTGACATTTTGTTTTGTTCAATGGATATATTCTAAATAGCGCTTGTTTTCTTAATTTAGAGGAGACGGTAAAGGTACTGTTTCGGGATGTAAGCTATTCCAGGCAAAGCTGCCTTTTGCAGTGATGACTTTGTCAATGCCAATAATGTTCAAATGGTGCTTCAATGGTTTTGCACCCAAGGTGCCTGTTACTATTGGTACCACCTTTGTTTTCTTTTGCCACCATTGTTCTACTTTTATTTGCAGGTCTTTGTATTTTGTGGTTTTTTTTTCTCCAGTTCTTTCTCTTCTGTTCTGTTTATCTCCAGGTACTGCCACATCCACTATCCTGATTTTCTTTGTCTTCCTTATCAGCTACTTTTAAGTCTAGGGTGTTGTGTGGCATAGATTCTTGCATAATTGAATTCTAAAGTCCAAGAGCACTTTTGCTTTTTTCAACTTCTATTACATTGTCTATTTGGTGGTTTCACCAATTCTTCCTTGCAGGCAAGTGGTATTTCTTGCAAATCTTCCAAGATATCATTGTCGCTATCTGACATGCCGTTGATTGTAATCAATGTGTGCACTAAAGCTGCCATGGTAAAAAGAAACAAGGAAAGTGATTCCAACCATTTTGGCATCATGTCCCTTTTTAATGGCTTTAGGAACCCTCTGCCTCCTCACCCAAATGTCCATTCAATCCATTCTCTATTTGCACATGTGTCAAAATGCAGATTAGCCTTTCTCCCACTAAGAGCCGCAGTGGCGCAGTGGTTAGAGTGCAGTACCGCAGGCTACTTCTGCTGACTGTGGACTGCCTGCAATTTGGCCATTCAAATCTCACCAGGTTCAAGGTTGACTCAGTCTTCAATCCTTCCAAAGAGGGTAAAGTGAGGATCTAAATTGTTGGGGCAATATTCTGACTCTGTAAACACTTAGAGAGGGCTGTAAAGCACTGTGAAGTGGTATATAAGTCTAAGTGCTCTTGCTCTTGCTATTTTTTCCAGGAATCTGCTACTCCTATTCTCATTAATCCACCGAATCCCTTTATTCTTGCTCTCTGATCACCAGTTTTTGCAACACTTTCCCTCTCCCCCTGCACTTCTCTCCCATCTTCTTACCTCAGTCTTCCCGGTCTATTTGAAAATTCTTGGTAATTTTTTACGCTGATTCTACTATATAAGTTTTACTTCCTCCCAGCCGCACATCCTTTCTTGGAATTTCCCTAGTTTAAGAATCCCCACATAAAAGGTGACTGGGTTGCATTTTACCAGTTGTCCTTCTGTGGGCAGAACAGTAAAATGTCTTTTATTATGCTAAGGAACTATGCAGCACAAAGGGAATACTCAGGTGAGCCCAGCGAAAGTTCGTTTATGGAGAGTGTTTAGTTATATGTTAATCTCAGCCTTATATCTTTCAAGCCTATAATGAAGAAAAACAAGAATGCAAAACCACCACAAGGAAAAGGGAGGTTAGAAATGTCATTTGAAAAAAAATATAAAAAGAACCAAGATGGCTACCGAGACGAATGCTACTATGACAGCCCTGTCACCCAACAGACAAACTGGAATAGATGCTTGAGGAACAAACTGCCACTTCTTTTCATGTGGGCTCATTTGAAACCAAACACAAGCGCTCCAACGTGGAAGAGGTCTGGGGTCAAGAATCATTTCCCTTAAAAGAAAGTCAAAACTTGTAAATTTTATTCTCCTTCTCTGTAATGTTCATGGACATGTTTGGAAGCAATTGTCCCAACAACACAGCTTAGTCATAATAGATCCCCTTCACAGAATGCAAATGACAGAGTGAATAAAGAAAACCCATTTTTAGGCTGATTGCAGTTCCTGTTACTTAAGGCAGATGTACTGACTCCTAGAGAAGCTGTGTTCATAATTCAGAATACCTTGTATGGATGAGAAAAGCCATCACTATTTTTCTCCCTTCCTTGGTTATCAGAAGAGTACATACAGTCTACCTACCCACAAATTCTGAGAACAGGCAGATACAAATGGTATATTATGACTTGATTATGGCCTCTCTTCTTTCTTGTTCTATACAAACGTTGGCACTAATATAATGCTAAATGCTTTGTCTTAGTAATATGCATTTTATCCCCCAAATAAATACTCACTCTAGAAAAAAAAACATTTGCACTGACAGCTGCAATAATTGGTTTTAGTTATTTTTCCATGCCTTTCTTGTTCTCATTACTAACTCTCTCCAATTTAGTGTGATCTGCATTTTTAAAAATAATTGTTTACACATGACAAATTCCTCATGTGTCTAATCACACTTGGGCCAATAAACCTATTCTGCTCTGTTCTGTTCTGTTCTATCCTGTTCTATTCTATTCTATTCTATTCTCTATACAATGCCAAGATGCATTTAACATATGACCCTCAAGATATTACATGAAGATACATATTTCATTTTGCAAAGGGAAGATAGAGGAACATAAACAGGAAGTACAGGAGAAGGCCATTGGGTTTGACCAACATCCATTTAACTGTATTTGAACTCCCTACAAGTAAAATTAGCTGCCATTGAAAGAGATAAACCATCAGTTCTGACCTTTGATGATTGTATCCTGATCTTTCATGATTGCATGTGTTAAAAACAAAGAGAGATTCATAAAAGATCTTTATTGCCCTCAAGGCCAATAAACAAACATTCCCTAAATGGCATGGAGATAGTAGGCCAGTGTTCCTAAATGGGAATCCAAATCAACTAGCAATTTTTGCTGTATTTTGGGAAGGGAAATCCCAACCATTCTACTGGTTCGGACTGGTTCTGCCGAGCCGGTAGCTCCAAAGAGCAGCGAAGACTGAACCAGTTCTCTAAGATGCTCTGCTGTTGGGCCCACCCACCTACCCGGGCTTCCATGTCCTGCTTTTGAAGCACAGCTGCTTTGCATGGCATAGCAGATTGCTGCACATTCAGCAGCTGAAACAACAGGGAGAGTGCGGAATTGAAGGTGACTCAGAAAGCCTCTGCGCCCGTGCAAAGTATGCGTTTGGTGTGCATGCACACGCAAAGTGTAGGCTTGCCCACAAAGCTTAACAGTTCAAGTCCTAACCAAGAACCTAAGAGCTGTTAAGGCAGGAGATCCCAAACTTGGCAACTTTAAGACTTGTGGATTTCAATTCCCTACACTGGCTGGGGAATCCTGGGAGTTGAAGTCCACAAGTCTTAAAGTTGCCAAGTTTGAAGACCTCTGTGTTAAGATAACATCTGAATATATAGGCAGTTCTGAGTAAGGTGGGGTTTTTTTTTTTTAAGTTAAGAATATTCAGGTCTAATAAGATCAAAATTTCACTGTATTTAGGTAACCCTTTGGGTATTGGTCCAAGAGTTTCTATTATTATTGGTACAACCATTGATTTCTTCCTCCACAATCGCTCCACTTCAAATTGCACTTAATAAATATCAGTATATTCTAATCATAGGTTCCATCCTGCCAAGTTTCAGTAATAGCAACAGCATTGTACCTGCCTTCATGTATTTTGAGTTCTCCCTCTTTGTTCCTCCTTGTCCTTCTCCTTTGGCAACTATAATCACTTGACAAGTGGCCAAGTGGACATTGAGCAAATCATTATCATCTGAGGAAGAAGGGCTGGATAAGGAGAATTCGGTATCAGCCAAAGGGTATTTCCCCAAAACCTGACCAGGAATTCAGACAAAGAACTGGTGTCATCTGCTTCGTCTGTTTCCTTCTACAGTTCAGAGTTCACCTTGAAGTCCCTTCTCAACTTGCAGGTTGGTGAGAATGGCAGTGTCATATAGCAGAGCACAATAAAAAGAGCCAGTTTGCATCAGGCTAGAAACTGGGATATTGTGAGTTCTAGTCCCACCATAGGTACAAAACCATTTGTATGACTTTGGGTCAGTCACTCTCTCTCCCTCAGCCTTAGCAAGACCATTTCTCAAACTTTGCCAAGAAAACTGCAGGGATTAGTCCAGGCTGTGTTTTCCACACACACACAAAAGGGAAAGAACTTCTTGAGAATAAAGGGTTATTCAGCAGTTAAGATACTATTTTGCACATGGAATTTAAAAGTAGATCTGTCCACAGCATCCGGTGGGATATGTCATTAAATGTGTCTGCAAAATATTGATAGGATTGACTGTCCCTTAAGGTTGAATACAGCTGCTTCAAAATCTTCGCAAGCACATCCATGCACAGATGACCTCAAAGAAGCTTTGCCAAAGAATAACACTTTGTAGTTTACACTAGGCTTCGCTTCAAGTGAACTGCTCAGCCAGGCAAATAAGCTTCAGCTGGACATATAAGTTGGGAACAGAAGGCAGTCGGTTGCTGCAGGTGATGTATATTTACAGTTCTCCTTCTATTTCTGGCTCTGTTTACTGAATCAGATTCCTAAGCGTTGGTTTCCCTCCTCCTCTTCTGGATTCTTGATAGCATTTATATTATTCTGATCTTCAGAATTTGCAATCTTTCTATCACAGTGTTTTCTGTGTTCTTGGCCCTTCCAGTCCTATGATTCTATGTTCTATGATCTTGACTGTTTGGAATACACATTACAGACAGACAGAGCCTTACCTATTGCATGGAGGTGAGGGGGGGGACTTTATGCATAGAGATTTGAAGAATCTATGCACACTTTAAATTTAATGTTTAAAAGCCAGAACCTTTCTGTTTTTGAAGACAGACCTGAGTGTGAAGGGCTGAGTGAATCAGCTGAATTCAGCGATGTTAGAATGATACATGTGCTGATTATAACTCAGATGTAGTTCTTGGTGTAGAAAAATGTATCATGGTCTGAGATCAAGTTTAGAATAATTCTCTTGCAGGTGGACCTATTTTCTACTTGATAATTCTGGTAGGTTCTTGGCTAGAGAACTCAAGCAGACTCATATTCTTTTGCCTTTTTTCCCTTTGATCCCACAGGCAAATTGAGTTCTCCAGCCAATATTAGGTAGACATTGTGCAAGCTTTCTGATTTGCAAAGTATGGTTTGGTCTGGATCAGAACCAGGTTTATCTACCACAGGAGTCTTCAAACTTGGCAGCTTTAAGACTTGTGGACTTCAACTCCCAGAATTCTTCCTTCAGTCATGTTAGCTCAGGAATTCTGGGAGTTGAAGTCCACAAGTCTTAAACTTTCCAAGTTTGAAGACCCTTGATCTACAAGGATCTCAAATATGTCAATAACCAACAGCTATTTAAGAAAAAAATGTATGGTTCAGAAAAAAATACAACCCAGGGTTTTTAAACAAATAATAAATTAACCACTTAACATTTATGTACTCTATTATTTCATTCCCTTACTTCAAGGGTCTTCAAACTTGGCAGGTTTAAGACTTGTGGACTTCAAATCCCAGAATTCCTGAACTAACATGACTGGAGGAGGAATTCTGGGAGTTGAAGTCCACAAGTCTTAAACCTGCCAAGTTTGAAGACCCTTGCTTTACTTTGACCCAGAAGCAGCTGTCCTCTTCTACAGATCCAAAACATATAAAAATCTTATAGAAATCAAATGATATGGGTGTTATTCTCCCATTATTGTGTTGTTGAAGGATTTGCAGTCACTCCAGAACAGAAAGTTGACATCTTAACGTTGAGATTCATGACAACTAAACCTAAATAGGTGATACAGGCTACAAAAAAGGAACCACTTAATCTCATACTCTCTCCATCCCAACCAAATGTATTTTCTATATGTCTAGAAAAGAGATAATTAAATGAATTAAAGCTCTTCCTTAGGCTCTGTTTCAATGCTGCAGTAATCTGATTCTGGAAACAAATTCCATTAGTATTGAAATCTAATATGCCAAGTGTGATATAAAAACAGAAGATAGAGATAGAGATAGAGATAGATAGAGAGAGAGAGAGAGAGAGAGAGAGAGAGAGAGAGAGAGAGGAGAGAGAGAGAGAGAGAGAGATCCCTACGGGGTCATAGTGAAGGACTATCTTGGCCTGCAGGTTGGTATCTATGGGAAGTGCAGAAGAATGATCTCAGGCCTATCCTAGCCTCCCACTATTCTGCAGCAATTGGTGCAGAAATATCTTCCCTGATGTTCTGTAGGTAAATGTAGTCTTTGTGAGTAGTGCTAGACAGGATTTAGTTTTCAGAAATTAGTCTAATTCCCAAACAGGTTATCAATAATCACTTCAATTGATAGAAAGCAAATCTTTCACACCATCAGAGGTGTATTCAGCCAGTTCTGACAGGTTCTGGAGAATCGCTAGCGGAAATTATGAGTAATTCTGAGAACCTGTAAATACCACCTCTGGTTGGCCCTGCTCCAATCTATTCTCTGCCTCCCAAGTCCCAGCTGATTGGCAGGGTCTTCTTTTGTTGTCCTGCCCAGGAGAACGGAGCTGGAAAGCAGGTTAGTGGGGTGGGGAGGGAATGGGGATTTTACAGTATCCTTCCCCTGCCACGCCCACCAAGCCACGTCACACCCACCAAGCCACACCAAGCCCACCAAGCCCCACCCACAGAACCGGTAGTAAAAAATATTGAATACCATCACTGCACACTTCATTTGATGTTCTGCTGTAGCCCACCAAAAAGCTAGACTCTCTTGTTTTATCTACACACTTCCTTGTAGAGTCAAAAGTTTCCCTGCGGAAGAATCAGTATTGAACACAGTAGCAAAAAGAGAAGGAAACTTATTCTTGTGTAGTGGTTAAGGTATTACACTAGATTTTAAGAGAAAGCATCAGTAAATGTTTTTTAAAAAATAGCAGCAGAGTTAACCATTGTTCAGATAAGCTAACAGTTGTGAAAGTTTTTAGGCCGCCACTGTTTTTATATATATATTTCGTATTTATTTTCATTCATAAAAAAACAGTTTCATTTACAGTTGTGTTTCTAAATAAATAACTTTCTATATGCGGGAAAGGAAAGATCAGCAGAGCTACCATAGCCCAGTTTAACTGGACTATGAAAGTTAAGCTAAGTTAAACCTCAGCTAACAGAAGGTTTTGGCATCTCTCTGCTACCATTCTTCTGTTTCCCAGATCTGGTACCCCCAAGACAGGGTAAGTCATATGAACATTTGCCCCATGAAAACGACTCTCATTTGAAATAAGATAAGAATGAAAATTCTGAGATTGGTATCAGTCTCCAAAAACCAAGAAAGTCACACTGAGGTTCTTAGCAGCTTCCTTTATTGTTCCTCATCTATAGACAGAAATCTTGCCAAATTGAAGCAGACCACTTACATCATGAGATATACACTCTGAAAACTCATAAGGAGGAGCTGTTTTAACTCTCTTCCACACAAACTGTCTAAACCAAGGGCCTTCAAACTTGGCAAGTTTAAGTCTTGTGGACTTCAACTCCCAGAATTCTTGAGCTAACAGGAATTGGACTGGAGGAGGAATTCTGGGAGTTGAAGTCCACAAGTCTTAAAGCTGTCAAGTTTGAAGACTCCTGGTCTAAACTATAGGGTAGATACGAGAGATGAATTAGGATAGCTGGGAATAAGTGTATAAAAATAGGGGCTAAGGAATAAAAATGGATAAACAAGAAGCACAAAACAAAATTTGTGGTGCATCTTGATAATAAATATCATTTCCCCCAACAGGCATGAGTCCTACCTGAGTTTGAACTTAAAGCACAGATATGCTGTAATTCAGGGGTGTCAAACTCAAAGCCAGGGAGGCCAGATCCTGCCCGTGGGGTACTTAGATCCAGCCCATGGGGGAGCCCTAGAAATTGTGAAGGACCGGCCCATGGTGCCTCTGCCAGCGAAAACATGGCCCTCCCAAGCTCCATTTTTGCTGGCAGAAGGTTGCAGGAGGCCATCCCAGCCAAAAATGGAGCTTGGGAACCCATTTTCTCTGCCAGAGCACTTGGGCCACAGGTGCCCCCAACACGAGTGACGTCAAGCTGGCCACGCCCACTTCAGCCCCAAGGTCAAACACAACCCAGAGGCAGCCCTCAATGTAATTGAATTTGACACCCCTGCTCTATCTGCAACTGGGTTCACAAAGAGAACAGCTGTTCAAACCAAAGCTAATTAGGTCAACATTTCCTGGAGTATTCAGTCCTTGTATTGAAGATGCTTGTAGTCAGCAAATTTCAATGTATATATCTAGAAAAACAGAACTGCCAATAAGCTGAAGTCACAGTATCTATCAGCATCTACATCACTCTTGTCTGAGAAATACTAACTCTCCACTGTTAGGAATTCTAACTTGCAAGTACTATTATAGCCGTGTTTCTGAATCTTAACAACTTTAAGATGTGTGGAGTTCAACTCGCAGAATTTCCCAGTCAGCTGGTTGGAGAATTCTGGGAATTGAGGTCTACACTTCTTAAAATTGCTGTTGTTGAAAACATTGTAGTAGTAGAGAAGGCAGGCTGAAAAGTTAGATTTTAATTTAGTCACTAGCTCTTTCTTTGCATTCTTCTCATTATTTCATACTCAGGAGATTTTGCATTCAGTCCAAAGTTCTGAGTCACCGGTGTACAATCAAAGGAAAGGAAATGTGTTTGCCTTCAGATAATCTTTATCCACAGCAAACTTCAAAACATCACTTGAAAGTAGTCTAGACAGCATAGACTTTTACACCATAAGGGATTATATTTTAGGAAAGAGATGGATATCTATTTCCTCAACCAGCCATGGTGTTCAAATGAGGAATTACCCATTCCCCAAAATGAGGAATTACCCATCCCCCAAATAAATCCATGTCCTGCTGTTTTCATTAATTTCTGTGTTGACACCTAATTTAGAATTTGTAGGATGGATACCAAAGAATGAAGGACACTAAGGGATATGGCAGCACACTAATAAATCTTGGAAAAGTTTTATTAAGACATTGCCTGGAACATATTTATAGCATCAGAAGGATGTGACCTCAAACAGCCATTGAGTCCAAACAGCAGGGAAGGTAATATTCCAGAACTCTACTGATAAGGAAACTGGAGAAAAGGGATCAGGATTAGAGTCCTTTTATCCACTCCATCATCCTTTGGAATCCTCTCCTCTGGGATAATCAGCAAGGGGAAATTAATGGTTATATTTACATCCAATGGAGAGGAACAGATTACAAGAGAGTAAGCAAGCAAGGAATACGCATTAAAAGGGATATCTTCGTGCTGGCCATTTGCTCGGGGGGCCGGCAGCTGTGAGTTTGGAGCCACTTCAGATACAAACTGGTCAGTGGTGGGATTCGAATTATCCAGAAATATAATAAGAAAAATTATGGCATGCTCAGAATCAGATTGGTTAACTTTAGAATTAAAAGACGAAGAATCTAAATGCTATAGAACATGGAATAAATTGTATCAGTGGTTATATAGAAGAAGACAGGGGTGGGATTCTACCAGTTCACACCTATTCGCTAGAACCGGTTGTTAACATTCTAAGCAGTTCAGAGAACTGGTTGTTAGAAGAAATTCCTGGCCTAATCCTGTAAGGAAGGCAGGAAGGAAACATTCTGGTGTTGCTTACAGAAATTGTCTCGCTATTAACCCTTATTACATTCTTGGCAGGACTAGACTTCCTGTCTCTGGAACTTCTCTGGAGCTTTTTTCCCCTCCTTTGTTGGTACTTTGCTTGTATGGAATAGCCATTCAAAGTTACAATGGCACTGAAAAATGTGACTTATGACCATTTTTCACACTTACAACTGTTACAGCATCCCCACAGTCATGAGAAGCCAGGAGAGGAGATGCGTGCCTCGATGCAAGTGATATTGAGTTGGCCATGCCCAGCCAATAACATGACCACCAAGCCACGCCCACCAACTAAGCCACGCCCACAGAACCAGTTTGATTTGAAAATTTGAATCCCACCCCTGGAAGAAGACAAGGTCGAAACATTAGTAGTTATGGTTAGATTAATTAGTAAATAATATATCAAATAAGGAGATTATAAATGATGAAGTAAAATGTATATATGTATAACAAGGCTAAGTTGGATGTACTGTGTTGTAGTCTCATAATTAAAATTTTAAAATATTTTTTTTTTAAAAAACTACTACCAGTTCTGTAGGCGTGGCTTGGTGGGCGTGGCAGGGGAAGGATACTGTAAAATCTCCAGCCCAAGGTGGTATTTGCCGATTCTCCGAACTACTCAAAATTTCTGCTACCGGTTCTCCAGAACTGGTCAGAACCTGCTGAAGACCACCTCGGAAACTGGTGGGTGGGTATTAAATTAACTGAGGGATCCTTGATGCTCTCTGAGCTTGCTTGTTTTCTTATGGACATTTCATTACCGTAATTAGGTAATATCATCGGTGCTAATAAGGAATGCTGTTTGCTATCAGTTTATATTCTGGTATTTTGCCTGACCAGGTGGATTCTTAGAGATTCTTTGGTTGGGCTGTTTACTGATGGCTTTGGGGTATTGTTTACTTGATTGTTGGTCTGATGGAGTTAACCTTGGAGTTAATCTATGCTGATCTGGGTGCTGATTGGTGGTGGAGCCTTTTTGTTCCTTTTTGGGTTGGGTGATAGTCTCTTTTGCATAGCCGGGGTGTCAAACTCACGTCGTCACAGTGGTGTCACGTGATGTATTGGGACTTTTTCCCCCTTTGCTAAACCAGGTGGGGGCGGGACCAGCATGTGATGCATCCAGCCCATGGACCACGAGTTTGATATCCCTGCTATAGAAGTTGTTAATGTCTAAGTGTCTATTGACGGCTGTTTGGTCAAGAGTCCCAGGCTTCTAGATATTCCCTGGCATTTTTGGACTTGGCCTGGTCTAGGATAGTTACATTTTCCTAATTGAAACTATAGTTACATCGGGCTATATGTTGTGAAATTAAAGGATTAATTAATTGCCTAGAGAAGTAGAACAGTTTGGGAAGAGATCGTTTATTTAAGTAATCCTTCAATTCTGTATGGGGGAAATTGTTTAGGAGAGATTGGGAGGAAAATGGGTGTAGACGGTCAAACCTAGGTTACCCAATTAACATCAACTGAGATAAGAGAATCCTTTTTATAAAAGAAAATGCTGAATATATTCAAGAAGAAGTCTCTATCCTCTTCAAATTTACTTCTTATATTCCTACGATGGCTTTCAATCCAACTGAACGTTGAAAGTCTTTGTTAACCACCGACTTGCAGAAACCACTCTACCCAGTTTGAGCTCCCTTCCCTATTTTCACCTCCTGTGAACTATCCAAGGCAGAATTTCTCAAGCTTGACATTTTTGCTGCCTAGGAAATTCTCGGAGTTTAAGTCCACACATCTTATTGCTGAGGTTGAGAAACTGATCTAAGGCAAGGGTATCAAACTCGCAGTGTCACATTGTTGTCCTGTGACATAGAGTGACTTTTTTCCCCTCTGCTAAACTGGGAGTGGGTGTAGCCAACACGTGATGCATCTGGCCCATGGGCTACAAGTTTGATACCCCTGATCTAAGGCCTTTAGGGCATAGAAGCATAGAGCCTATATTCTAAAGTGGTGTTCCCAACAACGGAGCCTTACAATGCATTGGGATTACAAGGTTTTGCCCCCCCCACCCCCAAAAAAATTATAGAATCTGCCAACACAAGACACCTGGAGAACACCAGGTTGTGATAGCCAGTTACTTCACATATTGGAGCCATTTCTTGTCTGAAACAGAAAGCACCTGACTACATTGTAGTGCCATTCCAGTCACCTGCCCAGAAATGGCCACGATTTAGGATTTAAGTTGGATGTTAAAGGTGGCACGCGGAATTCACAGTTCTGATAAATATAGGCATGCTTCATCTGCCTAGAGTAAAGTCTCTTCATCATGCTTTATTAAGGACATATCGCCGTGTCAAAAAGTTGGCTAAATGAGTCATGGTATTGTAGAGGTATATTTCCATAGCCCCAGGCTACACTACTAGAACATTACAAAGAGAATAGATAAAAGGCATTAAGCCTAATTGTCATGCAATAAATGGACCATACATTTTCATTAAATGCAAAACAGCACACAAAGTTGTCACGTGAGAGCCATAGATACAGAACTGTGTTGCAAAGATCTAACTGAAGGTCAACTGCTCAACATGTCAGGATGAAAGGAGCATTGTAAAATTATTTTGTTTGCTGTTGTTGTGTTGGGGAAAAAAAAACTATTAACAAAGAAAGCCATCTGGACAAAATACTGTTATTGGCTTCTTCAACCCCATAAGATAAATGTGCTGAGGTTTTTTTTCCTCTTAGAGCATGGATCTTAAGAATGCCACTACTCCATCAGGCTTAAAGACAAAAAATCACTTTGAACAACATCCTAATTCAGGACAGATCCATGAATTCCAGCAAGGGTGAAGGACAAGTTATACTTAATAGCTTCCTGATAGAAGAGAACTGAAGAGAGCCTGCCTCTCGCTGCATTTGCGATGGTTAACGCATCTTGCCGTATTGTTTGCTGCATTAGTCAAACATCATTTCCAGCAGCAAAAGTAAGCAAAACAACACAAAATCTAATGGAAAGATAAAACTGCTGAAATGCACACCACAATATTGTCGTTAAGATAAACACCCCTGGGGACTTCCCCTTCCTTATTGGGCTTTCAAAGTCCAGTAAAAGGGTGTTATTTTCTACATTTCTTTCACAGATCTGCTCAGAACTTTCACCTGCAAATGGGATTACAAACATAGTCATTAGTCCAGATTACCCAATAAGCTTTCACCATCTCACAATTAGATTTCCCATTCTTGCAGCGTCTAAATCAATATGATATGATTAGTTACTCTCATGGATTACATGCTGCGGTACAGAACCTTCCCGTGCTCAAATCTGAGTAATTCAATCAGGCGCTAATGGATTCTGGGAAAGCTTCCACTGTCTAGAAATTTAAAGTGATTCTATCTCTGTAATAACTTGCTATTATGCACCTGAAGGTAAATTGCCTGACAGGCCCATCGGTGGACAGCAGTGATCAAAAGAGGTCACCGCTCATCACTGAAAGTGGATCTTGTTGAATTCACTTTAGAAAACAGATTCCAATGAGAAGAAAAACAACTCTGTTAATTGCCTTTCATGGGAAGAGCCCCTGAAATGGAAGTGTCTGACTTAAAAAAAATTAACCGAATCACATTTCTTTCTGAAACAGTTTTTGTGCTATTGAAAATAATATCAGAAGGCTTTAGTACATTATATCTGTTTTTCTGGTGGGGGGGGGGGTGTTTGGTCCTAATAAGGACTCATATTCTCTGTCGTTATGGCAATGAACTGAGATCTCACTATCTTTCAGAAACAAAAGCTGCAGCTCGCTGCTTGGCTGATTTCATCATATAACTCATTAGTAGCTGGCACATTTTTCTTTGGATTATTGGTATATGCAGCATATAAAAGACCCAGCAGCCAAGGAACAATAGAATGTATACAAGGGAAAAAACAAAGCTTTTCCATCCCCCAACCCCCATACAATTATTTCTCCTGAAACTCCAGACTCCCCCCACAAGGAAGTGTTCTGACCAAGGCTTATCGAGGCAACAAACATACATTAACCCCTTTGTTCTTTATTTCAATGGCTGTGAACTTTAGTCATTCACACCTCGTAATGAGTCTCTCAAACAGTTTGTCAATAGTCCCATGGAAGTCTGCCAAAGTCCTTCAGGATAAGTCTGATAAGCACACACCTTTATCTTCCTTGGAATGCTGCCGATGCCTAAATTTCCAATTAGTTATACAAGGCCAAACAGAACATGAATTTAAAACAGAACTTCAGATTTCAAACTGACCAATACGAACAAAATTGCTTCCTGCAAAAGTTCCTGTCCCTTTGCTCCTCCTTTAAGTCTTATAGGAGGGCCAATCACCTCCAAGCCTTACTCCAGAGTTGCCCATTTTGTCTTAACTCTTCTTGCCTTCCGGCAGTTCTGTGCACACACGCACTGGGAACAGGCTCCCCTTGTTCCTCTGCCTCGCTTCTGTCAGGTTCTGGAGGCTCTGGAGTCAGCACATAACTCCCAGATGGCCGTAGCACCATCTCTGTATCAGATGCAGAACCCTCATCCAAGCCCTCACCCAACTCCCGGACTAGCCCATGTTCCTCCCCACTGTCCGACTCTTCTGCGGTCTCCGCAGGCTGCCGGCTGACCACAACAGGTAGCATCTAGCTAACCTTGCCTGATCTCCAAAAGCTAAGTAGGGTCGGGCTAGCTGAATGGGTCCCAGAAATTAGGAACTTAAGGGACAAAAACAATTTCCCTTCTAAAACTACATCCATATAGTCCGCCACTAGGAATTCAGTCTCAGTCAATGAATAATGGAGGGAAACTGATCAAGGAAAGATTCAACTTAGAAATAAAGAGACATTTTCTGTCAGTGAGAACAACCAATGGAACAGCCAGCCTGCCCGCCTTCAGAAGTTGTGCGAGCTTCATCACTGGAGAATTTCAAGAAGAGACTGGACAGCCATTTGTCAGAAATGGTGTAGGGTCTCCTGCTTGGGTGGGGGGGTTGGAGTAGATCAGTGATCACCAACCAGTGGGCTGGGGACCACTGGTGGTCCATGAGAAAATTTTGGTGGTCCACAGAGAAATGTCACCCGCAAAGCACCACCCCAAAGCAATTAATCCAGACTGCATGGGAACACAAGACTGCGCTGGCCACATGGCCTGTGGGAACACAAGGCTTGTATTGCAAACAACACGAGGTAGTGAGGGGAGGAAGAAAAGAGTTGGGGGGGACTTGCCCCATGCACCCCACATGCCTCGCCTAGCCACCGGGCTGCTTCTTTCTGCTTCTTTTTTCTTCTGCTTTTGTCTGCACACAAGGAAAGCAGCAAAAGTCTTTCTTTCTCTTCCCCAAACTCTGCCAGAAATGAGTCTTTGGGACCCTGCAAGACATTCTACTCCAAGAGGCTGCGCCAGCGTGACAAGTCTCACAAAGACTCGTTTTTGGCAGAGTTTGGGGGAGAGAAAGAAAGACTTCTGCTGTTTCTGCTGCTTTCCTTGCATGAAGCCAAAAGTCTCTCTCTCTCTCTCTCTCTCTCTTTCTGAGAACGGAGCTGGAGACGGTATCCTGCAATCCCAAATAAAGAATGATCGATAGGTAGGAAAATGGATGGGGAATTTTCCTGCAGAATTTTTGGGGGATTTTCCCAGGGTTTCTGGTCCGTGGGATTTAAAATTATGAGTTTGGTGGTCCCTGAGGTCCAAAAGGTTGGCCACCCCTGGACTAGATGACCTACAAGGCCCTGCCAACTCTGTTAATATGTTAAAGCCTTTACCTTTCCTTCTATAAGGGAGGCATAGACATACTGATTTTCCAGGGGTCAAGGCAGGGATGGGATTCTACCGGTTCTGTCCACCTCTGTAGCACCGGTTGCTCTGAAGAGCAGCAGACATAGAACCGGTTCTATGTCTGGTGCTGTTTTGGCCCACCCATCCGCCCAGGCTCTTACCTGTCTTTTATTTCCTGCTTTTTTAACCTCAGCTGCTTTGTGTGGCACAGCTGCAGCTGAAAAAGCAGGAAAAAAGGTCTTTTTCAACTGCTGCACACCCGCACACAGTGCTGATCAGCTGTCCTGCAGGTCATAAATTGCACGTAAATTGTGCAATGCAGAGCAACAGAACCGGTAATTATACCGATCAGATCCCATCCCTGGGTCAAGGTAAAGTAGCACCGAAGAACCCAGGCATACCAACAGAAAAGATTTCTTCCTATACATGAATATTTCTCCAAAGCAATTAAACTTACTCTAAAATCTGCAATTCATCAATTGTTTTGGTGTTGGACATGATTTCCCACAATTTTATCCAACACAAAGCATGCTTTTACATTCTTCCATACTTTTCCTTGGGCTAAATGGTGTCAAAACAAAAATAAAAGCAAAATAAAAAAGGCATAATATGTGATAGCTTGGCACTGAACCTGGGCATGAGAGGGACATATGGCAGGCTAAAAGGATGAGTTTTTGCTATAAATTTGAAGCTGTAAAAATTCTGAGATTTAAAAAAATATATGTGGAAACAATGAAATAAAGAAAAAGAAAAGGTGTTACACTTCCATGACTAAAATCTTGAGAGTGAAATACACAGGTTCTTAGCAGGCAGAGAAGAGATGAGCAATGTGCCTTTCATGGTAGCAAAATAACAGGTTACTTTTGGCTAATTATGATTTAAAAAAGGAAAGAAACGTAGAATAAATTGAAGTCAAATTGTATGATTTATCTAAAGTTTGGCATGAATAGAAATGGTTGCGGGTTGTTTGCCCCAAGCAGCCAAATCACTTGTCCCCAAAACTTCTAACTGTAAAGCCTTTGATTCAGTGGTACATGACAAACTACTACTAAAAATAAAATCCTATGGTATCTCTGGACAACTGCATAACTGGATAGAAGCATTCCTGTCAAACAGACAACAAATGGTCAAAATTGGGAGTGTCCTATCAAATTCTGTACCTGTCAATAGTGGTGTCCCCCAAGGCAGTGTTCTAGGACCAACTCTCTTCATACTCTACATAAATGACCTCTGTGATCATATTAAGAGCAACTGCGTTCTTTTCGCTGATGATGTAAAGCTGTTCAATACCACAGACAATACTGCTACCCTTCAAGAAGATCTTGACTGTGTATCAGAATGGTCAAACAAATGGCAACTTCAAATCTCAACAAATAAATGCTCTGTCTTACATATTGGCAAAAAAAATCTGAAAATAAAATACAAGCTGAATAGTCAAGATCTTGTTGATGATCCAAGCTCTGTAAAGGACCTTGGAATACTCACCTCTAATGATCTAAGTGCTAGTGCCCACTGCAACTACATAGCCAAAAAGGCATTAAGAGTTGTTAACCTAATCTTACGTAGCTTTTTCTCTGGTAATATCACACTACTAACTAGAGCATACAAAACATTTGCTAGACCAATACTCGAATACAGCTCATCAGTCTGGAACCCACATTACGTATCTGATATTACCACAATTGAGAAAGTCCAGAAATATTTCACAAGAAGAGTTCTCCACTCCTCTACTCATTGTAGAATACCTTATGCCACCAGACTTGAAATTCTAGAACTAGAAAACCTTGAATTATGCCGTCTTCGGTCTGATTTAAGCATGGTATATAAAATCATACATTGAAATGTCCTACCTGTCAATGAATACTTCAGCTTCAACCATAACAACACAAGAGCACACAACAGATACAAACTCAAGGTTAACCGCACCAAGCTTGACTGCAGGAAATACGACTTTAGCAACAGAGTGGTCAATGTCTGGAATACTCTACCCGACTCTGTAGTTTCTTCCCCAAACCCCAAAAACTTTAACCTTAGACTGTCTACTATTGACCTCACCCCTTTCCTAAGAGGTCTGTAGGGGGCGTGCATAAGCGCACCAACATGCCTACCGTCCCTGTCCTATTGTTTCTTTTATTTTTCTTTTATTTTTCTTATATGTACTCATTTCATGTATTCATAATTATGTATACACTTTTACTTATCTCGTAAACAATTGACAAATAAAATAAATAAATAAATAAATTTAAGATTTTGCAACCACGGGCAATCGTTTCAGACAAATACTGAGAAAAATTCTAAAAATGAGTCTGGGTCCACAAAGAAATCATTGCCTAAATATTTACTGTTAGCCATTGAGTGTAAATGCCCTTTAAAACCCAAAGACAGATCGATGGGCATTGGTTGAATATTGCTATGTCCCTGAACAGTGGGGGAACAACAGACAGAAAAGAGAGACTAGGATGGTGTAGAGAGACTCGTTCAGCAAGTCAGATCCGAGGCCTAAGTAAAATACTCAGGAGAGGCTGCTGTGATTGATGGAGATGATGGAACAGAAGTAAGTAGAGCCCGAGTACGTGGGAAGCAGGTGGAGGACAGAAAATTGATATATCTGCACCAGGATACAGAAAATTGGAGGCTCTGGGTTGGAGTATACTTGCTCAAAAAGAAGAGATGGGACAGTTAGAATAACAGAGTTGGAAGGGACCTTGGAGGTCTTCTAGTCCAACCCCCTGCTTAGGCAGGAAACCCTATACCATTTCAGACAAATGGTTATCCAATCTCTTTTTTTTAAAAAAAAAACCCAGTGTTGGAGCATTCACAGTTTCAAGATGCATTTTGTTTGCATGCTATCAAGCAGAAACAGAACAATACCCTTTTTTTTCCCTTGGGCGGGTAAGACTGCTTAATGCAGCAGATTCAAAAGATAAAAGAAAAAAAATAACTTTCCACAGAAACTTTCCCTAGCAAAATCAGTACTGAACTCTGCCCTCATTATAAAACTCTACACTCAGCCCATCACAGGGAAAACCAGTACCCTGAAATAAGAGCATGTTATTTTTCACCTCAATATTCTTTGTAATATTCTGTTTTTATTATTCCATTCTAGTATGCTAACCATTTGGAATGTTAATCTTCATACTTTTTATTATTTGTCACAAAACATTAAGCCGCAAAAGAGCTCTGGGATATTATGTGTGCTGCAGTGCCATCTCGTGAATAAATGTAGTTATTGCACCCAATAACGAAGCTCAAAAACGAAGGGAAATTTGAGGCAAGTCCCACTGAAGTCATTGGCAGAGTGCCAGGCTCCAATTGGTAATTTACTGTGGTCAACATTTTTAACTACGTTTTTGCAAACCACTCAGCCAGAAAACAGGGACTACCTGGGAAAAAAGGACCACTTTAAATGCAGTAAACATTGTTGAGACCAATAAAAAAATTTGTTCGTTAGCACCAAGGACCGCATAGAAAAATTCTTAATTAGCACAAAAAAATACCATGCCAATATAACTTCGAAGGCTGCAGTTTTATTCCTAATTACTTGGGAGTTAAATGTTTAAGCAGTTTCTTAGTCATCTAGGTCATGAATGATATGACTCCGTCTATATATCCTCTTTTAACAACCCCATAATCCCTTGTGAGGTGGAAGTCTGGGCAACTGAATGGAGCTGAGTGTATACTGGCTGGATGCCCTTCCTGTCACCAATACGGAGTTTTTTCCCCAGCAGATATGTTCTTAGTATGCCCAGAGAGAGAAATATCTGCCTCTACCTAGGGTCGAACTCCACCCCTAGGCTACTACACCATTCACATGACTCCATCTATCCCCTGTCTAAAACACGATCCTTTCAGCCGTTCCAAGGAGGTTGGACCGATACTCATTTGTACTCCGATTCAGGGAATCCTGAGTACAGATAAACCCCTAAAGGACAGAGAGCGAATGAGCAACCTTCAGAGAGCTAGCAACCAGATGACTGAAAGGAATATAAATTCTTCTATTCTTCACCATTCCGTCAGAACAGAAGAAGCTTCTTCAAGGAGAAGCAAAACCTCTTCAAGAAAAAAAAACAAAGAAAGTCCAGTTGCCTTTTGAAAAAGAACTTTTGGGACATATTTAGGTATTAGT
The DNA here is from genome assembly GCF_900518735.1 of Pseudonaja textilis. Next base: position 53,610,033 of record NW_020769308.1, on the reverse strand, counting down.
GTGCTAAATGCCACTGAGTCAGACCCAAAGCAAATGATCAAATGCACACCTACTCCCAGTAACAAGCCTCTTCCCAAAATATTCTGGTGATCCCTGATTCCATCCCATGTATCCATGTATCCAATTTGATGCTGGAATTGCACTGGACATTATCTTGCATGTTTCTTGCTGCCCCTGGCATTCATTCTACGTCTCTTCCAATTTGCTGCAGGATTTCTTAGGGTCTTCTTACAGTTACCTCTGTGAAAGGTGCATAGTGTCATTTAGGCTAAAGCTACTGCATTCAAACTTTCCTGTGATTTTCTACAATAACCCAATACATAATACTTTCTACTCCAAACATCCATTCACATAAACTAATCTGTCCCAGTTCTTGAAGTGCTGATTCCTTGAAATTCTGCCTTGAGAAACCAAAAGCTACTCAAGAGTTCTTTTGGCTATTAGCTTTCTTAATCCTTACACTTTCTGAGCCTTTCATAACAAGAAAAAGCTGACATTTAAAGTGCAAGGTTCAAAATCAGACTGGTACTTATTACTACTATTAAACAATGAAGCTATTAAACTAAATTGAGGCTGAACAATGAGACTGTCATCAGGGATGATGTACAAATCCATATAAATAATACCGACAAGCTGTAATTGAAGTCCAGGAGTCCCTTAGCATCTTCTAAACATGAGCCCACAGACACCGAAGGAAGCTCAAAATAAAGGTGTTGCCTCTTAGGCTTTTAAGAAGAGAATATTTTCACGCAAAAACTCCAATTGGTTGCAATTTGCTTAGGGAGTCGAGAAGCTTCTGTATAGAGCAGGGCGCCCCCAAGCTGTGAACCATGGTCCCCTAGTGGGCCATGAGGGGGTTGCAACTGGGGCGCAGAAACGGCTGGTGAGCATGCGCACCCATTCATACTTGCACAAAGCAGGGGGCGGGTGAAGGCACTCCATTAGCACAGGTGGCAGGTGCACATGCACACTGCTTGCACAAATGGAGTTGCATATGTACATGCATGTTTGCCAGCTGTTCACACAGAACCATCCCCCCTCCGCCAATCCGCAAAGCCAGAAATGTTGGGGAACTCTGGTGTGTGTGTGTGTGTGTGTGTGTGTGTGTGTGTGCACATACAAAACACACATTCATGCCAATTATTCCTATTCTCACTCAACTCACCCAAGAAACAGCCAAAGAAGAAATATATGCCCATCTAAACTGGAGGAAAAAGTAGAAAATGATAAATAAATAACACTGCCAAGACTTGTCTAGTAACACATCACCTGGTTTCCTTTGAGAAATCTGCTTGTGTTGCACCATATAGGCATTTCCTAGTTCATCCAAGAATCCAGATCACAAGGAAAACAAATTTTATTCCCATATTACTTCAATTATCATGTATAGTCATAATATAAATTATTAAGAAAAATTATGAATTCAGTATAATTAAACGAGCACACTCTTTAGACAGAAGCGTGGTTTGCTCTTGTATTTCACATTTTGTTTAATCACACATATTGACCTGCTCTATAGCCAGTAAAGTTAGAAACCTAAACCCAACCTGCACCATAGCAATAGCTCAAAAATGTTCATGCTGTGAAAGAGATGGGACAAAGTAGGGAGAGGGAGGGAGAGAGAGAGAGAGAGAGAGAGAGAGGGAGAGAGAGAGAGATCATTAACACCAGGATATATACATCCTGACCTCTTTGACAGATCATCAAATTTAAGAAAATAAACCCAGTAGATCTTCTTGAAGACACCCATCCTCAAACTTCCTTTCTCTCTTGACATGCTTACTCTTATGAATGACAAACCATCCTTCCGTGGCTAACTTTTCAAGCAGAGACTAAATTCCCAGCAGCTTTTGAACTGCATTTATTAATGCTAGATGGGAAGATACCAGCCACTGTTGGAATATGTGTGTGTGTGTGTGCATGGACACACACACACACACACACACACACACACACACATAAATCACACACACATATTTGAAGGGCAGATGTATCCTAAATTCAGTGCTTGTATCTCTTTTAGAATAGAATAGAATAGAATAGAATAGAATAGAATAGAATAGAATAGAATAGAATAGAATAGAATAGAATAGAATTCTTTATTGGCCAAGTGTAGTTGGACACACAAGGAATTTGTCTTGGTACAAATACTCTCAGTATACATAAAAGAAAAGATACATTCATCAAGAGTCAAGAATCACAACACTTAATAATAGTCATAGGGTACAATCAACAATCAAATCATACTAGGAAACAGTCAATATAAATCGTAAGGATACAAGCGACAAAGTTACAGTCCTACAGTCACAAGTGGGAGGGGATGGGTGATAAGGAGTGATGAGAAGATTAATAGTAATAGTAGTGCAGACTTTGTAATAGTATGGGAATTATTTGTTTAGCAGAGTGATGGCTTTTAGGAAAAAACTCTCCCTGTGTCTAGTTGTTGTGGTGTGCAGTGCTCTATAGCATCATTTGAGGGAAGGAGTTGAAACAGTTTATGTCCGGTATGTGAGGGGGTCTGTAAATATTTTCACAGCCCTCTTTTTGACTCATGCAATATACAGGTCCTCAATTGAAGGCAGTCTTAATTGTCCATCTTGTCACTCTTTCTCCCAGATTTTCTTAAGGATATCTGAATGGAGTATTCAACAGGTGAATCCCAGACCCGGAACTGATATTGGAAAGCATAAAGACAACACTGTAGAGAAAGCGACGTGGACTGACTCATATTTCCCCACTACAGAAACAACAAAATTGTGAGTACGGATCTACAGCTTCAGGATCCACTCTCCCCTCCAAAGAGCACAACACAGAACTCAGTAACAAGAGAGGCCTCCTCCCTCACCCGCTGAAGACTCAGCCCAAATCACTTTCTGACAGTGAGAACAACCAACCAGCTTGCCTTCAGAAGTTGTGGGAGCTTCATCGCTTGAGACTTTCAAGAAGAGATTGGACTGCCATTTGTCAGAAAGGGTGTAGGGTCTCCTGCCTAGGTGGGGGTTGGACTAGATGACCTACAAGGTCCCTTCCAACTCTGATTATCTGTAATAGATTTCTGTAATACTTATGCAGAGCAGGGACATAGCCTCCTGGAACAAGTCACTGGCATCCTTTCCCCACCCCTTTGCCTTTTGTCTGAAGAAACTTTATATTGCAATGGTTAAACAACATTGCAGTCGTTTCCTTTCACCAAGCCCTTGAGCTGCAAATCCTATGGCCACAAAGAAGAGGGGGGTCAACTTATTTCCCAAAGCACCTGAAATCAAGACAAGAAGCAATGGATAGAAACTAATCAAGGAGAGAAGCAACCTAGAACTAAGGAGAAATTTCCTTAATGGCAAGGACAATCAACCAGTGGAGCAGAAGTTGCCTTCAGAAGTTCAGAAGTGCTCCATCACTGGAGGCTTTTAAGAAAAGACTAGACAGTCATCTGTCTGAAATGGGGTAGGGTCTCCTACTTGAGCAGGGAATGGACTAGAAGACCTCCAAGGTCCCTTCCAGCTCTATTCTGATACTTAAAATGGCGGGAGAAGCTGGCCACTTTGGCAATTCACCAGCCTGCTCCACATTATCAAGCATCAGTTGTTACAGCCAACCATCCCTGTGAGAAAAAGAAATTCCTCCCAGAAATCCATGAGAATAACCATAGATGAAACGGCTTACTGTGACTTCCCTATCTTGCCTCTTTAACGGCCAAACTAGAAAACCTGGTCTGAAAGACTTTCACTATCTATCCAATTCAAGATTTACCAAGGGCATGTTTTTAAGTTTTGTTTTTTTAAAATCTCTCTCTGCCAGACTTACACAAATGGGCAAATTCCCATCACATCCAAACGGTCAGAGACTTTAAGGATGAATTGGTCCATGGTTTCATTGCTGAAAGAGTGACAGAGGGACCTGATCCTGCAGGAAAGAGCCATAAAAACTGAAGAGGAAGAGCAGAACCTCCTTCTTGCTCAAGGATGAATTCATCATGACATGGACCCAACCACCCCATTTCCCAGGAGGCCTTAACCAACCAGGATGGATCTCATGAAAGAGGACCACATTGATGCTCCCAAAGACCTTTTCCATTTCCCTGGCAGTCATAGAATCCAACACTTTCTAGAGAACAGACCAAAAGGATGCTTCAGACAATCTGCCCTACCGGAGTCCAACCCAGACTAGATCAAGCAACTTTATTCACCAGATACTTTGGTGAATTCCATTCACTGACCTGTAGGTATTCTTGTGGCCCTTCCCTTTTCAGTAGATAATGGGCCACTTTAAATAGGGTGATTTGAAAATATAATTAGTAGAAAAATCATGATTTATTGTTCTTATTACGACAACCCTAAATGTGTCTCCATCAGATTCATTCTCCACTTTTCCCCAATGGTAATCTAGTCGTCTTTTCTGTCATTCTGACCTGTATACTGCATAAGTCAAAAAGAGGGCTGTGAAAATATTTAGACCCCTCACATCCTGAACATAAACTGTTACAACTCCTACCCTCAAAATGATGCTATAGAGCACTGCACACCAGAACAGCTAGACACAGGGACAGTTTTTTCCCCAAGCGCCATCACTCTGCTAAACAAATAATTCCTTCAACACTATCCAACTATTTACAAAGCCTGCATTGCTATTAATTCTCCCATCCTTCCTTTCACCCATCTCCTCCCACATATGACTTTATGACTGTAACCTTGTTGCTTGTATCCTAATGATTTTTATTGACTGTTTCCTAGTTTGATTTGATTGCTTACTGTACCCTATGACCATTATTAAGTGTTGTACCTTATGATTCTTGACTCTTGACAAATGTATCTTTCTTTTATGTACACTGAGAGCATATGCACCAAGACAAATTTCTTGTGTGTCCAATCACACTTGGCCAATTAAGAATTCTATTCTATTCTATTCTATTCTATTCTATTCTATTCTATTCTAT
>NW_020769308.1:53570478-53605090 GCF_900518735.1 Pseudonaja textilis | reverse complement strand
TTCTATTCTATTCTATTCTATTCTATTCTATTCTATTCTATTCTATTGTTTGAGGTCTTAAGTCTACCTATCTGTAAGTTCAGTTCAAAGATTCTTTATCCTCAAGAAATGGTTTCTTCAGACCAAGCAGAAGCAAACCAGAGGTGATACTGAGTAGGTTCTGACCAGTTCTGGAGAACCAGTAGCAGAAATTTTGATAGTTCAGAGAACCGGCAAATATCACCTCTGATTGGCCCCACCCTCATCTATTCTCTGCCTCCCAAGTCCCAGCTGATTGGCTGGGTCTTCTTTTGTTGCCCTGCACAGGAGAATGGAGCTGGAAAGCAGGTTAGTGGGGTGGGGAGGGAATGGGGCTTTTGCAGTATCCTTTCCCTGTCATGCCCACCAAGCCACGCCATGCCCACCAAGCCAGCCACGCCCATAGAACTGGTAGTAAAAAAATTTTGAATCCCACCACTGAAGCAAACTCAACAGGCTAGAGCCTAGACTATATACCTTTTTCCCAATCTCTTGACAAAGACAGATGGAACTAAGGGCTTTAACCAAGAAGGCTAATTTTAGCCAGTCTTTTAACAGCAAACCTTAATACAAACTTCGAAGGAGGTGAAGTCAAGTTCCTCACAAAGTGGGCAGCAAAGCATGCGGAACAAGGCTCTCTGAAATGTTGACTAAATTGATTCCAGCGTGCACAAGTGATTGAGACAAGCTGCACCCCCATGGCAGAAGCATCAACAACCTCCTCCCTAGATCAGCAATTATCACGGATAATCATGATACAGTATAAGAATATCTATATGGACCACCATTGGTGGTCATCCTGCTTCAATTCCTACCTTAAAGAGTGACAAGTGACGATATATTCTCATCCCACTTCAATCTAATTTCTATATTGATTCCCTTATAAAAGCTGTATCCGAAAGAACGTTTCACCCTCCAATGTTCAAAACTACCTTATTTCCACCCTACTTTATGCTGATGAAGTTGCTATTCTCTCGGAGACTGGCCTTTGGAAATTTAAGGGAAAAATGTATTCCTAATGTATTCCATGCAGCTATAATTCATATCATAACAGAGGCTAGCAAATTGCAGCTGAAATGTCCCAAATTGCATTTCCTAGAGCGATTTAAAATAACCATTTCAGGTTGGGCTGGGGTATTGGAAGAATGGCACCCTTCAGCCATGGATCTATCACTACTCAACATTTTAAACTCTGCAAATTATGAAGCAACCAGAGATTTATAAGTTTACTGCTGTGTTGGTTCTCTGTTATGATTGACTAAGCAGGTAGCCTTAATTTAGCCAGCCATGCAAAAGCCTCGAGAGAAAAAAAACCATCTGAAAATAATAACCTGCATTACCTCAAAATGGACTAGAAAAGGACAAAAGATAAATACATGCCACGGAGAAACCTGATGTTCAATCATATATTTCTACTAAGTGCACACTGTGCTTCACAAGGGTCTCTACAAAGAAACTACTGGATTTGAAAAGAAACAAATGACATACTAAGAACTGAGGTGGGCTGGGGAGAAATCTGGCTTCAAAATCTACACATAGTACAATGGATGAGATTCACACGGCAGCTATAAGGGTTTTTTGCCAGGTCTTTAAATACGCAGCTATGCTCTTACGCCTGAGTTAGGCTGTTTGTTGAGCCTCTGGATTTCATCCAGGCAGGCAATTCACCTCTTTTCAGTCATTCTGGAGTTGAGCAGGCTTCTGACTCTAAACAAAGAAAGAAACTGAACATTTTGACATTTAAACATGCAATATCTGGGGAGAAGTGCAGACATCCAAAGAGAAAAAGTTCAAAACCATCATGGGAAAAGCAGATATAATAAAAAGCATAAAAAACAAGACATTAATGCAGATTTAACAAAGGCGTGTCTTTAAAAAGTTTTAGAAAGCTCTTTAAATAAACAATCAAACTCTCCTTTAAATTGAGCTGAGTGTCTTGTAACATCAATTAGATAGATCCATGTAGTATTCTTGGCCAAAATATGGACGAGACCAACACATTATTATTATTTCTTCTTCAGTATATTGAGCCAATCCAATGTGTTGGTTAAATGTTACCATTGTCATTTTGTGGGATGTTTATTCAAATTCTTAGGCTCGTCTGCAGTTCTAGAATTCCTGAGTGACATGTACTTAAAGCCCATTTGTATTAGTAAATTCAATAGGGATGTTTTAAAATAACCCTGTCGATTAAAAAAAAATGAAAAACAAAATCATTATAAGAAGCAGGAAATGTCTATTTTGCCATTTCCAACCTTAGTATGTTGGGAATCAAACTATTATTTCCAGAATTCCTATTCAATAGTGCTCAAAAGACTAGGTGAGATGGCAATAGATATTATAGGGTTTTTATTACTCTAATCCAATGGTCATTCCCCAAGTTTCATACAGTACAGCAAATCTACCAGTTTGGGAATAAAAGCCAGCAGTGAACCAGTGGTGGGGTTCAAGTTTTTTTGCTACTGGTTCTGTGGGCGTGGCTTGGTGGGCGTGGCAGGGGAGGGGTATTGTAAAATCTCCAGTCAGTGGTATTTGCCAGTTCTCTGAACTACTCAAAATTTCCACTACTGGTTGCCCAGAACTGGTCAGAACCTGCTGAATACCACCTCTGCAGCGAATCCATGGAAAATAGGTGACCGTATGAGATTTATGACAGAGATTTCAATGAGATTTCAATCCCAGTAATAATAAAGCATTTTTAAAAATTAGATGGAGTTAAGGAGATAGAGTTACACATTGCATTATGCCTTAAAATTGTTAGAGTTTGGTTTAGTAAGATCTGAAAGCTCATCTGATATAGAATATTTAACAAACTGTGCTTAAACAAACCACCAAGAGAGCTTTGAGAATATAAGAGAGAAGTTTATCTCTACAGGACCAGTTGTCAAATTGGGAGCAGGATTCATTGGGTGCTCACTATCAGGTTAGAGGAAAATCTCTTTATAAAAAAATTAAGCTGATCTTATTTCAAAAAGCAAAGTAGAAACACTGTCAAATCTCATTATAGGCTTCATTAGTGTTTGGACTGCAGAAGCTTATAATGGGCAGTTTCTACACAGCAAACTTGAGAAAAATTGTAATATACAGATTAAATTTAATTAAAATGGTATGGGGTTTTTTTTCTTGGCCAGGCTTAATGCCATTAAAACTATTCATTTTATTCTTGGGGAATCAGGCAAATTCATTAATCATTTTGGGGGCTAAAAAGTCTGGGAACCAATATCTGAGGAACAAAAAAACACTTGCAATCTTATCTAGCTAAAATACTGCCTGATATGTTCAGGCATTTCACCCACATTTAGCAAAAAGTAGGAGCTGTGCGCTATTAAAAATGCAGGCTACTTAATCCTTTGAAAGTGAGTATTAGCCAAGATTTTCCCCTCAGTTTTGATTTAATCTCTTTTTAAAATCAAAACACTGCAGCTCCAGTTCACAGGAGACAGGTGTCCAATTAAAGCCTGATTAGGGTTCACGTTTTGGGGGAACACAATTAATGAAGGAATTAATCAATTAATCACAGCAATTCCTGCTTAGACAGTCACTGGTCCCTATTTTGACTTGTTCCATTTAGCCCTCGCTTCCAAAGGAAGAAATTAATTTGTAATTATTGTTAAGTCAGAAAGCAAGCCAGGAGCTGTCATGGACCCTAAGTATTAGCCATTTGATAGCCTCTTTGCACCAAGGAAGCATCTAATTATCAGCATCCATCGACTTGAATCCCAAATCAATGTGCAATGTCTCAAAAACCCAGCCTGTCTTGTAATGCAAAACACCCAAAACAACTGAGGAACTAAATTAAGAGAAAACACTCAGACTAATTTACAGGGCTAAGTGCTGCTCCAAACACAACTGAAGTTATATTCAGTTTTAATCCTCAAAGGCAAAACACACTGCGTTCCTTGGAGGTTGTAAATGAAATATAATGCCTTCTAGTTGGTATATGGGATTAGAATAGAGTAGAGCTAGAAGGGACCTTGGAGGTCTTCTAGTCCAGCCCTCTGCTAGATGTTATAGGAAAACCTATACCATCTCAGGCAAGTGACTGTCTTCTTAAAAGCCTCCTGATTTCTGAAGGCAAGCTGTTCCACTGCTTAATTAAAACATCGATACTACTGTAACAGTGTCTTACCCTTCCCTCCCCTTATCTTTTTCCTGAACTAGGGAGGGGGCTTGTTACTTTCTTCCCCTTTTATCTTCCTTCTATCCTGCAGGGGCATCTCCTCTTTCATCTAGGGTGGCATTAGATCCTGCAATTCATATAGCGTACTACAAAGTGATTCTGCATCACTTTGTAGCGCACCACAAAGTCTTCAACGGGTTTACTCAGAAAGAACATTGAAATCAACGCAGGTCCTACCCAGATAGCAATAGCCAGAGCACTTAGACTTATGTACCGCTTCAGAGTGCTTTACAGCCCTCTCTAAGCGGTTTACAGACTCAGCCTATTGCCCCAAACAATCTGAGTTCTCGTTTGATCAACCTCGGAAGGATGGAAGGCTGAGTCAATCTTGAGCCTGGTGAGATTTGAACTGCCGAATTGCAGGCAGTTGGCAGTCAGCAGAAGTAGCCTGCAGTACTGCACTCTAACCACTGCACCACCGTGGCTCATGCAATTTTCATTACAAATATTAAGAGTGCCATTCAAAATAAGATTACCATATCCTACCAACTACTGTAATGGTTTGTGGGGATAATATTAGGGGTAAACAGTCAGTGGTGGGATCCTACTGGCATAACAATCGGTTCAGGGAGCATGCGCATGTGCACTACTTACAAATTACCGGCTCCAGCAAACATTCATCTTCTCCGTCTGACCAGTGACACTCAGCTGTGCTGCGCGAAGCAGCTGAGGAGGAAAAGGCAGAACCCGGGTGGGTGGGCCAAACAGAAGAACAGAAGAGTGTCACAGTGAATCACTTTGGTGTCAGCTGCTCTTTGGAGCTACTGGTTCTATAGAACTGGGCCGAACTGGTGGAATCCCATCCCTGTCAACAGCCTGATGAACAAAACCTGAGAGAGACAGTGGTGGAATGCTCCCATTGTAACAACCAGTTCGACGATCCTGCGCTCCGCGCATGTGAACAGCTTTCAGAAAAAAACTTACCTGCCATGTTACTACTGGGGAGTAACACAGCTGAGGAGTGGCAATGCGCTCTGCCGCACTGAGAGGATATAGGTAAGTACAGTGCAGGCGCAGGCAGGCGAGCCCACATGATCATTGGAGCGAACCGGTTTGCTGCCAGCTGATCATTGGAGCTAGGGTTTGCCCAAACCGGTCTGAACTGGGAGAATCCCACACCTGGGTGGAGGGGTAGAGAAAGCACATCAGAAGGCTCCCTTTTCTCAAGGACAGCGCCCCTCCCCAATCTTTTGGGCACCAGGGACCAGTTCTGTGGAGATAGATTTTTCTATGGACTGGAGGGAGCATGGTTTCGCATGCTGCCTGCATCCCGCAGGTGGGGCTCCTCTTATTTGTGTGGCCTGGTTTCTGGCATGCTGCAGACCGATGTCGGTCCATGGACCAAGGGTTGGGGACCCCTATTTAAGAGTAAAAGGGAAAGGAAAGGTGCTTTCAGGGGTGCAAGATTTTGTTATTGTGCCCTTACAATAAAGATAATTTTAGAATTCATGGTTGGTGCTTCATGTCTGAGCTGACCCCTGCAGATGGCGATCCACTTTACTATTACCAAGTGGCCATCTATATTTTGCTGCCCAAATTTAAAATTAGGCCAAATTTAAAAATAAACTGAAGCGCAGCTTCATTTTTGCTCATTTCAATTTCACAAAATCCAGATGTGAAACCATGGCCAGAATTAGGACAGATTCAACTGCAGCAAGCTGTTGTGAGAACAGAGGGGAAGAAGGTCTGCAGCTAAATTCTTCTAATCAGCACTTTTCAAGACCTACAAACACACTCAACGGCAGAAATATTATTGGCTCTTTGATCTCCTTCCCTGGGTTTGCTTCCATAGCAACAACTGCTGGGAAAAATGGGCACGTATGGCAAACAAGCAACAAAACTTCATTTGCTAAAGGAAAGACTCCCAAATATATGTCCTGGTCCCTTTAGTTCCTCACCCCAACACATGCACACACACACACACACACACACACACACACACACACACAATAACTAATGATCTGGCCATCTCTCTTGTTTTGCTGTGCTTGCATATTAATTAGGATGCTTAATGATCCACCGGCTTTAAGTACTGCCATTTTTATAAAACACTTGGGTTGCTGTTAAATTGATTAGGCCGCTGGGATATTTACATGAGACTAAGGACAGCTCTGTGTATCGCTATTAAAACAGAAACACACACACACACACAAAAACGGCATAAAATTTGGAAGTATTACTAAATACCTATTCACATATCGGAGGTTTTCCACAATTGACATCATATATAATACTGTCACAAAAAGACAGCCTTTTGTCACATTAAATACTAGGCCAAAGAAATAGGTGCATTAAATGCCACAGGCAATTCTGAGGATTTTTGTTTTAACACAGAATTGTCATTATAGGCTGCCATATCCAGTTTTTAACGAATTAAAAATTGTTTGAAAAGAAACCTGTCCCAACGTAGGACCTGCAGGGAGCAAGGGAAACAAATGACAATACATGAGTGACCTTATTACACAAATGCTTGAGTTCTGTGTTTGTGAGAGAGGCAAGTACACAACCCAGCATTTGTGTGAAGATCTGGAATTATCAGAGTTTGTTGGTGAAACTATCAACCCCCACTAGATATTCCTCCATATTGAGAGTTTTACAAGGGTAATGGAAAGACAATAAACTTCTTTCAGCTTTCCTGGAAGGCAGTAGACTCAACTCTCAGATACATGGATACATTTGCCATGTTGGCTTAAGCTAAACCAAGGGTGTCATCACCATTCATCACCATTCGAGGAGACATCACCAGTGAGCTTTGAATTATGTTCGTCTGTCAGAACACAAGGCCTGTGTTCTGACAGATGAACACAATTCAAAGCACACTGACGATGTCTTCTCGAACGGTGATGAAACGTTTGCAACCAAATTGCCAAACTCAGAGTTCAGAAAAAACAGTCTAGGAACCAGATATGTCTAGCCTAATGGAGAGAAGGATTGGGGTGACATGATAACTGTCTACCAGTACTTGAGGGGCAGTCAGAGAAGGGGGGGGGGTCAACCTATTTTCCAAAGCACATGAGGGTGTGACAAGACTAAATGGGTGGAAGTCCGTTAAAGAGCGATCCAATCAGGAATGAAGACGTTTCCTGACAGAGAGAGCAATTAATCAATGCAACAGCTGTGGGTGCTCCATTGCTGGAGAGGTTCAAGAAAAGATTGGATAACCATTTGCTCCGGATAGACTAAAAAATTCCTGCCTTGGGCAAGAGGTTGGACTAGAAGATCTCTGAGATTCCTTCCAATGCTATGATTCTATGAACTTCTATATATTTGCAGATTAGCCAAGAATTTTAAATGCCAAAATACATCCACCACCCCAAAATTGGATTTAGTTTATGCATGGATGGACTTATCTGTGAGTGTATACCGTAATATTTTAAAAGTATCCTTATATCCCATATAAACTTCTGTATAATCCCATTACAGCTAAGCAGACTCTTAATTTTTTAACCAAAATACCATAAAAATGTGGATTGGCTTATCCACAAGTAAGCACATTTTTCATGGTATTTTAGTTAAAAACGTGAGAGTTGGCTTGTTTGTAGACGGACTTATACATGAATATATGCAGTATTTAAAGAGATCATCAGATCTGCTCTCAAATTCCAGTAGCCTTTACTATTAATCTCCACAAACAAATCTTTTGGCTAGTTATACAATCAGGAAGGTGTGGAAAGAGAATTTAATGCGTTTTGCCAATGCTGCAACATGCACATTTTTGTCTTGTTCTGCACTGTTGTTCATCTGCTTGTATTTTCTTTTGTGAATCAACTGGTGCTGTTCTTTACTGCCTTCATTCCTATTATTTCTTGAGCCTCCTTAGGTTCATTTGTCTATCCACTTTCTGCTACTTTCCTTCCTCTCTCTCCCTCTTCTACTTCTGCAAAGTATACCAATCTTTTGTTTTAAAAACACTGTTTTTTCAATCAGAAGTAATTTTGGCTAGTTTTCCTCTCTTGTCTAAAAATAAGTCCCTCCTATAAATAATTTATTCTTCGTGTTTTCATATGTCCAATTATGCATAACCAAATATAACATTACAGCTGATCTTAATCAAAAGACCAAGAAGATTTTATTTCATCTCGAGTAAGGGTGAACTGGGGTGGCACAGTGCTTAGAATGCAGTATTGCAGGCTAATTCTGCTGACTGTCAGCAGTTCAATTCTCATTGATTCAAGGTTGACTCAGCCTTCCATCCTTCCGAGGTGGATAAAATGAGGACCCAAATTGTTGGGGGCAATATGCTGACTCTGTAAACCATTTAGAGAGGGTTATAAAGCACTTGTGAAGCAGTTTATAAGTCTAAATGATATTAGCAGGGCGCTTCATGAAAAATTGAATTGGCTTTTTTTTTAATTCAAGCCAGACAATGAGTTATGAATGCACATATGCAGCCCTTAGACTTAAAAGCTTAATCAGATAGCAAAAGCAATAGGACTTAGACTTCTATACTGCTTCACAGTGCTTTACAGATCTAAGCAGTCACGTTTACAGAGTCAGCCTATTGCTCCCAACAATCTGGGTCCTCATTTTACCCACCTCAGAAGGATGGAAGGCTGAGTCAATCTTGAACTGGTGAGAATCGAACTGCCAAACTGTTAGCAGATGGCAGCTAGCCCATAATACTGCATTCTAATCACTGTGCCATCACATGATGTGTTCCTGGGCACTCTTTCACTGTTTTTCAAGCCAGCCAAATAATGGATCCTCAGAACAGTGCTAAATCCCTATCAAGATTTAATGTACTTCCAACAACTGTTATTGTGAAGACAATGTAGGGAGTTTCTATTTGAACAAAGAGTTTGCCCACGTGGTGAAGGAATTTCTGAAACTCTAATGCACATTCTTTTATAATTCTCCCATTAGAAAGATGCCTCTTTGCAGCTAATCACAACCCACTGTATCTAGTCAAATGATCACACCTTTTTCCAAAACATTTCCACAAAAGATGCAATAGGCTGGTTGCTTTTAATCAGAGAAAAGACATTTCTCTCAAAGGCCCTTCCAGATTAGGCTACTGCAAATGAGCTTTGATTCAATTCGAACTGAGGAGTCAAAATCCAAAGAGAACTTGTTTCAATAACATTTTGTAATTTAAAATTCAAAGGCAAACTCACTTGTCTTAGGCTTTGAGATTTGAATCAAAAGAAAGGATTCATCGGAAGGTTATCATGGAGAAGCATCAAAATCAGCTGTAGCCACTTTGGCTTTGGGGGAAAACGAGATGAAAGTAGATGAAAAAGTCGATTCTTTAGAGCAAAGCTGGCTGGGGAATTCTGGGAGTTGAAGTCCGCCAAGCTTAAAGTCACCAAGGTTGGAGACCCCTGCTTTAGAGGAGATCAAGTAGGCCTAGTTTCATAGGTGCATCTTCAAGGATTTTACTGCAAGATATTTTCGAAATATTCCTCTCGTCTAAACAAGATTCAGAGATACCAGCAATCAGGAAAGAAACAAGGACTAAGTTGCTCTAGATCAATGTATCAAACGTCTTTCCAAAAGTTAAACGAGAACCCTTCAAAAGTTGTTTAAATTGGACCATAGATTCTCTTTTTTTTTGGGGGGGGGGGGGATGCCAGCTTGGCAAGTCACTGAAGAATGGCACTGAGTTAGCCAGCAACCATCTTCTCATCCAGATGTCTTCCATGGCTTATTTAGGATGTTCCTTTGATTCATTACCCACAATGGTAATAGACATATCACAGTTGATATGAAAATGTGTGGAGCTAAGATAGTGAATTAATCCACACTAGTCAGGGCCACTGCACAGATCGCCGTGGGACACACTGGAGCTCCTAAAGAAGTTTTCCAATCAAAATTTCTCTGTGCCCATTCCCTGTGCCTAGATATAGAGCCAGTTTCTTTATTAAAACTAGAAACAGGTTGGACTTCACTAGAGGCCCAAATCTGGTATCTGAGATGTTGCCCCTCCAATTACTTTGACTTCATTCCCTCATCACTAATATCACCACTGGAGGTTTTTAAGAAGAGTCAACTTGAAATGGTATAGGGGGCTGGACTAAGAGACCTCCAAAGTCCGTTCCAGCTCTATTCTGATTCTAACTGAAATAATATCAAGACAAGAATATACGTGATTGCTTGAACAGGGTTCACAGTATTGTCTGGGACACTACACATCCTCTTCATGATCTGTTTTCCTTGTTACCTTCCTGGGAGGAGGCTTCATGGTATCCGAAGCAGTCACAATTTTGTTCGACACAGCATCAACTGTGTGAATTCCCAATGGATTTTTCGAAATGACTGTCAGAGCATTAGTATTTCCTATATTATTATTATTATTAACACGCTCTGATGCCAAGGAATTCTACTCCCCCTCCCCACCTGAAAAGAAATCTGTTCCAAATGCAAAACACAAGCAGAGGAGAGGAGGTTCAGTTTCAGTTTTAGTTTCACAGCACCAAGCAGCTTTAGTACAGAACAGTTGAGCTAAGCCACGCCCAGGCTCCTTGCTGTCTCCTTCTTGCTCACACAGCAAATACTGTTTCAGTTTCCAACTCAACTCCCTCACACACTGACAGGATACTAGCCAGATAAATACTGAAGGAAGCTAGTAGGCAGAGGCAGAATTTTTTCCCCCTTATTTTCCTCCCCCAAAACTAAGCCCGACCACATAGTTTCATAGCAAAGCAAAGGTATCAAGCTTCATATATATACTTCATATACTAGAATATATATATATATGATCATATATACATGATGTATATGTATGGATGTAGGTATATATGTGTGTATATTGTTATGTCCCTGGAACTTGCAAAAGTTCCCACCCAGGTCCGCTCACGCTGCGGGGGCGTTTGCTGTCCCTCATTGGCTGGTTTCCCCCAGCAACCGGCTATAAAAGCAGGCTGCGGGGTTCAACCAGTCGCTGATCGCTGCGAGCCAGTTCCAGGCTTGGCAAGCACGTTCAGTCCTTTATTGCTCTAATAAAGTATTGTTGCACCCATGCCCTGGTCAAGCCTCTCATTGCTCAACTACAACACTGGCGACGAGGGTGGGATGGCTACCAGAGGCAACTCGCAACAGCTGAAGTCACTGAATTGCTGAGCCGCAGCCGCGCCGCCGGAGAGCTCGGTCAGCAAAAGCGAAAGTAATAGCGTCTGTAGCCGCTTGTTAGCAAGCTACAGAGGAAAGTGAAGCGCTGCGAGCCGCAGCCGCTCAATTCAAAGAGCGCGAAATTCAAACGGCTGTCGTTTGAATTTCAAACCGGGATACAGCGCAGTGCTGTAATTCCAAGTCACTGACACTTACGCAGGCGCGAAATTCAAAGCGCTATCAGAGCGGTTAAGCCATCGCCGCCTACGCTCTCCAGGAGCGCGAAAATCAAAACGCTGCCAAACAGCCATTGCAGCTTACCGCGTGTAAACCCAGAGAGAACGGAAGGTGCGGAGCCTCCCCAGGGCTGTAGTCACTTGCCTGCCTAGGCACAAGAGTTTTTCTTCCTCCATTGTTGTCCCAGAGAGATTCCATAGCAGTTAGCCACTAGATTCTCAACATGAATTCCAACCTAGCCTTCCCATCGTTCAAGCCGGATGAGGAGAAATGGGAGTCATACAAGAATCGTTTTAGCCACTACATCGACGCCATTGGGCTGGCTGATGCAGGGGAGCACCGAAAAAAATCATTTTTCCTGAGCTACTGCGGAGCCATCGTCTTTGATACTGCCACAGCACTCGTGGCTCCACGTGAGTTAAAAAACATCCCCTGGACAGAACTGTTAGAAATCCTTACTAACCACTATTCTCCTAGACCCTCACAGATTGCCAGGCGGTTCACCTTCCGAATGAGGAAGCAAGCAGACAAAGAGACTATCAACCAGTACATGGCTGCCCTCAGGACTACAGCACTCCATTGTGGTTTTGGGAGCTACCTGGATGACATGCTCCTCGATCAGCTAGTCTGCGGGGTCAAGGACCTTCACCTCCAAAGACGCCTACTCGCTAGGAAGGACCTCAACCTCGCTCAAGCCGTCGAGGAAGCCCTGGCAGCAGAGCTGGCAGCACACTCAGCCACCGAGATCCAAGGTCCTGTTTCTAAGCAAATTGCAGTTTCCGTCCACTCTGAAGAGGTGGTCATCGAGGAGGACCCCAGTGATGCGGCCGACATCCACCGCCTCGCCCACACCAGACACCCGCAGGTAGGAGCCAAGCAAGAAAGCATCAGTCCACCCAAGCACATCACCCTGTGCCTATCCTGTGGTGGATCTCACCCGAGGGCCACCTGCAAATTCAAGGGAGCCGCCTGCAACAATTGCCACAAAAAGGGGCACATCGCCAGAGTCTGCCAAGCCGCTCACAACTCGGCACAAAGGGTCCCTTCCTTTTCACATTCTGGACTCCAAAGGCAAGTATTGAACTGTCGTACTCGCCACCATGCTAAGCACGCTTGCCATGCCATTAGTAAAATCTCACTCTCCGTTTTATTAGAAGGTAAACCTTGTTGTATGGAGGTTGACACGGGGTCAGCGCTCTCAATTATCTCTTGGAGCACCCTCAAGAAACTACAGCCCAGACTATCCAGAAACCGGCTCCAGAAGTACCAGCTTAACCTGAAGGACTACCAGGGGAAGGACATTCCTGTAATCGGCAGAGGCAAGTTTCTTGTTAATTTTAAAACTTTCAAAGGCCACCTACCTCTAGTGGTAGTTAACGGCAACCTCCCTACACTCTTGGGGCTTGATTGGTTCCCCCACCTCGGCCTAGGGTTAACAGGAGTCTATGCTGTCTCAACCTCTGACACTGACTCCTTATTCGCTGACTACTCAGACGTATTCAGCAATGAGCTGGGGTGTTATAACGGTACCCCTATCTCATTCTCAGTCGACCCCCAAGCAGTCCCAATCCGGTTGAAACCTCGTAGAGTCCCATTCGCCATTCGGCCTAAATTGGATGCGGAACTGGATAAATTATTAAAGCAAGGGGTCATTGAGCCAACAGATTTCGCCAAATGGGAGACGCCCATTGTCACACCCCTCAAAAAAGACGGTAGCCTGAGAATTTGTTCAGACTACAAAACCACAATTAACCGCTTTTTACAAGTTAGCGCTTACCCAGTACCCGTCATTCAACATTTATTGCACACTTTTGAACCTGGCAACATTTTGAACCTGTCACAAGCGTATCAACAGTTCCCTGTTGACAATCAAACAGCCGAACTTCAAACCATTGTCACCCACAGGGGTGCTTTCCGGTGCAAGCGTCTCCAATTTGGCGTAAGTGTTGCTCCAGGCATTTTCCAATCCCTCATGGAGAGGATATTGCAGGGCCTCCCTGGTGTAGTACCCTACTTCGACGACATTTTGGTCTCGGCCAGGGACAGACCCCAACTCTTCCAGAGAGTTCGAGCAGTGCTAGAGAGGTTCAGACAGCATGGCCTCAAGTTAAAAAAGGAAAAATGTGCCATTGCCACTAGACAGGTGGACTTTCTGGGTTATAAAATTGATGCCTCAGGCATTCACCCCCTGGAGTCCAAGGTTAAGGCAATTCACGAGGCACCCACACCAACCTCCAAAGCAGAACTGCAGGCCTTTTTAGGATTATTGAATTTTTACGCATCATTCCTGCCCCACAAAGCATCAGTGGCAGAACCCCTGCACAGACTTTTGGATAAAAAATCATCTTGGCACTGGGGACACAAGGAAGACACCGCTTTTCGTGCAGTCAAGTCACTACTCACTTCAGATGCAGTCCTTATTCAATTTGACCCTAACCTTCCATTAGTGCTGGCAGCTGACGCATCCCCTTTTGGAATTGGGGCAGTGTTAAGCCACAGGCTCTCCAATGGCTCCGAGGCCCCCATCGCCTTCTTTTCCAGGACGGTCTCTGCAACAGAGTGCAATTACAGTCAAATCGATAAGGAAGCTTTAGCAGCTGTCGCAGCAGTGAAGAAATTTCATGAATTTCTTTTTGGCCACTTTTTCGAGCTAGTCACGGATCACAAGCCTCTCCTGGGTCTCCTAGCAGGAGACAAACAGACCCCCCAAGTGCTGTCTCCCAGGATGACGAGGTGGACCCTTTTCCTAGCAGCGTACTCGTATAAACTCATACACCGTCCGGGAAAAACATTAACCCACGCAGACGCCCTCAGCCGCTGTCCCCTACCTGCTCCAGCTGAAGACCCTGCCCCGGTCCACGCTATCTTCGAGGTCACCCAGCTTGACCTTCCCATCACTGCCCTTGACATCGCCTCCAAATCCAAGGCAGACAAAACGATCGCCCAGGTACTGGACTGGGTGCGGAGGGGGTGGCCGGGAAATAACATTGAAACCAAATTCACGCCTTTTAAGACCCGTCAACAGGAGTTATCGAGCTTGCAGGGCTGTTTGCTGTGGGGCACCCGAGTGGTCATTCCGACCTCACTTCGCACCCGAGTCTTGGAGGCACTACACGAGGGCCACCCTGGCATCGTCAGGATGAAGGCGTTGGCACGCAGCTACGTCTGGTGGCCAGGCCTCGACGATGACATCATAAGATGGGTAAGCTCTTGCCATCCCTACCAAGAATCCCGACCATCCCCTCCAATCGCCTCCCCCACTAAGTGGGAAAGCGCCAGCGCACCTTGGTCCAGGATTCACATTGACTTGGCGGGCCCGATTCATGGCAAAATGTTCTTGGTGGTCGTGGATTCTTACTCGAAGTGGATTGATGTGGCCCAACTATCCACGACCATCACACAAGCAGTTACTAAGGTGTTGACCCGCCTGTTCGTAACACACGGGTTACCAGACTCTATTGTTTCCGACAATGGCCCCCAGTTTGCCTCAGCCGAGTTCAGTCGTTTCGCCGCTAACCTGGGCATACGCCACATCTTCACAGCTCCCTTTCATCCTGACAGCAACGGTTTGGCAGAGAGAGCCGTTAGGACCACTAAAGAAGCATTAGCCAGGTTCAGCAAGGAAGACTGGCACCACAGACTCTCCCGTTTCTTGCTGAGCCAGCACTCAACCCTGTGCACAGTCACCAATAAATCACCGGCTGAACTCCTGATGGGTAGACGCCTGCGAACAGTGTTGGACAGGCTTCACCCTAATTACTGCCCTGACTCTCCCCTCGCTTCAACGTCGGGGGTTAGACATTTTGTCTTACAGGAACCTGTGTTCGCAAGGAACTACGCTGGAGACCCCTTGTGGATCCCAGGAGAGGTCGTGGCCATCACTGGTCCCAGGTCGTACCGAGTCAGACTGGAGGATGGCCGCATCTGGAAAAGGCACCTGGATCAGCTGCGGAGGCGCCACGGTACCTACGCCAACGCTGACTCTTGGGCGCAGATCAGTCCAAGGCCACTACATCAACCACACATCAACACCAGTACCGGTGACCCGTCACCACCTCCAGTCGAGCCGGGGAGCCTGGACATGGACCGTGACCGTCTGATGACTGACCTACCCGAATCAGCAGACGAGGACGCATCTCCATCGACCAGCTCTACGACTCCCGAACCAACGCAGACCGATGAGCAAGTTCACGATTCCCCACCGGTCCAACCTTCCACTACAGACTCTGAGTTACTTGACAACTCACCAGAATTGCGCCGTTCAGGGCGCCAGCACAGACCACCCGCTTATTTAAATGACTATGCGTGTTCGCATCTGGGGGGAAGGGGTGTTATGTCCCTGGAACTTGCAAAAGTTCCCACCCAGGTCCGCTCACGCTGCGGGGGCATTTGCTGTCCCTCATTGGCTGGTTTCCCCCAGCAGCCGGCTATAAAAGCAGGCTGCGGGGTTCAACCAGTCGCTGATCGCTGCGAGCCAGTTCCAGGCTTGGCAAGCACGTTCAGTCCTTTATTGCTCTAATAAAGTATTGTTGCACCCATGCCCTGGTCAAGCCTCTCATTGCTCAACTACAACATATATAGTATGTGTATATGTGTGTTATGTATGTATATGGGTATATATACATATAGTCTTTTGAGAGCAGGCAACAGAATTTCATTTTTAATATATGCCAGTGTGCCCACACTGTAAAACAAAAAGACAATAAAGGTTATCTTAATCTTAATATCTGATTTAAGGATCACTGTATTTTCTACATTATCTCTGCATTTTCTATATTATCCGAACTGATCACGAGAAAGCTCTAACAGAAATAAATCACTGGATTTTTGTCCCAGACTCGCAAAACGACCCAAGATTTATTCTACAACTTTGGCTTTTCAGAGCAGCCAAACACATTGCTAAAGTTTTATGCCTAACGCACTGAAGAGCTTATACATTAGATAGCTCTCCTATCTAACTCTAGCTTATTCGGAGGAGAGATTTGACTGCATACAGTACCTGTACAAGACTATTTATTCCTAACTCTCTTGGAAGAAATTGAATCAATGGCACATGTCCTTCTTCATTGTCCCTTTTACTTGAATTGGCCCAGACTTAATTACATCTCTTTTAACAACCAGATGGAGAAAAATAGATGCCAATCTTATTCTTCTCCTTTTAGCAGACACCTATGAGATGACCTCCAGCAACACAATCAAATTCTGTTCAGTCACCATTGCTAATAATCAAGTCAGTTAGTTCCCCTGTTCAGCATCTCGTGTTTCCTCAGGGCAGAATTGCAAAACAGCCATTTTATGATTCTATAATATTGAGTAACAGTAACAAACTTCTATTCATTATTCATGTTTATCTTCCTAGAGCTATCACTTATGTAGCATAAAATTGTAGTCATGATTGAATTAAAATTTAAATTTTTACTGCTCCTATTTTTAATACTTTGCAATTTGTTCAACAACCCTAATAAGTTGGTAAATTAGTTCACTATATATTTTATTTTTATTCTAATTGTCTTAAAATTGTACTCAGCTTTGGTCACAGACCGTAATAATGAAGTTCGTTAAATTAAAATTAATGATCCTTTAAAAGCAAAGTAAAACCTACTTCACACAAAATGTCCCGGTACTATAAATGGTTAACCTGTGCAGGTTCTCATAATAATCATAATAACTGAAGGAGGAATTACAAATCAGTATTCTCTCCAAAATTGCAGCAAAGCTCAGAAAATTTTTGAAAATCCATCCTGTACAAAATCCATCCTAGAAGAAATGTTTCTGATTTCTTTGTTTTTAGCGTTCACCAGTGGTGGGATTCAAAAAAGTTTTACTACCGGTTCTGTGGGCGTGGCTTGGTGGATGTGGCTTGGTGGGCATGGCCATGTGACTGGGTGGGTGTGGCTTCTTCTTCTTCTTCTTTGCTTTTTTTGCAGCCACCCTCACCCACCCAGTTTTTGCGCCTTCTGGGCTTCAGAGGAGCCTTGGGGGGTGTTTTTAATCTCAGAAGACTCCTCTGGGCCTCAGGAAGGCAAAAAATGGAGGGGGATGAGCCCCTCCCTCCATTTTTTTGCCTTCCTGGGCCTCAGCAAGGGGAATCCTGGCCCAGCTGATACTATGAACAGCTGGTTGTCAGGAAGGGGAAAAAAAATCAAGAAATACCTTAAGGGGCATCAGGCGGGCGGGGTCAGCGAGCATCGGGAGGGCAGGGCAAGCAAGCCAGCAGCGACCGGATGACCGAGTCGGGGGCGTGGCCAGCCAGAACTTACTACCAGTTCAGCAACCCACGCCAAATCCATGCTACCGGATCGCGTGATCCGGTGCAAACTGGCTGAATACCGTCACTGGAGCCCACAGTGTTGCTTTTCCAAAAGGCCCTAAAATGGCATTTTGTCAGTGACCCTGGAGACCACGAATTGAGATGGAGTTAATCAAGGGGCCGATTTGTTGTTGCTGTGGGGTGGAGCTTCTTTCATGGATCTTTTATATGGTGGGTTTTTAAATGTTGCAAGGTGCCCAGAATCAGCAAAGTATGAACTGAGCACCTCTGTAAGTTTATTTAATAATGATAATAATTTACTGTCCCGAGTAAGTTTCATTGAGGGCTGCATCAGTGTTGTGTTTGACCTCAAGGGGCTGGGTGG
The DNA here is from genome assembly GCF_900518735.1 of Pseudonaja textilis. The sequence goes on along the minus strand of NW_020769308.1, from coordinate 53,586,973 downwards.
GCATGGCCAGGGTGGGCGTGGCCAACTTGACTTCACTCGTGTCGGGGCCATCTGTGGTGGCCAAGGCAGGGCTGGGGGGGATCCTCCTGCAGCCCTCTGCCAGCGAAAATGGAACTCGTGAGGGCTGCGTGCAGCCTTCTCAAGTGCCATTTTCCCTGGAAGAGGCACTGTGGGCCGGTCCTTCACTGTTTCTAGGGTGGCCCCGTGGACCAGATTTAAGTACCCCATAGGCCAATCTGGCCTGCAGGCCTTGAGTTTGACAACCCTGCCCTAGAACAATGGCTCTATATTTGTAAAGTTGTGTGCATTCCAGGGAAGGTGAAGTAGGTGAAGAAATCAAAGGAACTACTTACCAGAGGTCCAACCCTTTTTAATATTTTACACCAACAGAGTTGGAAGGGACCTTGGAGGTCTTCTAGTCCAACCCTCTGCTCAGGCAGGAAATCCTATACCAATGGTTGCCAACCAGTGGGCCAGGGACCACTGGTGGTCCACAAGAAAATTTTGGTGGTCTGCAGAGAAATGTCACCCACAAAGCAATTAATCCAGGCTGTGGTGCGAGTACAAGGCTTGCGTTGCTTGCATTGTGAACAACATGAAGTAGTGAGGAGAGGGGGGAAGGGTGGAGGGGGGAACTTGCCCCACTCACCCCATCCACCTCACCTGGCCACCAGGCCGCTTCTTTCTTCTTCTGCTGCTTTTGGCTGCACGCAAGGAAAGCAGCAAAAGTCTTTCTTTCTCTCCCCCAAACTCCCCCAGAAATGAGTCTTTGGGACCCTGCAAGGCCTCCTGCTCCAAGGGGCTGAGCCTGTGCATCAAGTCTCACAAAGACTCATTTCTGGTGGAGTTTGGGGGAGAAAAAGAAAGACTTCTCCTGCTTCTGCTGCTTTCCTTGCATGAAGCCAAAAGTCTGTTTCTCTCTGTCTCTCTGTTTCTCTCTCTCTCCCTGAGAACAGAGCTGGAGAGCCTATCCTGCGATCCCAAATAAAGAGTGATTGATCCATAGGAAAACAGGGTGGGGAATTTTCCAGCAAACGTTTTTTGGGGGATTTTCACAGGGTCTCTGGTCCACAGGATATAAAATTGTGACATTGGTGGTCCATGAGGTCCAAAAGGTTGGCAACCTCTGCCCTATATCATTTCAGACAAATGGCTCTCCAATCTCTTCTTAAAAACTTCCAATGTTGGAGCATCCACAACTTCTGGAGGCAAGTTGTTCCACTGATTAATTGTTCTGTCGGAAAATTTCTCCTTAGTTCTAAGGTTGCTTCTCTCCTTGGTTAGTTGCCAGCTACTCCCTGTAAATATTAACAACTCTACATATACTGATGACCGAGCAAAGGCGGCATAGGGGGGGAAAACATTTGATGAGGTAGAACAATATCTCATTGAAGCCATGGTAAAGCTGGACCAATATTTCTGTGATAACCAGTTAAGGCCAAAACTCAGGTATGTGCCTTCCATTTTCACAAGAAAGAGGCTGTTACAAAGCTGCATATTATATGGAAAGGGATATTATTGCCATACTGCTACAGCCCTAAATATTTAAGGGTTTAACAGATCTAAACAGATAATCAGAGCTGGAAGGGACCTTGTAGGTCATCTAGTCCACCCCCCGCCTAAGTGGGAGACCCTACACCATTTCTGACAGATGGGAGTCCAATCTCTCCTTGAAAGTCTCAACTGATGGCGCTCCCACAACTTCCAAGGGCAAGCTGTTCCATTGGTTGATTGTTCTTACTGTCGGAAAGTTTCTCCTTATTTCCAGGTTAAATCTCTCCTTGTTCAGTTTCCATCTATTATTCCTTATCTGGCCTACAGGCGCTTTAGAAAATAGCTTGACCCCCTTCTCCTCCCTGTGGCAGCCCCTCAAATATTGGAAGACCGCTATCCTGTCTCCCCTGGTCCTTCTCTTCACTAGACTAGCCAAGCCCAGTTCCTCTAACATACAAGTAGCACTGAAGGTTGGTGGAAGAAATAACATCATCAGGAAATTACTGAGCTCTATCTGCCTGGGGTGGCAAATCAAGGTTCCTTAAGATAACAGCTTTAGCTCTTTGCTACTTGACAGGCGAATATGCCTGCCCAGACTGGTATAAATCAGCACACGCTGTGAAAATAGATGTTGCTCTGAATGAAGCTAGCAGAAGTATTACAAGATGACTTTAAAGCTGCCCCTTTAGATAAGATTTACCACAGCACTGGCATTGCCTTGCGTGTTTTTGCAGAGAAGCAGCAGCATACAGAGAGAGGCTCAAATCACCAGTATGGCCTACAACAGGGCTGTCAAACTCGATGTCAGAACTCTGACATGCACCCCCATTCAAATCATAAGTCTCTAGCCGCATCTAAAAAAAAGATTGATTTATTAGGAGTTGACATGTCGGCGTTTCCCGGTTGCAGCCAACTCTGACACATCATTCACTTCACCCTTGACCCTGGTCTTCCCCGTACCCCCTGGATGTATATTCTCCAATTAGACACATTCATAGCCAAGAGTCATCAATCATGCTCTCCAGGAATAATTTTGCAGCCAGAAACTTTAGTTGCCAAAGTGATTATCTCAAGCATTTAAGGAATGCACTGCTTTCCCCCTCTCCCTTTTCTGCTGACAACTAAAAAGACCAAAGAAGTCTCTTTTTTTTAGTTGACACTCAATTTCATTGAGGGCCGCATCAGGGTTGTGTTTAATCTCAGGAAGCTGAGGGGTGTGTGGCCAGCTTGATGTCACTCATCAAGGCTCCATTTTCAACCACAATGGCCGCCTGCAGCTGTCTGCCAGTGAAAATGGAGCGTGCAGCCTCCCCGGGCTTCCACTTTCACAGGCAGAGGGCTACGCAAGGCCGTTTCGACCCAAAGCAGACCCCAGGTGGGCCTTGCACAGCCTCCCTGAGGCCTGTTTTCACTGGCAGAGGCAACACAGGATTTGGGCTACAGGGCCATCCTGAAAACAGTGAAGGTCCTTCCCTGTTTTCAGGATGGCCCTGTAGCCCAAATCTAAGCACCCAGTGGGCCATATCTGGCCCCTGGGCCATGAATTTGACACTCCTGGTCTACAACCAGCTCCTCAGAGATTAAAATCATTCAATTCGTTCCATTGAAGATGGAATTATTTTATTTTAAAAAAATTTAAAAATTCAGGAGAGAGATTAAAATTTAGGAAAATCTTAATTAGATCATCGGAAGTCTTTGAAGAATTTAAAAGCAATGTGGACCATGGAAAGATACCAAGAGCCAACACCAATGGAACCAACAGAGGAGCTGGCAGTTGGATCTGGTGAAAGTTGGGAGGTGTGAAATCATTGGATAGACTATGTAGGAATACAACAGGATCCAAAGACACCCTGAACAAATGGGGCCATCTGGTGACTTCTGACCTTTGTGATTGTGGTGACAAGCAGACAACAACATATGTATACCTTCCTTTTGTGTCCTGATCAGTGTACATTTGCAATTCATTTTGCTAGTTTCTGGGCAAGATTTGTTTAACTTGTACATATTTTAATCTAGGTTTTTTTTTAAATTTTAACATTTAGGTTGTACACGATGCTTTACTTTCATTGTGATGCTTCTGGCATGAATAAACAAACAACGCTTGTTTTATTTTCAGGGCTCCTGTATGAGCTCACTTCAAAACTCTGAAATTTCCTGTCTGTTTTGTGCAGATGCCTTTTCAGAGAAGAAAGACAAAATGAAGGGGATGTCAGCATGAATATACCTGCTCATTTGGAAATTAGTCTCCTGTTTCGTTCTCCAACACCTTAGCTTTCTACCTATTACTTTTGGGGCTGTGCTGCATTCAGTAGAAAATAAAATTCACCATCCCTAATTTAGAAGAAAAGCCAACTAAAAGTCTGCTATATTTTACTAATATACATTCCTGCTTTCTCTGCTATAAAGGATGAAAGTGCAGTTGAATGAACAATTGGACTCTTTGTGATCCAACTGCTTAAGAGGTCTTCTCTACAACAAAATGCTTAATAATACCTATCACTAGGACTTTTTTTCTTAGTAAATGTATTAAGAAGTAAAGCTCGAAGGCTGCAAACACACTTTCAGTTCAATTTTATGAGGGATTGAGTCCCACATAAAACCTTGGGATTCACCTTGGAATAACTGCAAAATCACAGCTATCACTTACTGCTTAATGTTTATTACAATCCAGTGGCTACTTCCACTGCAGAGCTCTTAATATAAACCTTTTACTCTGTGACAGCCCCTCAAATACTAAAAGACTGATATTATAGCACTCTTAGTCATTTTCTTGGTTAGACTAGGAATACCCAGTTCATCACACAATATGACCCCTTATTATCTTTGTTGTCATTCTCTGCACTCTTTCTAAGGCCTCATCATCTTTTTTTAATTGTGGCAATGATATAAAATTATGTATTAACCAGCAACATTAATCATGTATTAATGTATTAATAATGTATTAACCAGTAAGAACCAGATATAGGATTAGCTTTTTGGAGTTCCGCTGTATGCTACTCCACTCACTGTGACGTTCTCCAGTGAAGCCTGAAATTATAAAAGCCATTTATTAAGATGTCTTTCTTACTTTAGCCAAATTATTAGTCAAAAACAATGTTCACTTTTCTATCATTTAAATCCTGCTTTTTGCAATGTAATCCTAACTCTCTCTTTTAGTTGGGAAAATAACAGCAGAAAAGAAATGGATATAGCAAAGTTGAGAAAAATGGTAAGGACCTCAGAAATGAGGAGGAAGGAAGAGCAATCAAGGTAAAAAGAGAATTATTTTTCAGAGAAGAAGAAGAATCGGTCAAGGGAGTTGCTAGGAGAATCTATTTCTCACCCAACTGGTGCATGAGGAAGGATGCGTAAGCCTATCCTTGCCTATTTCAGGCAGTAGCTGATACTCGCTCTAACTGTTCTTCATTGTAAAAAAAAACAAAAGTGGTCAGACGCTGTGACAGCTTATTGGCACTCTCTGAGTCACTTCAGTACAGTTTTTCCTGTGATTATCCTCCTCCAGCCTCAAGGGGTATGATTAATTCATAGTGTGTCACCAAAAGACCCTTTCACCAGCACACCAAGCAAAAGTGCCTTCTTCCCACTGCCTCCTCGGATGATGGTGAAATTTGCACAGACGATCCCACAGGCAGCCAATCTTGTAAAAGCACAGTTATTACAAAATAAATTCAAAAGATCTATTTATCTAAGGTTATTACTCTGACCTGCAGGGTATTAAAACAATCTTTTGATTGACAGAAGACATCAAGTTGCTGTTTCCCCACTAGATTACATCAAATAAATTCCCAAATCCTCATTTCCTTTCCTTTCCTTTTCTTTCCTTTAGCTACCTAAGAGTATTAGGAAAGTTCATCGTTTTCTCCTGATTGGGTGATTAGGGATACATCGCGCAAAGCAAGACTTTTGAAATTCAGTACAAACGCATGTATTCTAAATTAGGGAGTGGGGGAAATCAATTACTTAATTGTTGTGACTCGGAGGTCTGAACCTGCCTTGTTAGAAAATACAGACTTAAGCAATGAGGAAGAGAGGGATTTGGCCTTGAGATTTGAGCCTGCTTTGCTGGAAGACACAGACTTGAGCCAGGAGGAAGAGGAGGATTTGGCTCTGAGGTTTGAGCCTGCATTGCTGGAGGATTCGGAATCATCATCCTCCCCAGGACCTTCCTCCCTGGTTGTGCCTCAGGTGTCGGCAGATAATCAGGAGAGTGTAGCGGAGCCTCTGACTGAGGAATGTTGGTTTGATGCAAGGCAAAGACGTAGACATAGATGTGAAATGCAACGTAAAAGGAAATGTCAAATCAGGGACTGAGATGAGAGACTGACACACCCCTCAGGAAATAAAAGGGGGAGTGTTAGCTCTGAATCCTCGTTCGGGACAACTTGTTTATTTGGGATTGAAGCTTTGACAAATTATCTGTGCAGCGTTTGCCTTTGACTTATGGTTTTGTCTTGTTATTGGACTTGTCAGGCAGCTTTCGGAAGACTGCCAAGGACTTCTCAAGCCAAAGGAATTTAACTCTGTCGTTCCTGGTCCTGTCTGTTTATTTATATTCCTTTGGAAATTTGGACTCTCACCTCATGGTCACAGGTGAGACAGAACACTTAATAATGCCTTTATGATTAGAGACCCTAAACTTTAATTTAAGTCAGCTTTCAATCACCCCTGTAATTTTTATTTTATCTCTGAATACATTCAAAAGCACCAGAATTAAAATACTGGAAGCAATGGTTAGAAGTAATTAGAGCAGTAGATTTCTAAAAGCAACTTTTCTAATCATAATGGTACAGCAGAGGCATTTCACCAGAAGAAAGGTTACTCCGTCTTGATCTGAAACTGACAATAATGCCCCTTCTCCCTTTTATAAGACCCCCTCACATCCCAGACATAAACTGTTTCAACTCCTTCCCTCAAAACGACGCTACAGAGCACTGCACACCAGAACAACTACAAGAACAATTTTTCCCGAACGACATCACTCTGCTAAACAAATAATTCCCTCAACACCGCCCAACTATTTACAAAGTCTGCACTACTATTACTATTGATCTTCTCATCACTCCTTATCACCCATCCCCTCCCACTTGTGACTGTATGACTGTAACTTTGTCGCTTGTATCCTTACGATTTATATTGACTGTTTCCTAGTATGATTTGATTGCTTATTGTACCCTATGACTATTATTAAGTGTTGTACCTTATGATTCTGGACTCTCAATGAATGTATCTTTTCTTTTATGTACACTGAGAGCATTTGCACCAAGACAAATTCCTTGTGTGTCCAATCACACTTGGCCAATAAAAAGAATTCTATTCTATTCTATTCAGGAAAACCCGCCAACCAGAGGTGGTATTCAGCAGGTTCTGACCAGTTCTGGAGAACCAGTAGCAGAAATTTTGAATAGATCGGAGAACTGGCAAATCCCACCTCTGACTGGAGATTTTACAGCATCCTTCCCCTGCCACGACCACCAAGCCATGCCCGCAGAACTGGTAGTAAAAAAAAAATATGAATCCCACCACTGCCGTCAACCTGCGGCAGAACTCTAGAAATTTGCGCTGAAAAGCACAAACATAGCTGTGGTAGCAAGAATTGAAGCACTGATATTGATAAGTGGATTCATCCACTCAAATTTTAGACACAGAGAATTGGAACACTAGTCATCTATGGAGATTCTCACTCATCCATGACCATGTCAGAGCTGAAGAAGCTTCTTGAATGAGAAGCGAATCATCTTCAAAGAACAAGATGAAAGCCCAATTGCCTTGTTGGAAGAAATAATCCATCTGGTTTAGTTCCAAGCTAGGAGAAAGACACTGAAAACATGGAGGCTGATTGGAAAGATGGTTTAATGATAAAACAGAACCACCAGCTTTTATGGTCCTCATGCAGCTGACAAAATGGAGTTGAGAGGGGGATGGTTTTTTTACATCTTCTTTGGGCTTTGTATTTGAGCTTCCTCTTCCTGTGCAAGAACATGCGTTCTATTGGCTGTTGTCAGATTCCTATGGGGTCATGCAAGGATTATGTAGGGGTCATAGGTGGCTCTATAGGCAAAAGAAGAAATGCAAATCCTGGGTGCTTGTCTAAGCTAATCTGGTCGACCTCTGAATTATTGTTTATCTGTGCTCCCAGGTTTGAACTCTGGACTGCTCTGGGATGGTGCAATGAAAAGGTTTGTGTTCTGAAAGGATGTTGAGCAATTCCTATTGTGGCTTAATGATTTTCGTCCTGTTTTGGATCTTGGGTGAAGAGCTGCTTCTAATCCTACCATTCTGCCTTTGTTCAGACTTTGCTGCAGGGAGTTTCAAAATATCCTGTCTTGAACGGATTTCTGTCTGCAGTATTTGCTTTGCCTATGAGTAAAGCTATCTAGATACTTGTCTTCCTCTTTCAATAAGCTCTTTATCTCCTAAGTGCTGATATCTGCTGGGGGCTATTAAGGAAAGCGGGGTCTGCTTTCTGCCTCTAAAAAGACATGTTTATCCATTTCTCCCTTTGGGGAAATGTAATATTCTGCCTTTTTTAATATTTCCCAAAATATTTCATTCTTCTAGGAGGGTTAGGCGCTGACTTTCTACAGCCTCTTGAAAAAGCACCTTTGGGACATAGCCCTAGCCTAGTCTCATTCAGTTCGAAAGAATCTCTTTGGACATCAAGATCAACTCCCAGATTAGTGTGGCAACCCAAATTCACACATTCCAGAAAACAGGCTAAGCGGGCTAACTTGAGCCAAGGGAGACTCAAGGTTCCAACTTGGCTTTCTCTTTCTCTGCCTCTATCAAAATGCAGCCTCTCATCATTATTTATTTATTAAATGTCAGTACTGCAACAACCAAAGGACTCCCAGCAGTACACTATATAAAACATCCAGGGTAGAAATAATAAAATGTCCATGTCTGACAGTGATAAATGATAGGCAACAATAATCAGCATGCGATAGAAGTGGATAAATAAGGATGCATGGAAACATTATCTGCAAAACCTAACTTTCTCTAAGTGAATAGCATCTTAAATCCAGATATAATGTTCTTCCATCAGCACTATTCCAAGGTAAGTGTAATGAAATGCCCATAGCAGAATGCATATTCCCTCCCTGTTGGATCTGGGAGGATGGTTCAAGAACGGAGGCAAGACTCAGATAGCAACAACAGCTCTTTATTAGTGACTTCAGATCTGAGCAACTAATCCCAGCCGCAGCAGCCCCTTATATAGGGCTGGCTGTGGCTAGGCAGCCAATGAAGGCGATTTGAGTTTGCCGCTCTTGGCTGGGCCAATCGCGGCAGCCCGTTTACTAGCCAATCGGATCAGTCTGCGGTGACCAATCACGATCTGCTATCAGCGGGCCAATCAGGTTTTCAGGCTTCGAGCCTACTAGTCCGGAACACTCCCCATCCCACTAACCTGATTTCCAGCTCCGTTCTCCTGTGCAGGGCAACAAAAGAAGACCCAGCCGATCAACTGAGACTCAGGAGGCAGAAAATAGATGGGGGCACGGCCAGTCAGAGGTGGTATTTGCCAGTTCTCCGAACTACTCAAAATTTCCGCTACTGGTTCTCCAGAACTGGTCAGAACTGCTGAATACCACCTCTGATATGTATCCAAGATCAGGGGTTCAGGGTTAGAATGATCTCTGGACACAATGAATTGCTCTAAAGGCAACTTTGAGATTATGGGTTGAGGGGGGGAAAGTAATTCTTGAAGTACAACTGACACCATGCTCTCAACCCCATAAAGGAAATCATCCTGCAAGCATGCAATGAGTGGCAGAAGCGTGACAGATCCAGAGGAAATCAAGTGGTAGAATCTAAGAGACCACAAGGTGGCATCGGTAACTGCATGACATTTCTTCACAGGCTCAATTGATGCCACATGGACTGCTCTCCATGATCCATTACCACTGCTGTGAGAATAACCCGAGGCACTACGAGACCGGATTGTCATCAAGTCAACAGGCAGGTGGCTCTGGACAGAGCAAGCGCCGCTATGGGAAAAGCACAGGTATGAGAAAAGAAAGTGGCTTGTAGGATGTAAGAAGACCAACCAAAAACTGGCAAAAGTGTGTCTCTGACAGAGAATGGAAAAGCAAGCGGTCATAGGTACCAAAGCCAAATACTGCTGGGATTTATATAGACAGCCAGACACAAAGAAAGGCAAAAAAAAAAAATCTTTATCAACTAGCAAAAATATATGCCAAGATGGCAAAAGAAATTGTACACTATATGAATGTAAAGCAGGGGTCTCCAACCTTAGCAACTTTAAGACATGTGGACTTCAACTCCCAGAATTCCTCAGCCAGCTTTGCTGAAGTTGAAGTCCACATGTCTTAAAGTTGCTAAGGTTGGAGACCCCTGATGTAAAGGACAACAAAAAAAAAACAAAAAACCCAGCCGGATAGAGTCAAAATCATGAGACACTGGCAACAGTACTTTTATGAATTAAGGAATGTTTCTAAAGTCAGATTTTCATACCTACCATTTCTGACCAGACCTGTGCATTATGGCTGAAGAAGTTACCATGACGTCTACCAGGAAATAACTGAAAGTTAAAAAAAACCTCCTGGGGTAAAGTGACCAACTGGCTGATAAACTTCTACAATGCCACTGTTGTTGTGGTTCGCCGGCAGCCAGTGCAGCCGGCAGCGCAATCGGACAGTGGGGAAGAACAGGGACCAGTCAGGAAGTCTGTAGAGGACTCGGACGAGGGTCCTGCACCTGATGCAGAGATGAGCCCAGGACCATCTGAGAGTGGGGTGCTGCCTTTGGAGTCTGGCAACAGCGAGGCAGAGGACCCAGGGGAGCCTGTTTCCAGTGCACATGTGCACAGAGCTGCTAGAAGGCGAGAGCAGCTGAAACAAAAAGGGCGACTTGGGAGTAAGGCTGGGAGGTGATTGCCCCTAGCATAAGGTATAAAGGTCAGGCCAAGATGATGATACCTTTGCAGGAAGCAAAGTAGTTTGATCAATTCAGAGTCATCCTTGAAGCTCTTTGTACTTTGGTTGGGTTTTTTTGTACTTCGGTTAGTTTCTTTTCTAGTTCATTTGATACTTCTGTTTTTGGCAGCACTTCACAGAACTGAAAGGTGTGTGCTTATCTTGGGGGACTATTTGAGATTAATTCCAGCTGGGAATGAAAACAATTCCTAGTGTTGCAATAAAATAAGTCTTGTTTTTAAAATAAGAGTGTGAGTAATTACAGTTTAGGAAGCTTGGGTCAGAACAACTGTGAACTCTGGCCATGTCCTGCTGAGTGGGACATAAGTATCACAATTTTCTCTTCAAGAGCAAAAACAACCTGGTAGACTGTTCCAACTACTGACCAATCTGCCATTTATCACACACAATGAAAATTTTTGAGCAGATTCTCAATGAGAGCCTCCATAATATCACTGAAATCACTATCAACCAATGGTGTTTTGTCAAAGGCTTGAGTACTTGTGTTCAGAAGTGGAATAACCATCTTAGCCAATTTTGTGCCTCAACTGAGTACTTCTACCATCCAGGTCAGCGACAAAGATCTAGTGAAGAAAATCTCCTTCTGTTCCTTAGAATCCCATATGCAAAGTGACAGTGTCATTAATGAAATAGTGCAGGCAAGAATAAATGCAACATAGCTTGCAGTGGAAGGAAATTGCTAGAGTGTTCTGCGATACATGTATGCCAATTCACCTAAAATCAAAAGTGTATAAAATGGTAGTTCTCCCGGTAACAGGGTATGGCATTCAGGGCCGACCAACCACTAAAAATATAGAGAGATTTTTTCATGCCATGGAGATTTCCATGCTGTGTTGATCATAAGGTATCTCCATCTTGACTAGCAAAAGATGAGCATTGCACCAATAACAGAAAAAGTGGGAGGAAAAGGCCTACAGTGGTTTGGCCATGTTCTACTAGCAGCACCCCATACCATCACTTGTACTCAGGGGTGGGATTCTAACAATTCGCGCTGGTTCGGGGTGAACCAGATGTTAAATTTACATCTGGTTCGTCGAACCGGTAGTTGAACCGACCGGCTGGCCCTGCCCACCCTACCCTGCCCCTCCCAGGAGACTCCAAGCAGTGCATTTTGGATGTTGGTACGTGCAGGGTCCAATTGGAGGCTCTGAGAGGGTGAAAAACGGCCAAACCGGAAGTTCTGGAAGTCCACAAGTGGGCCTGTTTCCAGCTTCCAGAGGCTCTCCAGAGCCCAGGGAGGCCGTTTTCGCCCTCCCAAAGGCCCAAGGGAAGCCTCCGGACTCTGGGGAAGGTGAAACATGGCCCTCCCAGAAGTTCCAGTAGGCCACGCCCACCAAGCAACCAGGCAGAGAACCGGTTGCTGGGATTTTTGAATCCTACCCCTGCTTGTACGGCCTACCATTTGAACATTGATGGCAAATGCTCACACAGCAGACCAAATTAAAGGTAACAGGCAAAAGTCACATAGATGTGAAAATCATCCATCGAACCAGGTTTTGCTATATTTGATCATGTGAAATAGCATTCGTTCATCGGAAGATCCTGCACCTGTGGAGAAAACACTGAGGATGAAGAATTTCTGTTGTCTAAATTTGCAAGTTTGACTGACCACTTTAGACTCCTCTGATATGACAAAGAGCCTTAGGCAGATGCTAAATTTGGGGAGGGGTGTCAGTCATTTCATTCTTTTTTGAAATGATTCTTGGCTAGAAGCTGTTGGCTCTGGTGATTTGTTTTCAGTCTCTGAGGAACGACTAGAATTTCATGCCTTGTCACCGGTATATGCCTCCATTTATCAGACTCCTTTCTCAAAAATTGTCAACTTGAACATGAGCCTTATATCTGTTACAAGAAAGAACATTTTCTACAACTAACTTTTCTGAAAGTTTCACTCATTCAAAATTTCTGGTCTCCCTCCACCCCAATTTATTCTGGCCTATTTTAAAACCTAAACCAGGAAAAACATTTGTGCATATGTAAAACATTAACTCGTGTGTGAAAATCCTAAAATTACAGCCAGATTTGTAACTATGGCTATAAAAACAAGGCTTTTAATAACAAATAACAAATCAATGAGCTAGTCAATCGAAGTCTGTTATGTAACATTTATTTACTTGTTGAACTGTTTTATCCAATACCAAGTTCAGATTATACTTGTAACTTGCTTTGGGGCCTTTTGTCTGTAAATAAAATTGATTGATTGACTCTTCCACCGTTTCCAGGTAGACCTTTAAAAGGGAAAGGTGCACAGTTCATTAAACTTCAGCAGCTTTGAGACATCCTCATTGTCCTTTTGTCATCAGTCATGTTTTTTTTTCCTTTAAACAAAAGATTCTAAGCAGGGATAATCAATCTAACCAAAAAGAACCAAAGAACAGAAGCATAAGGTTCCAAAGATGTAATTGTTCTGACAGTTTGAACTTAGTGGATTTGGGGAGGAATAGTTTTAATGTCAGCAGCTATGCTACCCCCTCCTTTTTCTTTACTCTGACTAGGGAATCTTCTCCGGCTCTTGGGCTTCTCTCGGTTGGAATTAGAACTGGAAGTTGCCTAGAGAAACATCCCAGGGCACAGATGTGTAATAAACAGCTGGTTAATTGCAACACCCAGGAAGACCATTAAGAAAGAATTCCTGTGACAGCCATTTAAAAAAAAAAAAAGTTTGATTTGCAGTGATTTCTTCTACTTTTTCTCACCGGTGCAGCGCAATAGCCCTTGAGGCCTTCTACTTTAGATAGGAGGGGGAATCTCTATCTGTCCCTTGTTAGTGTAGTGAACTAATCTAGTTTCAGGCTTCTTGCCCAAAGTAAACCTCACCTCCACCTTTTTGGGGCAAGGTGAGCATCATCTGTCATAAAACATTGGCTTATTTGCTAAGGCTGCCGCAATGGATGTTGTAAATTACAAGATACCCATATTCCAAAATGCAAAGAGTGATGCGGTGGCCTAGAGGTGGAGCTCTCGTCTCACAATCAGGAGGCTGTGAGTTCTATCCTAGGTAGAGGCAGATATTTCTCTCACTGGGGCACACTGAGAATATATCTGCTGAACAAAACTCCTGATTGGTGACAGGAAGGGCATCCGGCCAGTAAACGCTCAGCTTCATTCAGTTGCCCAGACAAGGAATTATGGGGTCATTAAAAGGAAATGAATATACCAAAACACAAAGTGGTGAGTTATGGCTATACAGAGTTCTTGGCAACAACACAGGCGTGTTTCCCCCAACCTTCTCTCCTGTTTGAGGTTCCATCTCTCAGTGGAGTTTTTTTTTCTTTTCTTCATACAGGCAGAGTTCTAGTTGCTCTCACTCCCTTTTTGATCTTCCCAGCAAGGGTATCCCATACTGGGAGCAAATTACTCCAGAGCTTCTCATGGGAACTACAGACACTGAAGCTTCCCATCCTGTCACGTCACTAATCCCTTGGCTGAATTACTCTGGAGGGAAGAATAAGTTTAGAGACAGTTGCTATCACAGAGTTAAAGAAGAACAGATCAATCAATCCATGACTATTCATCTACACTAAAAAAAAAAATTTCACATATATGACTATGAAGAAGTAGATCGTAGTCCAGGAAATGATTGCGCCTAGCAGTCCTGAAGAACTAAGACAAGTGACTATAGTGGATGGATTGAATCAACGAGATTACTGGAATGTCCTTGGAAAACATAATTACTGCAAAAGATAAATGCAGATAAGAAGTATTTATATATACAGTCACTAGCAGTCAAATCTAAGTCACGAGCTTCTAAAACTGCTTTGCCATTATCTCTATTCCCACATCATTTCTAGGGTCCTCTCCCCACAGAATATTCCCAATTCACTTTTCACTTTTTTCCTGGACAGCTGGACATATTTATAAAGGATGACACTGGGTGGCATTCACTCACTACTTTTATTTTGTAAAAGTGCCTAGGGGACCAATGTTGAATCCAAGCATATTCTTGGCTGATGCCTGTTTGCAATGTTTTAACTACTTTTTAAACATTGTTTTATTACTAAATATTTTTTAAAAAACATGGTTAATCTGTAGGCTTGGCAGATAACATGCAAGAAATCTGCAGGCAGACATGGGAGGAATGTAGCGCATCACGTAGACAAGGGGTGCCATCCAGAGACAACAGTTGAAAAAATCTAAGGACACAAACATGGGAATGGAATGCAAAATGTCCAGCCAAAGAGGTGCCAGAATGTGAACTGTTACCAAAACACCTAATTTGAATCTTATTGGATACCACCAAGATGACCAAAGAGGGGAGGACCTGGGAAAAGGAAAAATTACTGGGTTTACTGAAGAAAATCTTCAGATCTGGCTTTGCTTCACTGTAACCACTTGGCTTCAGTGAATGGAGTCAAGGGTCTTTCTTTTCTGGATGTCCAGGCTGGGAAAGGTATGACATACTTGAGCAATGGATGGAAACTGATCAAGGAGAAAAGCAACCTAGAACATTCTCCTGACAGTGAAAACGAATCAGTGGAACAACCTGTCTTCAGAAGTTGTGGGGGCTCCATCACTGGAGGCTTTTAAGAAGAGACTGGACAGCCACTTGCCTACAATGCTATAGGGTCTCCTGCTTGCACAGGGGCTAGAGTAGAAGACCTCCAAGGCCCCTTCCTACTCTGTTATTCTGTTCTGAATTTGGACATGAAAGCACTATTGATCATAACCAGAAATATCTAAGAATCTTATTATACGTAAGATTCTTCCAGTCATCCCTTCCTAAAGATCTTTATTTCTCACACATGCTACATCTTTATACTCTGCACTTAAATAGCTCTACATTCAACTCGGCAGAGGTTCAGAAGCTTTTGAGGGTTCTTATTATATTGACACACCATACTCTGAATGCACTAATACCTAAAATGGCAGCTACGCAAATTTCACAGCCAATCAAGAATCTGGACTTCCTCTTTACACAGAAGGAATCATTTCACTCATTCTTTCACACAATCTGTGTAAAGCACAAATATTACACTATGTGGAGATTTCTGGGGAGCCAAGCTTATTTTGTACTGAAAAAAGCAGAGAATTATATTAAAAATATACACAAGAGGAAACGATTTCTTTGAAAGACTGTAACTGCAATTAAAAGAGAATTTTAGACCTGCCAACACTATTAACAATTCTTTCTCAAATAATTCTTTTCTTACAAAATTCACCATTTTGAAACATAATAAGACTTCTCCTGCTAAATATATAGTCAGTGATTGAAAAAAAATGTTGCATTTTGGTCTTTACAGTGGATGGAATCAAACATTTGACACCTTTCCAGAAAAGAATGGAGGGTTTTAAGGAATAAAGAGGAATTATAAATGCTCTATGTTGCTTCAGTCACACAACTCTGAGCAGCTTATTGCATGGGGGCGGGCCCAGTCAGAGCCAGGTTCTCCAATGGCCCAGTCAGAGCCATTTTCCGGTTCTCTGAACTATTCAAAATTTCCACTACTGGTTCTCCAGAACTGGTCAGAATCTGCTGAATACCACCTCTAAACTGGACTTCCTATTTTTCCTTGAAGAAAAATTTAAGAAGCTTCTTCAGTTCTGTCTTTTAAGCCGAAAAGATAGAACTGAAGAAGCTTCTTGGATGAGAAGCCAAAGCACCTTTTGGACAGCAACACTCAAGATCCAAACCAGGGCAAAGCCATTCAGCTGACCAACAAGCGTCTTCATTGCATCAGCAGGCTTCAACCAAACCTGGAACTCAAGACAGCCTACAAAGTTAGCTATGACCCTTGCATAGCCCCATGATAGTCTGACAGCAGCCAATAAAATACATTTCTTGCACAGGAAGAGGAAGCTCAAGGGCAGGCCCAAGAGAGAATATAAATAGCACCCCCCCTCTCCCATTTGTTCAGCTGCCCAGAACTTCAAACCATATGGTCCTGTTGATCAATAAACCATCTTTCCAATAAGCCTCCATGTTTCCAGTGTCTTTCTCCCCACTTGGAACTGAACCCAGATGGATAGTTCTTCCAACATATCTATATCTATTTATCTATCATCTATCTATCTATCTATCTATCTATCTATCTATCTATCTATCTATC